>JBBPBR010000007.1:37728157-37740204 GCA_037974775.1 Cicer pinnatifidum | reverse complement strand
AAATAGAATAAGTTTCTTCTTTTCACGAGCCAACCATGGCCATTTTTTTTTTTATATCATTATGTTGCAGTTTCTCTGATTTTGTCGTACCTTTTTAACAATGTCAATATCCAAACAATCTAATTCTAAATGTAGTCAAATCAAGCATTTTACAATAAATTAACTAAAGTAAAACCCATAAATGTGTCATAAACATAATTAATTATATATTTGAAATATACTAGAAATATTTTTTAACAATTATAGAAACAATAACTAATTAACATTCTAAAACTATCATTAACGTAAAAGTATAGTTTATACCAACAATAAAACATAAAATAGCAATAAAATATTCTAAAATCTTGTATATAAACTAATAAAACATACAAAATTGTTGACGATATCAAAATAGTATAGAGCAACAACATAACAATCTACTAAACATTAAATTCCTTCCATTTGTAGTCCAAATAGTAGCATATTCCTTCCATTTGCAAACATAAAAACAAAAAACACAATTCTTTCATTTCTAGTCCAAATATCAAGGTGAGCTTTACATGTTAATTATGAGAATTAGAACCTACCAAGTGGAAGCGTAATGTAAGAAAATATTTACTAATTAAAACTAATGAATTAATATCATTTTAATAATATTAATTACTATATAAAGAAATAGAACATGATATTTGCTAGTGACTTAAAGTATAGATCTAAGTGCAAAAATTCTTATCAAAACCAATTTCTATATATAATAAGAAATTATATTACTAAGATGGAGGGACGCCTTGGTTGAAAGTAGGTATTTCATCACCAAATTTTCTTTGCATAAAATTAAGGAGAACTTTAAATTGATTTTGTGTTTGTGAAATTGTCCACTTCCTTCTGTAAGTCCTCAATAATTTTTCTTCATGTCCATTTAGCATTTCTTTCAAAGTTTGTACTTCCTTATGTAACTCAATATTTTTTTGGCTAGAGCTAACAACATTGCCAAAATTGAGTGAAATGTCAATGTTTTTTTTTTTAAAACACCCGTGGAACAAACACCAACACCTAAACCACACACTCGATCTGAATGCTCAGTTCCATACACTTTTCCTAATAACATCATCAAGATAGACATTAACCTTTGATGGAACACCTTCAATGACAACACGTTCTTGATATTGAGACAAGTTCTCTGATATCTTTTTCTATTAGAGAAATAAAAGTTTAATTAATTTGGTACATTAAAAAGTCTATTGAAAATAAAACGCATTTTATATTATATTTGAAGTATTTTCAAAACAACAACTAAGACTTTTGGTACTAAAAACCTTCATGAAAAATTCATGCGTTTACTTTGAATTAGTTGCTCACAGAATAGTGCAAAAAATTGCATACAAAAATAGTTCTCATAGATACTCCAACAAAGAACATGCAAATTTAACATGTAGTTTGAGGGCTCAACATGCATCCAATTAGTACCGAATTTCATAATCCATTTATTCAACATGTTAGAAATCATATATAACATTCATAATAGTTTTTCATTTGGTAAAATTCAAACACTTGAAAGAAGACATCTTGAACATGTTTTAGTAAAACAATCAAAAGCTTATACAACATACATATTAATCTTACAACATCAACTATAGATAGTTCATGTAAATAACTAACATTATCTTCCTGTATTTTCATTTAGGTAAAACCAAAGAGAACATTTCTCAAACATTTTACATGCAATCTCAAAGCTAAAAAAATCCGTGAGAATGCTCATCTCAAAATACACGTGTAATAAGTAACAAGTATTTATAAATAGGTAGCCAAATAAATTTCACCATACAAAAAAAAAGGACATACTTTACAAACAATAACAATGCTATCTTTTTTACTTACTGTGATGGTTTTTTTTCCTCATTCACATAGTTTCCATTCTTTTTAAGCAAAATTGACAATATAACCTCAGCACGACATAAATGTCTATTCAACTGTAGCTCATAACATATTAATAAAATATAAATCAATATCTAACTTTCATATACAAATACATTAATATATTACAAAAATAAAAATAAAAGTTATGGATTCAACTTACCATATGACGAACTATTATTGCAATGCTCATACTACCACCAATATGCGAGACTTTAAGCATCTTTCGATATTTTGTATTTTTCTCACTTTATTGTTCCAAAAATGTTCAAATGTTAATCATTACACGCATTTAATATAAAATATAAATGTACTTTACTCACTTTGTAAAAATAATGCAACAAATATTTATACGTACCTTCATTTGTGGTTTCTTATAGTAATTAACAAAAAAACAATCCAATCATTTTCAGGCACACGAGGATCAATAGCAAGTAGTGTAAGATTTATGGGTCACATATGTAATTAATTAATAAAGTGTGTTAGGGTCATTATATAATTAGCCAATAAACTAGGGGTCAAATAATATATAATAGTTTATGGCTAAAGAGCATAATAGTTATGAAAATTAATAGTGTAGATATCAGGCAGTTTCTAATTTAATGAGGGGCTGAATTGGAAATACTGCAATTTGGGATATAACTAATAATAGTTATATATAGGTGTAATGGTCCCCAAGGCAAACACAACAAGACTATTCAGTTTCACAAAAACCCTAAAAGAGAAAACTCTCTGGTTCTCTCTATCCCCATCAAGAGAGCAAGGTCTTCAGGGTGTTTTGCTGAGGAAGATCACCCAACCCATTGGCTCTATCATCATCATCCTAGGATTTCATCAATGGCAATTCCCACAGGTAGGCTTCCGCCTTTGGTTATTCATCATGTAATTGGCATGGATCGTTGAGCATAATGCTATTTAGGATTTACCAACAATTGGTATCAGAGCCTACCATGCTTAATTCATGATGAAATTCGGTTATTGTCTTTGTTTTATGATTCAATTTGGGAATTTTGACATGATTAAAATCTTAGGGTTTGTAATTTGGGAACTTGGATATATATATATATTATGGAAACCATTTTTTTTTTGTTTCCGGTTATATATTCTGTGTTGATATGCCATTGATGGTTCACTATAAAGATTTCCTATAATTGTTGATTGTTTTGGATGATTGGAACAATTAATGAATTGTGAACAATGCCATGAAATTATGTTCAATATTTTGTTTTATTGCCATGGCTTATTGTTTCATCGTATATGCATCAGTTTGTTTCATTCAATAGATTTACCAAATCGATTGACGCCAAACTTATTTCAAAAGAAGCTAATTGATTGTGTCAATCGATTGTATATGTCCCAGACCAAGTTCAATTTGAAACTTATTTTGTAAAATCGATTTGCCCAATCGATTTATTAATACTGGTTTGGCTCTGTGACTTTCACAATCCATTGTGTCGATCGATTTAAACAATAAAATTAAAGTTGTGATTGGATCAATCGATTTGTCAAATCGATTAGCTTGCAAGGCATGCTACTGACTTGCACAATTTAATTTCAGTAAATATGACAATCGATTTGCCTAATCGATTTAAGCAATCAGTTTAGTCTTTGTGATTTTAACAATCGATTTGCCTAATCGATTTAAGGCTAACTGGCCCTCTGACTTGCACAATTTATTTCCTAATAAATGTACCAATCAATTTGCCAAATCGATTGATAGCATGCTTGATTTTTGAAAATGTGCAAATCGATTTTGCCAATCGATTGATTTATCACAGACTACAAATACATATCATATGCATGTTATTTTTTTGATAATTATCATTTTTTTATGAAACAAAATTATCAAATACTAATGAAACACAATTTATATTAGTGAACAATATTTTTTAAAAAATATTGTTTTATTTGGATATAATGAATATATGTTCAGGTCAAGTTTGACATTTTGAATGAGTTAATTGAAACTTGACGTCGCCAAAGTGACCTCTCTTGTCTAAATTGCTCATAAAGAGTGTCAAGTGGCTGTGTATATGTTTATTCATGCGGGTATTGATCGGCCCAAAGGAATGTTAATATTTGGCAGAATTACATGTACACCTGCAATGATAAATGTGTGACAATTATTTGGTATACATGTGAGCAGTAAATCAGCCCAAATGAAGGTTTATTGTTTGACATGTCTTATTGTCAATAGTTGATCGTTGCAACAAGAATATCACTAGAAGTTGGTGTTACTGTCCAAAGACTTGACACCAATGGTGCACTGAGTATCTTTAGATGGGTTAAATTCCATGATTTGAACATATGTATTTATTTATTGATTTATTTTCTTATAATGTGAGTTTCTAAGTTTCGTTCTTTATTTAATTCACAGCATCTATTGCTTCCATATCTGCAAATTTGAGTTCTATTCATGTCCTTAATGGAACAAATTTTAAGGAATGGGAAGAGAACATTCTGATTGTTTTTGGCTGCATGGATCTAGACATTGCATTAAGAATTGATCGACCCCCTACTCCTAAGAACTATAGTTCTTCTGAGGAAAAATCAGAGTATGAGAAATGGGATCGCTCAAATCGCATAAGTCTTATGATCATAAAGCGCGGCATTCCTGAGGTCTTTAGAGGTGCTGTCTCAGATGAGGTAGTTACAGCTAAAAATTTCCTTGCTGAGATGGAAAAACGCTTTGAAAAAAGTGATAAGGCTGAAACAAGTTCTTTGCTTCAGAATTTAATTTCCATGAAGTATCAAGGCAAGGGAAATATAAGAGAGCATATTATGATGATGTCCAACATTGCTTCTAAGCTTAAAGGACTAAAGCTTGAGTTTTCAGATGACTTACTCATTCATTTAGTATTGGTGTCTCTTCCTGCGCAATTCAGTCAGTTTAAGGTGACTTATAATTGTCAAAAGGAGAAATGGACTCTTAATGAGCTTATTTCATTATGTGTGCAAGAAGAGGACAGGCTGAAGCAAGATAGGACTGAAAGTGCTCACTTTACTAGCATCTTTAAAGACAAGGGCAAAAGGAAAAGAATCGAGGAGCCCAAGAACAAAGCTGCTGCTAAGGGTCCAGAACAAAAGAAGCAGACTAAGGATAACAACTGCTTCTTTTGCAGAAATCCTGGACACGTGAAGAAGGATTGTGCCAAATATCACGCTTGGCGTGTTAAGAAATGTATGATTATGTCTTTGGTCTGTTCTGAGGTTAATTTAGCTTCAGTACCTGGAAACACTTGGTGGTTAGACTCTGGTGCAACTACTAACATCAGTGTTTCAATGCAGGGTTGCCTGAACTTCCGAAAGCCTAGTGATACTGAAAGATGCATCTATGTAGGAGATGGGAAGAAGGTAGAAGTTGAAGCCATAGGAAAATTTAGATTATTATTAAGTTCCGGTCATTATTTGGATTTAGAAGACATTTTTGTTGTACCGTCATTTAGACGGAATTTGGTCTCTATTTCTTATTTGGACAAATCAGGATATTATTGTTCATTCGGGAATAAAGAATTTACTTCGAATTCGAATGTTGTTGGAACCGGTTTATTCGAATGTTGTTGGAACCGGTTTACTTCGAGTTCTTTAAATTCGAATGTTGTTGGAACCGGTTTATTTTCTGGTTATGATAATCTTTATTTGTTGGAAACTGTGGCTAACTATAATGAATCTTTGAGTGTGGAATCACATGGTACTAAGCGAAAAATTGACAATTTCAATTCAGGAGTGCTTTGGCACAAGCGTCTAGGTCACATCTCTAGAAACAGAGTTGAACGACTTGTGTCCGATGGAATTTTAGATTCCATTGACTTCACAGACTTTAACGCTTGTGTAGCATGCATTAAAGAAAAACAGACTAAAGATAAGAAATTAGGCGCATATAGAGCTACAGACGTCTTAGAATTGATACACACGGACATCTGTGGGCCATTTCCAACTCCTTCTTGGAATGGTCAATAGTATTTTATATCATTCATAGACGATTATTCTAGATATGCCTACCTTTACCTAATTCACGAAAAGTACCAATCAATAGACGTGTTCAAATCCTTTAAGGCAGAAGTTGAGAATCAACTTAATAAAAGAATTAAAAAGGTCAAATATGATCATGGTGGTGAATACAACGGCAAATATGACGGTTCAGGTGAACAACGTCCGGGACCATTTGCCAAATACCTAGAGGAATGTGGAATCGTCCCACAATACACTATGCCGAGGTCACCCAGCATGAATGGTGTAGCTGAAAGACGAAACAGGACTCTTAAGGATATGGTAAGTAGTATGATTTGTCATTCCATATTGCCAGAGTCACTCTGGGGAGAGGCATTAAAAACAACAGCATACATTCTTAATAGAGTACCAACTAAGGCAGCAGCTAAAACACCTTATGAGCTTTGGATTGGGCATAAGCCTAGTCTGAAGCACCTTCATGTTTGGGGATGTCCAGCTGAGGCAAGGCCTTATAGGCCGAATGAAAAGAAATTTGAACCCCGAACAATTAGCAGCTATTTTATAGGGTACTCAGAAAAATCAAGGGGCTATAAATTTTATGATCCTAATTTGAGAACAATTTTTGAGACGGGAACAACGACGTTCTTTGAGGATATTGAGTTTGGGGGGAAGATTAAGGTTAAAGATTTTGTCTTTGAGGAAGAATTGGTAACAATTTCAGAACTGATTCTTCCACCAGTTGACTTTCCCATTATTGAACAAACTCAAGATGATCTGGTTGTTCAGGAAGAACAAAATCCAGATCAAATTCAAGATATTCAAGAACAAGTGCCTCAAGAGCCAGCTCCATTGCGGAGATCCACTAGAGAAAGGAAAAATGCTATTTCGGATGATTATGTAGTATTTATCAATGAGGTAGAGGAAAATGTTGGCATGACGGAAGACGACCCGATCAACTTTCGTCAAGCCATGCAATATTCCCATTCAGATAAGTGGATCGAAGCAATGAATGAGGAGTATAAGTCTATGCAAGACAATTCAATTGGGGAACTTATCCCATTACCTGAAGGAGTGAAACCCATTGGTTGCAAATGGATTTTTAAAACCAAGAAGGATTCCAATGGTAATGTGGAGAGATATATGGCACGTCTTGTAGCTAAGGGCTATACTCAAAAGGAAGGGATTGATTATAAAGAGACTTTCTCTCCGGTTTCATCGAATGAATCTTTAAGAATAATCATGGCTCTCGTTGCTCACTTTGATTTGGAGCTTCATCAAATGGATGTAAAGACAACGTTTCTCAATGGCGACATTGATGAGACGATCTATATGGTGCAGCCAGAAAACTTTGTGTTGGGAGACCCAAAGAATATGGTGTGCAAACTAAGAAAATCCATATATGGGCTAAAACAAGCTTCTCGTCAATGGTACCATAAATTTCATCAAGTAATTCTCTCATTTGTTTTTGAGATGAATACAGTTGATGATTGTGTGTATCATAAGTTCAGTGGGAGCAGATATATTTTCCTGGTCTTATATGTTGATGACATACTGCTTGCCACTAACGATGTAGGCATGTTGCACGAAACTAAGAAATTTCTATCAAAACATTTTGAGATGAAAGATCTTGGTGACGCCTCTTTTGTATTAGGAATTCAGATACACCGAGACAGATCTCGAGGCATTCTGGGATTGTCACAAAAGAGCTATATCGATAAGGTTCTCAAAAGGTTTGGGTTACATGATTGCAAACCAGGGGACACCCCGGTTGCTAAGGGAGACAAGTTTAGTCTCAAACAGTGCCCTAAGGGAAGTTAGGAAATTCGAGAAATGCAAAAGATCCCTTATGCTTCAGCTGTAGGGAGTCTTATGTATGCCCAAGTATGTACGTGTCCAGACATAGCGTTCATAGTAGGGATTTTAGGCAGATATTTAAGCAATCCAGGTCTTGACCATTGGAAAGCAGCCAAGAGGGTCATGAGATATTTGAAGAGAACAAGAAACTACATGCTCACATATAGGAGGTCAGACCAGTTAGAGATCACTGGGTACTCTGACTCGGATTTTGCGGGATGCCAAGACAGCTTAAGATCAACTTCAGGCTATGTCTTTCTGTTAGTTGGTGGAGCAGTTTCTTGGCGTAGTGCCAAGCAAGGTTTTACTGCTTCATCAACCATGGCAGCAGAATTCGTAGCAATTCATGAGGCATCTGACCAGGGCATTTGGCTGAGAAATTTTGTCACAGGGCTGCAAATAGTTGAAGGGATTGAAAGACCACTCAAGTTGTATTGTGACAATAGATCAGCAGTCCTGTATTCTAACAATAATAGGAGCTCAACCAAGTCAAAGCACATTGACGTTAAGTTCCTAATTGTTAAAGAGAAGGTACAAAGTGGACAGATATCCATAGAACACTTAAGGACAAACTCCATGATTGCGGATCCACTCACTAAAGGTCTACCACCCAAGGTCTTTCATGAGCATACTACTCACATGGGTGTGCTACATTTTGAGGAATCTTGATTTTAGTGGGAGTTTCGTCCATTATGTAGTTCATGTTCTATGTTTAATTGTAAAGTACAAATACGTTGTATTTGGACTTTCTGATCAGAAATAAAGTTTAAAGTATTCAGTTTTGGTTACTTTGTACATTTAAGTTATGGTATGATCTCATTCGGTAAAGTAGGACTAGTTGAAAATTGACATGCATTAACCAACTTCATGTAATTTTCATGCTACACTTTTCATAATGGGTCTATGTCATTTAGTTGTGTCAGTACGGGTGATCATTGATGGGTTTAGTTATGCTTATTATGACGAAAGCCTCTTTGGTTCCATGTGCTGATATGATTAATGGACGGGACAATTTGGATTATACTCAAAAATGACATTTTTGACGTCATAAAGTCTAACACACTCCTAAGGATACATGTGTGACCAGTGGGAGATTGTAAGATTTATGGGTCACATATGTAATTAATTAATAAAGTGTGTTAGGGTCATTATATAATTAGCCAATAAACTAGGGGTCAAATAATATATAATAGTTTATGGCTAAAGAGCATAATAGTTATGAAAATTAATAGTGTAGATACCAGGCAGTTTCTAATTTAATGAGGGGCTGAATTGGAAATACTGCAATTTGGGATATAACTAATAATAGTTATATATAGGGGTAATGGTCCCCAAGACAAACACAACAAGACTATTCAGTTTCACAAAAACCCTAAAAGAGAAAACTCTCTGGTTCTCTCTATCCCCATCAAGAGAGCAAGGTCTTCAGGGTGTTTTGCTGAGGAAGATCACCCAACCCATTGGCTCTATCATCATCATCCCAGGATTTCATCAATGGCAATTCCCAAAGGTACGCTTCCGTCTTTGGTTATTCATCATGTAATTGGCATGGATCGTTGAACATAATGCTATTTAGGATTTACCAACAAGTAGGCCTGCCTTACTTTTGTTAGGGTAGAAGTATTTACATTGTAACTTTTATTTATAGGTCTTCCATCTTTCTCGTAGTATTGTCCATGTCCATTTGATACCAGCAACATAACCATACACAACATTATCCTTGTAAGATTATAAAAACATATCAATCTTCAATGACAAGAAATACAGTAAAAGAAATGTTCTACGAAATTTAGATAATAACCTGGATGCAGTTCTATATTTCTTTATTATTCTTATCAAACATATGATGCCATCTTTCAACAGATATAGGACACAATGTTGATTGCTTAACAACTTCACCGATAAACCTCACAAGTAAATTTGAACCATTATCATTGTCTTGTCCATTAGCACCAATTTCAACCATAACCTTTTTTGTCTTCTATAGATGCCAAACTTGATTTACTGCCATTTTTTGAATTATAATTTCTCAAGTAGAAGTATTTGATTGTGCAAATAATAATACAAACTCAATTAAGATAATATAATAACATTCGTACAACCACCACCAAATAAGGCAACAAATTTAATGATATGAGATTTTTTACCTTTAACTTTGATAAGTAATGGCACCTCGTTTTACTGGGATTCAGTTTCATTTGGCCTTGGTGAAGGTTCAACTACATCATTCTCAAATGAAATATATGCCAAGTTTACATTTGTAAATTGATACTTAAGATGATTGTTGTCGAGTTGTTGGGGTTGATCTTGGAGAGTTTTATTTTCATCATCATTTGAATTTAGTTGTCTCTATAACCTTTCTAACATTTCTTGTACCGAATACTTATGCCTTTTCCTCATTTCAAATCAATTTTTTGACAAAGATATAAAACATATATCTAAAATATATTTCAAATGATTCATAAGATAATCTATGCATTAAATAAACAACAAAAATATGAAGTCTTATATAACATACTATTTAGAAGCCAAAGAAATATGATAAAATTACAAAATTCATAACTAAATATTAAAATACTTTAGAATATTATTCAATCATCTCTATCGCTATAACTATTACGATCTTCAGCTACATTTGTTTCATCATTTTCTTGTTCATTGACATCCTCTCACACTAATTGTAGTTCTTCAATATTCTCAATATTTTGCTCACAAAATATATGTCTTCCATTATTATCTCTTGTGATTCCATAAAGTTCATTTCTCACTTATCCTATATGTCTCCAGGCTTCATATAAAAAACACAACACCAACATTTATCAATCGGATCATCAACATAAAATACCATGCTAGCATCACTTGCAATGATGAATGGTTAATCCACTTCATTCACCAGTGTGGATCAAATAAGTAAAGTTTACACTTGTAATGCCAAATTCATCTATCTTAACTCCCTTAATTGGTTTAGTTTCCACCCAAATACATTTGAATAGCACAACCATTAACTTACGAAAGTAATCAAGTTCTATGATGTCTACCGATTTTTCATATTCTATGTCATTACTTGAGTTTTCAATAAGTTCTCTTGCAATTGAAAACCTCTAAGTAATAACAGAAATAACAATACCACTATTTTGGGTTCTTAATCCTTTCTTTTTCCTCATTGTTCGAAACTTAAAAACTGTTATGTTTGCGTTGTTAGTCTACTATATTTCTTTCTTAAAGGCCTCATTTAGGTTGCATTTCTAAAATTAAATATCTTTTTAATTTTTTTTTTGTATGGATGGGTGCTTTGGTTTAAATGGGAAAAAGTGTGAGAGGTGCATTGATTTAAATTGGATAAAGTGTGTTTAGATTTTGAAAAAAGGAGTTGGATGTATGTAACATGCATGTATTTTATTTTGCTTTAAATGGTGTTGGAAGATGAAGGTTGGCAAAGGGATACTAGTATAAAGTCCTCTCTCATTAGTATGGAAGGAGGAAATAGTTGTATATTTTTTTTTTTTTTTGCTAAATATCATTTCTCCGAAGTATAATGTGGCTACAATTGAGTGCAGAACAATACTAAGTACATATATTCTATTAAAGAGGTGTAGAATGTTTTGATGCGAAAGAGGGATGACAATCTTTTATTCACACTAGACATACCAACCTAAAATTGAGCCAAAAATTGAACTAAAAATCCCAAAAACAAAAAACGAGACGAATCACAATGAAACAGTTGTGAAGTTGAAATCATAAATCATCGAAGCCACATATGAAATCCATCCAATGTTACATTGGAAAAAAAAGAAAGGGACCACCACTTCTATGAAAAGTAGGAAGCAATTGAACACATAGCAAAATCTTTTGTCGAAGAGATCAAACTAAAAGAGAAAAAGACAACTGATTGGGAATTCGGAAATAAAGAAAACGGGGAGAAAAATTAATTAAAAACTAGTTTACAGCTAAATTAACTAAAAAGACAACTAAATTAATTAATTTTATACGTAATATTTTCTGTATTATAAATATAGTTATTTTATAATATTATTTTATTTATTTGTAATAATTGAATATGATTAGAAAAATTAAAATGAGGGAAAATCATGTTTATCACAATCATCTAATTTAATTTTTAAAATATTTTATCAAATTTTTATGATAACTTATTATATAGTATAATTATTTGACTCATTGTACTTTGATTGCCAATTTATTTTTCAACATATAATGGTACTTGTATTTATCTTATGAAATAAAATGTAAAATACAAACCTAAAAATAAGATGTAAAAATTTAAAAATATGATTGACTATTTAATATTTTTTATTTTAAAAAAATATTAATGTTGAATTATATAATAGCGT
>JBBPBR010000007.1:37651037-37668152 GCA_037974775.1 Cicer pinnatifidum | reverse complement strand
TATATTTTAAATAGTCTAAATAAATTTTTAAAAATATCTAAAGTCTAAGATAGATATCGATTAAATAACAAGACATCTAAGATTTGATAGATACTTCAATCTCAAAAGTGATTATCGCAATCACTACTACAAGACAACCTATTGTTATTAGTTATGAAACATATAATAAGAGATGTTTTTAAAAAGTTTATTTTTAAATTTATCCCATGATTACTACGAATCATTGCAATATAAAATTTTTCATTTTACACTTGTTTGCATAAGGTAGTGAAGAGCAAAAATAATAGCTAAAAGTTTATTTTCAGTGGTAGTATAATAAGCCTGTACAAAGTCTAAAGTCCTAGAAGCATAATAAATAACATGAGCAGCCCTATCAACCCTTTGTGCAAGGATTTCCCCCAATGCATAATTAGATGCATCACACATAATTTCAAAGGGGAGGGTCCACTTGGATGGCTAAATGATGGGAGCAAAGGTCAATGTTGCCTTTAAGAAATTAAATGCCATTTTGCATCAAAGGTGAAAGTGATATATTTTTGAAGCAAATTTGAAAGTGGAAAACTATCTTGCTGAAGTCTTTGATAAAACACCTGTAAAAACCTGCATGGCCAAGAAAAGAACGAATGTCGCGGACGCAAGATGGGTAAGGCAAATTAGAAATCACATCAATCTTTGCATGGTCCATTTCCATCCCATTCTTAGATATCACATGTCCCAAAACTATGCCCTGTTCAACCATAAAGTGACATTTTTTATAATTCAACACAAGGTTAGTTTCAATGCATCTATGCAAAACTCTATCAGAATTGATCAAACATGCATCAAATGAGGAATGATACACAATAAAATCATCCATGAAAACTTCCATACAATTTTCTTTGAAATCAGCAAAAAGACAAGTGAACGTGGTATTTTCTTCGTCCTCTGGTGTAATATGGATATGAAAACAACCTGAAAAACCATCAAGATAACAATAATGTAACTTACCAGCTAACCGCTCAAGCATCTAATCAATGAATGGTAAAGGAAAATGATCCTTTCTAGTTGTCTGGTTTAGTCTCCTATAATCGGTGCATACTGTTCAGCTGTTCTGCACTTATGTGGGGATAAGTTTATTATTCTCATTTTTAATCACTATAAGTCCAATTTTCTTATGGACTACATGCACCAGACTCACCCACTGACTATCAGAGATGGGGTATATGATGCCTACTGGTAAGAGCTTGGTCACTTCCTTTTTTACAACATCCAGAATTAAGGGTCAAGTCGCCTTTGGGGCTGCCTGACTGGATTCACCCCATCCTCCAGTAGTATCCTATGCATACACATGGATGAGCTAATACCAAAAATATCTGCCAAGGTCCATTTGATCACCTTCCTATGTTTTCTCAAAATATGCAGCAACGTCTCTTCCTGTTCATCTTCAAGTTTGGCTAAATTAATCACATGTAACTTGCCACTCCCTTCTAAATATGCATATTTCAAATTTTTAGGAAGTGATTTAAGCTCTATAGCATGTGGTTACTCAATGGAGGTACAACACTAGTGGCCAAAGTTAAGTCTGCAAAATTAATTATGTAAGTAGAAATATCAATATTAGCACAATGATCAACCTGCAAAACAACTTCGATCTCAACACATACAGAGCACAAATGAGTATCTGTACAAAATTCAAAAGTATAAGTATCATCAAAACCATACGATGAAGGAAAATCAGTAGCAAACATATCAAGTTTGCTTTATAGATTCTTGTGGGAAAAAGCTTGAATTTTATTCACTCCCCTTGTCAACACTGCTGAATTGTTTCTAGTTGTAAAATGTTGCGAATTAATGGACATGTTCTCAATCAAAGCTTTTATCGCTTCTGGGGTCTTATCGACAAGTGCTCCCCCACTAGCAACATCTAAAATGCTTCTATCAATAGGTAGCAAGCCTTCTTAAAAATATTATATGAGCAATTGTTTAAAAATCTAGTGATGAGGACAACTAGACACTAATTTCTTGAATCTCTCCTAATACTCATGTAATGGTTCTGTATCAATCTGCCTAATGCCAAATATTTCATTTGTGATTGAAGCAACTCTTGAGCATGGATGAATTTTTCTAGAAACGACTTCTTCAAATCATTATAACTTGTAACAGAACCTGGCTGAAGTTACTATAAATTTTCATTGGTCGCATCTTGAAGTGAGAATGGGAAGGCTCTCAACTTGATATGGTCTTCTACGATTCCTTGAGGCTTCATGGTAGAACACAGAACATGAAACTTCTTCAAGTGTTTGTGGGGATCCTCACCTACAAGACTGTTAAACTTTAGAAGCAAGTGTATTAAACCAGATTTAAGTTCAAATGGTATAGTAACTTCAGTATATGTGATACATAATGCATTATAAGTGACATTGGGTGCAACAAGTTATCTTAAAGTTATATTATTCATATCATCCATATTTTGCAGCAAGTTCTCACTTTCACTATCTAACTCTGACTCGTTAGCACTAGTAGCCCTATTAAGTCTACGACGTAAATGAAAGGTCCTATCTATTTCAGGGTCAAGGGAAAGCAGATTCACAGAACTAGCCCTAGTCATGCATCGTAAGAATATAACAATGCAATGTAAAACTACAATTCTGATAATTCCAACAATGTCCCTATCGCTAAAATTCATGTGAAAAATGTAAACACACTATCAAATAAAATCTAAAAAAATTAAAAATACCACAAAAATTTCTAAAAATAAATAAAGATAACACAAATTTTTCTAGTTATATGAATGAATTTCTTGAATTATTTTTCTCATCTCTATGCTTAATGTTTTTTATTGCTTGATCATCTTTAAAATGTTCTACGATTTGTATTTGGAAATGGAAGTGGACTTCATGATTGCTTGAGATGAGAAATTCATGATATTTTAGTCTAGGGATATATGCAGGTCATGAAACGAATAAAATTTGTGGCAAAAGCAGTAGTTTAAAAAACAAAACTTTTGTATTGTAAAGCTTAATTATAATCTTAAATCCACTAACGAATTAGGGGTTACTTTGGAATTAAAGGTCTATAACTAAGAAATTAAGGCAAGAATAATAAAAAGAATTAGATAATTATTCAATAAAGAAATTCAATAACTAGGATCAAATTAGAAGCCAAGGTTGGATTTGAAGTGAAACTCATCTCTGACATTTTTCTTATTATAAAGGATCAAATTTATTACCATTGTTAATTTTAAATATTATTTCAATCAATTCAAAAACTTTTTGTTCAATTTTAGTAATTAAATACAACTCGATAGTAAAGCACAATCCTTGAGTTTGACACTCAGTACTACCATTTTATGGTTACTTGCAACTATTTTGTACACTTGCTGAAACGCTATCAATGGTTACATAAATGAAGTGGTGCATGTAAAACAGCCTTCTGGTTTTGAAAATGTTGGGTTTCCTGACCATGTTTTTAAACTTAAAAAAATATCTTTGTGGTATGAACCAAACACCAAGAGCATGGTATGATAGACTAAACAATTTTCTAATTAAAAATTTATTTTAAAAAAGGCAAGTCGACACTACCTTATTTATGAAATCAATTAAAAATGACCTGCTCATAGTTCAAATTTAGGTAGATGATATTATTTTTGGTTCAACTAACAACATCCTCTGCCAAATATTAGCTAAGTTGATGCACTAGGAATTTCAAATGAGTATGATGGGAGAACTAAAGTTCTTCTTAGGAGTCCATATACATCAAAGTCAGAATGGTGTGTACATTCATTAGACTAAGTACACAAAAGAGCTTCTCAAGAAGTTCAAGCTGGATGAATGCAAACATGTGTCTATACCAATGCATCCAACCTGTTCACTTGATAAAGATGAATTAACCAAAAGGGTTGATCAGAAAATATACAAATGAATGATTAGGTCACTTTTTTACCTTACTGCATCCAAACCTGATATTTTATTTTGTTAATGTGTATACGCCCCGGGTTTCAAGCTGATCCAAAAGAGTCCTAGTTAACATTCATTTAGAAGATTTTTAGATACTTGAAAGGCACTACTAACCTGAGTTTGTTCTATAATACTTCATATGAGTACATGTTAGTTGAATATTGTGAAGTTGATTATACTAGAGACAAACTTGAAAGAAAAAACACTAGTGGAAACTAAATATTTTTGGATGATAATCTCATCTCTTGGTCAAGCAAGAGACAAGGTTGTATAAGCTAGTGTTCATCAAGTTTTTGTAGCTAGTTAGTGTTAGTTATGGAGTTAGTTTCTAAATAATTAACCTAGTGTTCATTGTATAAATACATATGATCAAGTGAATAAAAGGTGTGTCAATTGTGATTCATTTTAATCATGCTTTCACATATTCAATAAGTGTATAAGCTTGCTTGTTCTAAAAGATTGGTATTTAGATCCATTCTTGATTATTTGTTGCATGATAACTGAGAAGTGTGTATGATTATTTTTAATATGTTGTAACCATGAGCAGCAATGGCAACATTCCCACACAATTACTCAATCAAGATGGAAAAATTAGGAGTATGGAATGTTTAAATGAAGACTTTTTGGTTTTCAAGATGTGTTGGGGATCATCAAGATTATTTATACAAAACTACCTACATATGCAACTGAAGCATAAAGAACTAAGGAAAAATATTTGAAGAAGAAGAATTGTAAAACAATGTTTATCACTCATCCATGTGTAGATGTTGAAACATAGAATATGTTAATGTGTGGATTTAATTTTTTTTGTTTTGAAGTTCCACATTAGAAAACTCTCATATTTTGAGTAATTTTCAATACTATAAATACTAAGGTCCCACATTGGATAGAAAACATATGTGTGTTTGCTTCCATCACTATAAAATCAGTTTCAAACACTTGTGAAAAATACACCAAAATCTCTCTGCATCCGAAGCTTTCCCCATAATCTTTGCCATATTTAGGGTGTAATTACAAAATGGTTTTCTACTGTGTATTGGAACTTCAATATAGTGTATCTGAGTTGTTTTATCCTAGGGACTTCGTGGTTGATAGTCTGCCTTGCATAATTTGGGCAATGCCACGAAACGACTTTAAGAGAGCGATCTAGTCCGCGACTCAACCCAATAATATTTTTGGTGGCATAAATTCATTTTTATAGTTTTCCGAAATTCAAAAATAACAATTTTAAGGCGTTTCCTTATGCCATGTCTACCGATGAAATTATTGGGATATGTTCTTCTACTTCTAATTTCAACAAACCGTTTCGGTTTGAGGGATGTCACTTCAAACGATGACAACAAAAGATGTTAATTTTCTAAACCATGAAAATGGTTGCCAACGTTATAAAAGATGACATTCTTGTTTTTCCAAAAACAACTGAACAAACAGAAAAGGATAAGAAAGCTGTTGAATTAACATAATGGAAAATAATGATTACTTATGTAAGAGTTATATTCTGAATGGACTTGCTGATGATCTGTATGATTACTACAGTTCCACCAGCAATACTGTTAAACATGTTTGGGATGTTCTAAAGAAGAAATGTGATACTGAGGAAGCTGGAGCAAAAAAGTATGTTGTTAGCCACTACCTCAAATATCATATGACAAATGACATATCAGTGGAAGCTCAGTCTCATCAAATCCAAAAAATTGCTCACGAGATCATATCTGAAGGTATGTCCCTAAATGAACAATTTCAAATTGCTATTATTATTGACAAACTTTTTCCCTTTTTGGAAATATTTTAAAAATTCTCTCAAGCATAAAACAAAATAATTCTCTCTAGAAAGTCTGATAACTCGCCTTAGAATTGAGAAGGAATCACGTAAGTAAGACCATAAAGATGAAGTTCTTCTTATTGCAAATAACTAGAATAAGAAATTCCTCAGAGTAGTTCTGAAGCAACTAAAAAACTTAAGAATCATAATCGAACTTTAAAGAACAACAACTAGAAAGGGAACCCTCCTAAGGTTCCAATTATTAGGCAGCAACCACATCCTAGAAATGAACCTCTCCCACCTTTTCTTTCCTTTAATTATGGGAAAGAGGGTCATATGGCACGCAAGTGTATGAACAAAACAAACTTCCTCAACAGGCTAACTTGAAAGAAGAGCAATTCATTACTATGATAACTAAAATCAACCTTGTTGGTGGATCAGATGGATGGTGGATAAACACTGGTACCTCACGCCATGTTTGCTATGATCGTGATATGTTTAAAACAAATACTATTGTTGAAGATAAGAAAATGTTGTTGGGAGATTCCCACACCACTAATGTTGCTGATATTGGAGATGTGGAACTAATATTCACCATTGGAAAGACCTTAATTCTGAAGGATTTCATGCACACTCCAGAAATAAGGAAGAAATACTCCAAAAATAAGGAAGAATATGGTTTTTGGGTTTCTTCTCAATAAGACTGGGTTTACTCAATCTATAAAGACATAATTGTACAACATTTCTAAAAATTGTATTTTTTTTTGGAAAAAAGGCATGCCACTGATGACATGTTTAAATTGAATGTTGAAATCAATAAAATGTTTTCTTTTGCTTACATGTTGTTTGATTTTAATATTTGGCATGCTAGAACTTTGCCATTTGAACAAATGTGTGATTTCAAACTTAAGTAACTTAGGCTTAATTCCAAAGTTATCTTTAAAGGATTTTGAAAAATGTGATTTTTGCAGTCAAGCAAAAATAACTACAAGTTCACATAAATCACTATTTAGAGAATCTAAACTTTTAGACATAATCCACTATAATATATGTGAACTTGATGGGACGTTAACCAGAAATGAAAAATGTTATTTCATCACTTTTATTGATGATTGCTTTGACTATACCTTTGTATATCTAATGAAAAATAAAAGTGAAGTGTTCGATATGTTTAAGTTCATTGTAATTGAAATTGAAAATCAATTTAGTAAAAAGATTAAGAGGTTTCGCAATGATAGAGGAACATAGTATGATTCTAGTCTATATAATGTATTTTATAGAACACAAGGAATTATACAAGAAACTATTGCACCATATTCACCTCAAATGAAATGGTATAGATGAAAGAAAGGATAAAACTTTTACTGAAATAGTTGTTGCTATTATGCTTAACTTTGGTATTGCATCTCCCTAGTAGGGGAAAATTATTTTGATTGTTTTCTATGTTTTGAATAGAGTTTCTAAATTTAAAAAAAAAAAAAAAAAAAAACATCTCCTTATGAGATAATGAAGAAAAGACAACCAAACTTTTCTTATTTTTGAACTTGGGGTTGTCTAGCTTATGTCAGAATCCACAATCCCAAGCGAATTAAACTCGCTAGTAGAGCCTATGAATGTGTATTCACTAGGTATGCAGTAAACATTAAAGTGTATATGTTTTATGACCTAAATACAAAAGTGACGATAGAGTCAAATGATGTTGAATTTTATGAAAATAAATTCTCTTTCAAATCGAGAAATAGTGGACGAAGTGAACTTAGTCATGTTCCTGTGGCAAGAATCACTGAAAGTAACAAACACGGCAGAACAGAAACTCGAAGAAGTAAGAGAGTAAGAGTTGCTAAAGATTATGAACCCGAATATACGACTTGTAATTTATAAGAGGATCCAGCAAATCTTGAAGAAGCTCTGTCATCATTGGATGCAGATTTATGGCAAAAAGCTACAAACGATGAAATGGATTCTCTAGAGTTTAACAAGACATGTCATTTATTAGACTTGCCTCCTGGATGGAAATCAATAGGTTGTAAACGGAACTTGAAAAAGAAACTAAAACTAGATGGAATTGTTGATAAATACAAGGCGCGCCTTATAGCCAAAGGTTTTAGACAAAGAGTAAATATAGATTTCTTCGATAATTTTTCACCAGTCACTAGAATAACATTCATTAGGGGTACTAATATCACTTGCGGCTATTCATACCCTGGTGATACACCATATGGATGTTAAAACAACTTTTTTAAATGGTGACCTGGAAGAAGAAATCTATATGGAACAACTTGAAGGTTTTGTAATTCATGGACAAGAAGACAAAGGTCTATAACTAAGATAAATATCTATATGGTTTTAAACAATATAAGCAATGGCATGAAAAGTTTTATAAGTTGATTATATCAAATGAGTTTAAAGTGAATGAAAGTGACAAATATATTTATTATAAATCTGAAAATGACATTTGCAATATCATATGTATCTATGTAGACGACTTACTCATATGTATCATCGACAACCTCAAGTATGCCATTGATTGTACTAGACCCATCATTGCCTACGTCATGGGACTATTGTGCAGGTTTAACAATAGAGCTAGTATGGAGAATTGTCATATAATTGAAAAAGTGATGAGAAACTTAAAAAGAACCTTGAGTCTCGAATTACATTATCAAAGATTTCCTCTTGTCCTTGAATGATACATTGATGTTGATTGAAACATTTAACAAATGACTCCAAAGAAACCAGTGGCTATATTTTAGTATAGCTAGTGGTGTTGTATCTTGAAAATAAAAAAACAGATGATATTGGCTAAATCCACTATAGAGTCTGAAATGATAGCACTAGCTACTACTAGTGAAGAGGCGAGCTGATTGAGATGCTTGCTAGTTGAGATTTCTTTATGGGAAAAACCTATGACATATGTGTTTATCCACTGCGATAGTATAGTGACTATTGCAAATATTTAGAATCATTATTACAACTGTAAGATACGACAAATACATTGTAAGCACAACATTGTTATAAAGTTACTTTCTAAATGAGTTGTTATAGCGTGTGTGTGGGTTTGATGTTAGTGATAAAGTTTAAGATTATGAGTCACTCTTGTTGAATCTGAATCTTACTTTCTATGCAAAGGTTCAAGTCAATAGACACATTTGTTTATGCACGATCTTATACAACCATTGGACGCTATGTCAGAAATAATTTTTTAAATTCAAGTGGGAAATTGTTGGCACATAGAGTGTGTTAATGTGTGAATTTAAATTTTTTTGAAGTCCCACATTGGAGAAATCTCATATTTAAAGTAGTTTTCAATACTATAAATACTAAAGTCCCACATTGGATAGAAAATATATGTGTGTTTTTTTTCATCACTATAAAATCAATTTCAAACTCATGTGAACAGTACACCATAAGTTATCTGCATCTGAGATTTTTCTCTACTTCTCCCCCATTCTTTCTCACTTTTTTTTCGAGCGGTCATAGTACCATATTGCGAGTGGCAGTCATTATGACTGTCATATTGAGGGTGTAATTCTAGAATAGTTTTCTATGGTGCAGTGGAACTATAATACAATGTATCTAGGCTATTTTATCATGGGAACTTCGTGGTTAATAGTCTGCCTTGCACAATTTGAGCAGTGCTGTGAAATATCTTAAAGAGAGCAGCCTAGTTCGCGACTTAACCTGGTAATATTTTTGGCGGCATAAATTCAGTTTTTAAAGTTTTTTGAAACTAAAAAACAACAAAAGATGATGCCATTTTTTTTTTTTTTTAAGATTTAAGATGTTTCGACGTCTAAACAAGTTGGGAACATCCTTGAAAAGGGCTATAATGGCGGTGACGATGTAAAGAACGAAAAGCTGAGTTGAGGAAATTTGAATTGGTACAACTGGAGGATCAAGATAAGGTGGTTGACTTCTTCATTCGTGTTCGAGGCATTACCAATTCAATGGCTCAAAATGATGAAAAGTTCATTGAACACCAAATTTGGGAGAAAATCATGATATATTTGCCTTCTCAATTTGATTATATTGTTTATTCCATTGATGAAACCAAAGGAGCTATCCTCCCTCAACATTGATGTGTTATAATGCATCTCAGATTCTCGTGAGTTGAGGCTTATTGAAATAATTGGTGACAAGCCTGCTAATCAAGCTATGTAGACCCATGATTTGAAAAACGCAATAATTAAAAGAAGAATTGGAACAAGGGAAAAGTTAAATCATTCAAGAATTGGACCATGGCATGAGATAAATCTAAATCCTCATCTAAAAGAGGAGGACGAAATAACAAGCATAAGGGTGACTCAAAGAATTTTTGCAAAAGAAAGGTTAAATGCTTCAATTGAGAGAAATTTGACCATTCTGCATATGAATCTTGGCATGGCAAGGGAAATAAGTGTTAGTGCAAAAGTGATTTTAGCTACAATCTTCTAGTTCACATTTTGATGATAACAAAAACATATAAATAACGTGTGCAGATTAAGTTAGAAGACAAAGATTCATATTAATCACTATCAATTTTAAGGTAGCATAAATTATGAGTAAGTTGGAAATAATAATCTAAGTATTTCTTAAAAAAAGAATATGATCATCTAATAAACAAGTCATAATATAGCAATAAGTGATATTGCAATATGCATCTAAAGATCTATAGTTTGATTCAAAGTGGTAAAGACAAAAGAAATACAAGTCAATGATTGTTCCTCTGAAAGCAAAAGTAAATAGCACTATAATGATCATCTTCCTCTAACTAAAACCATCAAAGATCAAAAGAAGAAAACTCTAAGTGAAACATTTGATATAGTCTATGTGGTGGTACATGTTAGATCCTCTAATGAACAAAGAAAAGATAATATATTTAACAAGTTCCCATTGACTCTGAAGAATATGCTAAGGTGTGTCTGAATCTAACGAACACATTCTCGATGCGCCTCTGATGAATCCACTCTAATAATCCTATGTTGTGATTATGGTAAGAAATTTTGTAAAAAACCTAGAACCCATAAAAAAAAAACTAACGAATGAAAAATCCTCTCAGTAGAGAGTTACTAGAATTTATGTAAATAAGTCAAAGTATTGCATACATTTGATTTGATATAGGATTTAAAATGTAATATCCACTCAAAAAGAGTTAGAATCGTAGAAACAGACTTCGTATCAATTCACACACAAATTGGAACTTATGTAAATCAATCCGATAGTGGAAACAACTCATTCACCCATAAGAGGTGTCTAAATATGAGCCAAAATATTTTTGAAGCTCAACAACTTGGTCGTACTAAGCTAGAATGATCAAAAGACTTGAACACAATAAAATTGATTAAAAGGTGTTGGAAAATCATAAATGAGTGGTTTGAATTGTGTTTGTCGTTTCTGAAAGGTACTTCGATTTCCTTACAAAAAATGTTCTTAAACAAAAGAATTCAACTTGCTTTTATAAAAAAAATTTAGACAGAGTAAGGTTGAATAATAAAGAACAAAGATGCAAGAAAAAGAAGAAGATAAATGAGACGCAAATATGTTTATACTAGTTGAAAATAAATTGTTGCTATATCTAGTCTTTCCCTTATAGAGATATTTTTCCCTAGTACAATCGATAACTTAGTCCATTATTTCAATTAATAGCATACCAGTATTCTTGACTCTGCCTCTTTAAGCTTTTGTTATTTTTCTCTAACCTCTCTAAAATGTCTTCGTCATAACCTACTTCCACTTTTTGGCATCATGTCGTTGAGGTTCATGAGAGTCGTCGTACCGATTAAATTATTCATGTTAATTATTTGTTTGTTGTAGGAAGTTCTTTATTTATGCGTGTTTCTATGCATGATGGCTTTATGTAATTTCTATAATTTCACCCTTATCTATTTGATGTTTTGATGATATAAAAAAAACAATAAATATAGAACAATTTTCCCTTAACTGTATTTGCTAAGTGTGCAAATTAAGTTAGAACACAAAGACTTATATTAATGACTATCTATATTAAGGTAGTATAATATATTATTAAGTTAGAGATAGTAATCTAAGTATTTCTAAGTTGAAAAATTGAAAATAAAAATAAGAAAACACTAAGGGAAACATCTAAGAGCAAATCATAATATAACAATAAGAAGTATTGCAATATACATATGCGGATCTACAGTTTGAGTCAAAGTTGAAATGACAAAATAAATACAAGTTAATGATTGTTCATCTGAAGGCAAAAGGAAATAACGCTACAATGATTATCTTCCTCTCACTAAAAACCATTTTGACGCTTTGTCTCAATATCAAAATAAGAAAACACTAAGTGAATCATCTACTAAATTGTATGATTTGGTACAAGTCAGATCCTCTAATGAACAAAGAAAAGATAATCTATTAAACAAGTTTACAATGACTCTGAAGAATCTATTAAAGTTGTGTCTTACTCTGATAAACGCGCTCTTGACGAGCATCTGATGATTCTGCTATGATAATCCTACATCTGTTGTTTCTAGTAATTTAGCTAATCTTCTAGTCAACACTCTAATATAGTCAACACTATGATAAGGTCAATGCTTTGATAAGAATTCTATACTCCAACATCCTATATTCTTTATAATGGACTTGTCCTTTGACGGAAGAAGTGAATGACAACCTCTGAGATTTTTTTCATTTTAAATTGAAGATGTGCTTAATCACTTATGAAGATATAGATATGTCTTAAATGTCTTATTTGGCCTTAAATGTTTATTTAAGATCTTCGATAGTAACCTTCTCAACGATTACATTTGTTAGTATTTAAGTAGAAATCATCAATCAATCATGACATAGGGAGAAAATGAAAAATGAAATGTGTCAAGAAGATATTGTGTAAAAAGCCTAGAACACATCAAAAGAGAAGAATAAATGAAAAATTCTTTCAGTACAGAGTTACTAGAATTGATGTAAATTAGACAAAGTGTTTATACACTTGATTTGAAATGTAATATCCTTTCAATGAAAATTAGAATTTTAAAAATAGTTTTTGTGTAAATTCAAACACAAACTATAACTGATATAAATTAGTCTGATAATGGCAACAACTCCTTCATCCATAATAGGTACATGAAGAGGTATAACAATACTTATGGTCCTCAATAGTTTTACCCTACTATGCTATAAAGTTGAGATAACTTGTACACAATCAAGTTAACTTAAAGGT
This sequence comes from Cicer pinnatifidum, assembly GCA_037974775.1. Lineage (NCBI taxonomy): Eukaryota > Viridiplantae > Streptophyta > Magnoliopsida > Fabales > Fabaceae > Cicer > Cicer pinnatifidum. The sequence continues at coordinate 37,655,290 of JBBPBR010000007.1, read as the reverse complement.
GTTCAGTGAACTTGTGATTCTAATGGTTACAACCTTGAGAAACTGGAGAAGAATACTCGAAGATTGAAGAGGTAGAGTAAATAATACTGTAGAATTTGTATACTAGTTCATAACAGACTATTGCTACAAATAGTCTTCCCTCTTCTATCTCTAGCAATAGTCTATTATGAACTAGTATACAAATTCTTGTGTTCCTTCCCCCTTCCCCCCCTCTCTCATTAATTTTTTTTATTTTTTATTTTATCTTAGACGAGATGGTAAATTCCACCACAATTAACTCCCACAAAGGTGAGGTCACAGGTTCGTATCCGGGACAAGACATTCAACCTAATCATATCGACATTTTTCAGTTAAACTAGGGTTTAAGGACGATTAAACGTTATTTTACTAAACTTGTTTTATAATTGTAACTTCAATGATTTGCTAAAGAACACATTTTTGGTGAAGCAATTGAAGTATTTCAGAAATGGCAAAACACAATTAATTTCAACCCCTCATTTCTTGTATTTTCCATCACCTTCAAGAAAAAGAAGGGTGTTGGTGAAGAGGCCTGCATTGCCCAAGAGGAAGATTTTGATTAGGATGCAATGTTGCTCATGGCAACAATCAATGATTAGGACGTAAGGGATTCACAACATGGTGTAATTAAAGTGAAGAATGTAGAATATGCAATTATAGATAATGTGCTATATGTCCCAAGTACGACAACTAATTTTGCTGAGTATTGGCCAATTAATACATAAAGGTTTTGAAGTGATAATGAAGAACAAGAAATTAGATTTGTTTGATTCAAATCATAAATTGGTTTTAAAGGCTCCATTATCTAAGAATAGTACCTTTCAAATCTAACATGAATACTTTTGACATTTAACATTTGAAGTCGATGGGAAGGAATTGTGATGCAATAAAAGAAATACATGAATGACATGTTAAAAAGGTTCAATATGTTGGAATGTGACTTAGTATCCACTTTCATGAAACTTAATACAAATTTGGAATAAAGCACTAATAAGTGACCAATTGACATGACACTTTTCAAACAGATGTGGAATCATTGAGATACTTCTGCAACACATTGAAACAATGTTTCATTTCCTTAGAGATCAAGTTACTAAATGTTGATCGGAGTTAGTGTATTACTCCACTATCATACAAACAACAAACATCCTAACTAAGGCCTTGAAGCAAGATAGGATTGAAGAGCTTAGGAATAAGCTAGGTGTTGTGTATTTCAAGTTTTTGAATTAATGGAAAGTGTTGCGTAATTCAAATAAACTTGTGTCAGTTAGCTAGTGTTAGTTAAGCTTGTGCAAGCTAGTTAGTGTTTGTTATGAAGTTAGTTACTAAATAACTAACACAATTATTGCTCATTGTAATAAATACATATGATGAAGTGAATAAGGGTGCGCCAATTTTGATTCACCGTTCTTTCATAAATGTATAAGCTTGCTTGTTCTAATAAATTAAACACTATACTTTCTTCGAAATAAAATATAAGTAAATAAATAAGTGTATATGAACCAGATTTTTCTTCGTGCACCACAAAGAAAATTTGATTTGTTGGTTTAATCGAGTCTTTGCTTAGCATCCTTTGGGTATCAAACTTAAAATAATTTCATACAAATTGAGTTTGGCTTTGAGTAAAAATAAAAGCATTAATAAATAGTTATTTTTAAAATTGAACTAATTATAATTTTAATTACCGATTGTTGATATTATTTTCACAATTTTTTCGGCTTAAACAATTATTCCTGTTTGGATATATCTTAAATGCTAATTTACTCAAAATTCTCAAACATGTGAGTAAATAACCATGATGTTATAATAATGGGTGCATGAGCTACCACATGGATTCAAAGAGTGAAACAAATTTACAACAAATTTTGTTAAACATATATATGTTCATAAATGATAAACATAACTTGTCACATACTTATTTATAACTTTGTGAACCTACAATACATATTAAATTATTTACGACCATTAAAATTTTTCTATTAATGAGCATATTTTGTAGGATTTTTAATAAATTCTCTCGTTAAAGATAATTCTATTTGAAGTATTCTCCCAACTAAAAAAATGATAAAATCAATTTTCTTTTAAACTAACTACCAAACTAGAAAAAAAAAATTACTAAATAAAAGTTCTCATATATTCAAATTCCAACACCTTTTGTCTTTAAACATAACATCATAACAAAAAAAAAATTATGAAAAAGTGCCAAAATATAAGAAATACCAAATGAAAGGTTTCAAATGAATTCATTAGATCATTATCTATAAATCAAAGTCACTTGCTTATAAAGAACAAAAGTAACTTCTTCTCCAATTTGATGCAGCAACCTTTATGTTGTTTGGTCCATGGTAGAGCCATTGCTTTCTTGATTAAATTTATCACCATCAAGTTCTGAAACAAATGGCTTTGCATTGACAACACCACAAAAATCTTTTTCCATCTGAAGTTGAGGATTTTGTTGTTGATCCTTGTTTATCTCCAACAAATGAATCTTCCTTGAAGATGTCATGGTGTTATTTTGGTTGCCCTGTTTAACAAAAGGTTTAAACATACTTGAAGAATCCACTTTATTAGTTTCCATGAAAGCATGTTTTGGTTTTGACTTGTCAATCAATTGGAAAGAATTTCTTTTGTAAGGACAATTCAATTGGTGATAATCTTTTGAATCCATGTCATGAAATCCAATTTGGTGATTATGATAAGGACATCCAAGGTTATCACATGTGTAAATTTTGTTACCTAAATGTCTTGCTCTCTTAGTTGCAATTGGCTTAATAACCTTAATGTTGTTTCTTGGAACATCAATTGGTAATAGGTTGTCAATAACCATTTTGTTGCTTCCTTGAATATTTCCTTCAAATGGAATCACACTATCATAGGGTGATAGGTGTTTGATAATAATTTTTTCTTGAACTTTTGTTTCAAATGGAACCACACTATCATAAGGTGATAGGTTTTTAATAACCAACAAGTTGTTTCCATCAACATTAATTCCTTGAAATGAAGCCAAACCAACATTCCCTTCAACATCATAATCATTTGTTTCATGAAACATTTCAGAGAATCCATCCATATTTCCATAATGTGTTGGCATCTCATTAGGAAACTCTTCATGATTTAAAACAGCAGCTAATGTAGCAACCTCCATAGCAGACATTTTGTCTTGAAGTTTCTTAGATTCTCTAACAAGGTTTCTAATCTTTTTAAAATCAGGTGACATGTGTTTGATAACACTAGCTAGAGCAGCAACTTTCCAAACCTTTTTCAAATCATGAGGCTTCCTATAAGGTGGAGGACCAGGATCCTTTGTATAAGCCAATAAAGGCCACCATTCTTCATTTCCTTTAGGCCACCATGGTGGAACAACACCATTCTCAAAAGGGTATTTCCTTTGTGGTGGATCACAACCATTCATAAGACATGACAAAAGTGTCCCTAATGTTGTGTCTTGAATATCAAGCAAGTTTCTTAGAGATGGATTGTTATTTTCTCCATTCAAGTTGAAAAGTTCTTTGTTTGAAGTTGAACCATTATACTTGAGAATTGCAACAGGACCATTTCTATCAAACTTTACTTTTTCTTTCCACCAATAGCGAAGATTTTCAGAAGCACCACTTATTGGTTTTCCATTTTTAGGAATGACTCCATACACAAATCCATCAACATTACAAACATCAACCAACTTAAGCATGTTTTTTAGTACATTGTGTATAGCTCTACTCATTACTCTGCTTCCATCTTGGTTCTTTGATGCTGGATTTTTTCCATTCTCATTTTCCTTATGATGAAGCTCCTTCAATTCTTTTATACTACTGCATATGTTCCTTTCTAGTTCTTCTAATGTTATTTCTTCATTTCCTTCTTCTTCAACATTTGTTTCTGGTGATTTACGTTTTGCATTCTCACCATTTTCCATAATGCTCTTTCTATCACTTTCTGCAATATTTAATAAAATGATAAATCATTCAACAAGTGTAATTCATGTATGAACACTCATTAAGGTTGAAAGTGTTGTTTAAGAGTTATGAAATATATTCAAAACAAATAAAGTATCCTAAAAATTCATATTTAGGAACAAAAGTCCCTTCATTGAACAATCATTATTACAAATAGAGTTAAATATTAGTCCAATCACATATAAGATGATTATTCAACTTTCATAGCCAACAAATTCTTCTAAGAATTATATTCATATTTCAAAGCTAAAATAAAACTATGTAATATATTCAATTATACAG
>JBBPBR010000007.1:37630926-37650661 GCA_037974775.1 Cicer pinnatifidum | reverse complement strand
TAAATTCAATTGTATTTCAACAGTTTTAATGAATATTAAATGCAAATATTGTTTAATAACAAAAAAAACATATATATTGAACGTTCAACTTTTTTCTAGTCAATCAATGTGCACTTACCTATTTCTTTTGTTTTTTACTAAAAAAAAAATGTGTATTCCTTCAAATTGGTAAAAATTATATTGATCGGCAATAATTAATATAATTCAAAACCGCTAAAATAAAAAAAACCAAAAAAAAGTTTAAAATAAATTTATGAACAAATTCACACCACTCAAATTAATAGCATATATAAAATGTTAAAATATCTTAAAAGGTTATAAGGTATAAATTTATATATATGATAAAACTGAAGTATTCGGATGATCCATGCTTCCGATTAATGTTGACAACACAAAAGTTATTGATTAAATATACTCTAAAGGAAATAACGTTGCACTAAAACAATGAAATAATCAAAAAATCCACGAAAAAAAAATTAAATATAAATAAAAATCACTTATTTAAATAAAAAATAAATAAACAAATGATTAAGGGAGGGTGAGGATTTTTTACCTATATATCCTACTTTTGAGGAAACTTAACCAAAATGTCTCAGTTTTAAAAACGGTTACCAAAATGCCCTACTTTTTCCCTAGTAGGAGGTCGCTGGACGGGGATGCGACCTCCCAAAGGGATTTTACAATTTTTTTTTAAATAATATTATATATTTTAGGTAATTGTTAAATAATAATAATAATAATAATAATATATTAATAATAATAATACATTAATAAATAATAATTATTATTATTATTATTAATTATTGTTATTGTTATTATTATTAAAAATTGTTTTAGTTAAAAATAATTATAATTAAATTAAAAATAATTATAATTAAAATAGGAAATTAATATTATAAATATTAAAAGTAATTAAAATTAAAAACAGTAAATTATATTATAAATTTAAAAGAAAATACATTAATAAGAAAAATTACATTAATAACATGAAACAAAATACATTAAATTAATTATAAAAAAAATACATCTTATTAATGTCCACCTAAATGACCTCCAGTTTCACATCTAGGATTTCGTCGAACTCGTCTAGCCCTTTGAACGAGTTGAGGTTCTTGTGGTTCATCCTGATCATTATCCTTAGTTGTAGGTGGATTAGAACCACTACCAACTACCATATAAGTTTGAGACGGATTATTATACATGGAGTCAAACACAACATAAGTCGACTCAAGGGTTGTGCACTGAGTTCCAAACAAATTATAGAAAAGTTCACTTTCTGTTGGATGACCAGGGGTTGGTATTTCTGGAACCGGGACGTAGTACTGAGTCGTTGGTAGATATGGAATTTCTGTAGTAGGGACGTGTATTTTGTTTAATGTATTTTATTTTATGTTATTAATATAATTTTTTTTATTAATGTATTTTCTTTTAAATTTATAATATAATTTACTGTTTTTAATTTTAATTACTTTTAATATTTATAATATTAATTTCTTATTTTAATTATAATAATTTTTAATTTAATTATAATTATTTTTAACTAAAACAATTTTTAATAATAATAACAATAACAATAATTAATAATAATAATTATTATTATTATTTATTAATGTATTATTATTATTAATGTATTATTATTATTATTATTTAACAATTACCTAAAATATATAATATTTATTTTAAAAAAATTGTAAAATCCCTTTGGGAGGTCGCATCCCCGCCCAGCGACCTCCTACTAGGAAAAAAAAATGGTTCTTTGAGAAGTCGCTCTCCCAAGGAGAGTTTTCATGCCACCCCTAAAAAGTAGGACATTTTGGTAACCGTTTTTAAAACTGGGACATTTTGGTTAAGTTTAATTAAAAGTAGGATATATGGGTAAAAAATCCGGAGGGTGATTTTGAAGAAGAAAAAAATTGGTCCTAAACTATCTCGACTGAAGACGAAAGAAACAAAGAATTGGGACTATTTTTGTGTTTGCAAAATAAATATTGTGAGTCATTAGTTAAATCTTTTTACTGTATCTTGCAACTTTAGACATAAAAATATTAATCAATTGAATGGTGTCTTTTGGAAACCATTAGTTGATTTAAAATGTGATGCTCTGATTGTTGATTGTACAACATATATGACTTATGAAGGAAATTATATGAATGATTTTTTAAGTAGCTTCATGTGTGAGCCAAATGCATTAGTTCCCCAGGCCTATCAAACTTGAATTTGTAGCAAGATCAAAGTGAATTGGCATGCGTTGTGTTAATTTATTTGTTTTGATTGTTTTCTGTTTTATGCATTGTACTTTCAATATTTATTTTGTATTGGTTTGGATGCATGTCGTTTATCTATCATTTGGATTTTAGCTCACTTGTTGAGTCTATGTTATCTGACATATTTAGATTAAATATCTAGTTTGATTGCAATCTTGAATTCCTTTTATTCAATTGTTTGGTTGTCATGAAGGTTTCATGTTTGTTTTCCTAAGTTGACCCTTTGTGGTTTGAAGTTGAAATTTGGTGATGCTCTTAATAAATATATATTCTTCTTCTATGTTGTATGCATGACTGTTCATTTTTACATAGTTGAGGGTGTATATGGTTGGTTGTTGTATGCTTTGCATTTCTAAGTTTTATAATGGTTGCTTCTTTAATTTTTTTTATAATCTCAAAAGGATAAAATATATTGACAAGTTAAGAAGATTTTGTATGCAAACATTAAGGGAGAACATCTCCTTACAATTATTGAGAAGTCGTTAGTAAGTTTTATCATTGTAAAAAAGAAGAATGTGAGTGTATGTTCCCTTAGGTATAGATTTAGTTTTATTTTGAGTGGTGTCAAAACTAAATTTATATTAGATGATGTAATTAGTTTAATCTTTGAAATTGTTGGCTTTCAAACAGGCATTAAAAATCAAGTTTTTCACACATTTTAGTTGTGTAATTCAAAAGAGACTAAGGTTGATTCGAATCAATCTATTAAAATTCAAATGATTCAAATAACTTTATTTGAATTAGGTCGATTTGAATCACTAATTATTTTTCTTTAATTTTGCGAAACTTTAAATTGGATTTATGTCAACTCAAATCAACACTAATGTGATTTGAGTCACCTAAGCATTTTCTAATTTTGAGTGCATCGGATTTGTTTTCTCATTACCTCATATAGATAAACACTTTTTCATTCATTCTCATCAAGGAATATCATAACTTTCACAAAATTCTTTGACAATGCTTAGTATGTTTGATGTAACTGATTTCATTTTGAAAAAGTAACATAGAACCTTGTATACTAGTATTCTAAGTTTGAAGAAATTGATTGGGATCAATTGCAAGGTAATTGAAGGAAAAAGAAGAAATTTCTTTTCACCTATAATTTTGGGTTATAGGCTTTAGGTTTTCATTTTTATTAAAGGTTAAAAGTGACAATATTCATGGAAGTAGTAGATTCAAGGTGTTGAAGTCTTCAACATTAAATTAAAAAATGGGTTACAAATTTTAGGTTTTTATTCAAAATTCATGATAATTAGAATGCAGTTGATACATAAATTGATTAGGATCTTTAGAGGACAAGGATATTTTGTTGTAACCAATATATTAAATTTTTATTATTGTGGAAGAAAATATCTCACAAGTTATGAGGGGTAAGCGAGGACAAGGTGGTTGATTCATAATAAATTTGGGTGTTTGATCTTTCTAACCCTTATCTCCTTAATTTTGGTTAATGCAATTTGATAATCTTCTTATGAAATTTTACATTCTTGGTGAGTTTTCTTTATGTTAATTTTTGAAATTTTGATTTACTAATGTGCAGAAAATCAATCCATAATTGATTCAAAATTTCATAGTTGTTGAGACAATTGAAATTTTGTTTTGTATAAAAAAAATTGAACTAAAATTCAATTTTTACCTAGTTAGTTTTGGTACGTAGGTAAAATTCATAATCGTGATAGTGCAAAATTTTGATTGACTTGTGATAGCGTTTCTGCAAGTATATTGAATCGTTGCAAGTAATAATAAAATAGTAGTACTGAGTGTCGAACTTAAGGATTGCATTTTACTATCGAATTATATTTAATTACTAAAATTGAACAAAAAGTTCCCAAGTTGGTTGAAACAATATTTGAAATTAACAACAGTAATAAAATTGATCCTTTATAATGAGAAAAATGTCAGCGATGAGTTTCACTTTGAATCCAACCTTGGCATCTAATTTGATCCTAGTTACTAGATTCCTTTATTGCATTATTACCGAATTCTCTTTATTATTTTTACCCTAATGTCTTAGTGGCACAACATTTAATTCCAAAGTAACCCCTAATCCCTAAACAGTAAAAAAAAAATTGCATTTTTATGAAGTTGATGCGCGTCGCGTGCCCAGGCGCAGGATTTGTCCTCTGAGTGCGCCTGGACAGTGCTGAAAGGCTGGAAATGCGCCTCAGGCGCAGCTGGCGCGCTTCTTCAGGCGCACAACATCTGTTGTCTGATGTATTTTGCATTTTACTCCTCTTTCGAGTCTGTATTTGGTTCCGGTGTCTTCATAAAAGTTGTAGCTATGGATCGTAGCTTTCATTTTCACTTGGTTTGACTCCAATTGGACATCTACAACTCCAGATATGGCTGAAATACTCCACATAGGGTATGTTGATTTCTCACCAAAATTCAGCACTGCACTAAAACAATGTAACAACGCAAAACTACGAAGAATCTCTGCTTAATTAAGAAAATAAGAACATAAACATTTCATTAAATCAAAGAACTAAAATCAACAAAATATATCAAATAACTCATTAAATTGACTAATGATTAAAGATAAATAAGATTAAAATCGATAAAAAATTATGCATATGATGAAGAGTCATCAACTTGTCCCTTGAAATTGAATTGTTGTGTACTTAGAAATATAGTTATTATAATAAATTTGATATAGTTGAAGGTGCTCTAAAACACAAGAAAGGGGGGTTTGAATTGTGTTTTTCCATTTCTAAAAAATTCTTCAATTGCTTGACCCCAAAAAAAGTGTTTTTCTTATCAAATCGTTCAACTTAAGATTATAAAATAGGTTTAGTAAAATAAAGTTGAAACATAAATAACTTATATTAGAGTAATAGTAAAAAAGAAGAAACACAAGGATTTTTATACTAGTTCACTACAAGTTGTTGCTACATCTAGTCATTTTCATACATATATTTTGTCTCAGTATAGTCAAAAACTTAATCCACTATATAAATAGTAGCATACAAGTGTTGTTTACTCAGCCTCGTCAGGCTTTGAGTATTCTTCTTTAGCCTCTCTAGACTGTAACCATTAAATCACAAGTTCACTAAACACCTTCTTGTCAATTTGATTATTTTTAAGTCTTCTCAACCTTCTAGCTATGTACGTCAATCTGTTGAGGTTCATAAGTATTTTTATATCTCTTAAGGTACATCCTATGGATGAAGGATTTGTTGCCACTATTGGGCTGATTTACTTTAGTTCCATTTTTTGTCCGAATTGACACAAAAACTGTTTCAAGAATTCTAACTCTCGTTGGGAGGATATTACATTTCAATCCTAAATTAAATTAGGTATGTAAAACACTTTAACTGATTTACATCAATTCTAGTAACTCTCTACTAAGAAGATTTTTCATTCATTATTTTCTTTTCTTTTGATGTGTTCTAATATTTTTATAGAATTTTTTTGTAACATGTTGTCCTTTTCATTTTTCTCCATATACTCGATTGATTGATCGATTTCTACTTAAATACCAAGAAATTTACATATTAAAAATGTTATTGTTGGAGATCTTAAATCAAATTTAAGACAAATAAGCCATTAAGACATATACATATAAATCTTCATAATTGATTTAACGCATCTTCAATTTAGGAAAGAGAGATCTCATATGATGTCATGTATTTCTTCAGTCAAAGGATAATTCCATTATGATGAGTAGAGTATGTTGGAATGTAGACTTTTCATTAGAGTGTTGACTTTATCACAAGTTGACTTTATTAGATGGTTGACTTTATCAAAATATTGACTTGAAAAATTGACTAGATTGTCAACTTGTTTACTAAAATTCTCAAATGCAATGTCATCAGCGTGAGGTTATATTAATAGATTCATTAGAGACACGTTGAGAGCGTGTTTTACTAGTGTCATGTACAGCTTCAACAGATTCTTTATAGTCACTCTTAACTTGTTTAGAGAATTATCTTTTCTTTATTCATCAGAGGATCTAATTTATACTAGAACACAGATTTTATTTGATGCTTCAATTAGAGCTTTCCTATGTTGATCTTTAAGTTACAAGATCAAGTTGGGTTTTTAGTCAGAGGCATATATCATTGTAGTGCTCTTTTCTTTTGGCTTCAGATGGACTATCATTGACTTATATTTCATTTGTCTTTAAGGCTTGGACTCGAACTGTAGATTATCATATGAATATTGCAATACTTCTTATTCCTATATTATGACTTGCTTTATTATTAAACATAATTACTTAATTATTAGGTGAAAATATTTGTGTTAGAAACACTTTGATTATTATCTCTAACTTACTCATAGTTTATGTTATTCTATAATAGATAGTCATTAATATAAATCATTGTCTTCTAACTTAATCTACACAATTAGCAAACACACTTAGGGGAAAATTATTTTTTATTTATTTATTTTTGTTATCATCAAATCATTGACTAGAGGATTATAGTTAAAACCATTTTTGTCCTCACAATAGTCATATTCAAAACATATACCAATTGTGTGTAAATTAATTAGCTTACAAGTAAATAGTTATATAATTGAATCGAAGTTCAATTAGCAAATTGTGTACTTACTTGATTCTTATTGTCCATATTGTGTGTTTTGCTATCAATTTGGTAACATGCATTTAATTGATTCCAATAGTGTTATTAATGGTTGTTGAGAACGATTTAAAACCATTCTTTTCTGCTTGGATATTCTTAACCCTTTCACCACTCTCTAGATTACGCGAAATCATATTGCCTAACACTATGATAAATAGAAATCACTTGATAGCAAAAATCATAATAAATACCGAATTCTAAACATGGTAGTTTCTTTTAGACAACCTAAACTAAAGTTTCTATTATTATTTTTCTATTTTTTGACATCCTAAACTCTAACATTTGAAAATATGTTAGATGTTCTATAAAATAAAATAAAAAATATATGATATTTCACTACAAGAAAAAAAACGTTTTGCGGCGGTTAAATAAGGGGTTTGCGGCGGTTGTAACCGCTGCAGTTTGATGTTTGCGACGGTTCTTCAACTGTCGCAGATTCGTGCGTCACGAGGCTGTTTTGTGACGGTTAAAAAAATCGTCGTTCCAACTGTCGCAAATGTTTGCGACAATTCTAACCGCCTTTAATAGAGTCTTTAAATAATCTATTTTTTATTCTAAGATGGTATTGCGACGGTTACGAACCGTCTCTATGTACTTTTAGCGACGGTTACAAACCGCCTTTATCACTACAAGAAAAAAAACGTTTTGCGACGGTTAAAAAGGGGGTTTGCGGCGGTTGTAACCACTGCAGTTTGATGTATGCGACGGTTCTGCAACTGTCGCAGATTCGTGCGTCGTGAGGCCAGTTTGCGACGGTTCACAAAACCGTCGTTCCAACCGCCGGCAAAGTTTGCGACGGTTTTTAACCGCCTCTAAATACAATTTGCGACAGTGAGAACCGTCGCTAAAATACACTCAAATTTATTTATTTCTGAATAATTACGACAGTTTTCAACCGTCGTTATATTTATTTTGAGGCAGTTTGAACCGTCGCAAACTTAATAATTTTAAAAAAAAATATGATACAATTTTTTTCTATTTTTAATCAATTAAAATAAAAAATATTCGTAAATACCATCCACATAATTTAAATACATAATAACTATTGTACTTAAATTCAATTTATATAATTTTTTCAAAAGAAATAATACCAATTCATACATTGAAGTTAACTAAAACAATAAATAAAGTAGTTTAAATATTCAAAACGTTAGTGGAGTAGCTAAAAATACAAAACAACTCCATCAAACTTAGAAGTTCATCCAAATATCTAATTAGTCCCTAATGATGTTCTTCCACGATCATCAGGTTGGTGGCTGGACTCAGATGAATGTCTACCATCTATTGGCGATTCTATGTCCATTGCCTGAAGAAAAAAAAAGTATATATTAACCTCAATGAATATTGATAAATATTGTCAAAACTAATTAACTAAATTTCTCTTATAGCTATAAGAAATCTTTACACAATTGATATTTTTAATCAAAGACAAACAGTTCTCACAAGATTTTTTAAATATGTTTGCTATGAAAACAAATTTACCTGTTTGTCTCTAGAATTTTGCATTTACAATAAGAAAGCAATTTGCTCCTTCAACATATCAACTTCAGTCAGTATAGTGTAGGAAAAGACAATTAGAATGAAAGGAACTCTTCTAAGGCTGAAATATTTGAAGAACCAAAATCAAAGCTGAAATTATTGATAGGAGCCGTATGCTTTCTTGATATCCAATATCGCAATAATCAATGAAATTCATTGTAAAATGGAACTAAAACCTAAAAGCAACAATCACTAACAAATTAACAATATGTAGGTCATGAGATTGAAAACTTACCAAGTGAAAATGAACAACAACACTCAAATGAGATCCAAAATCAGTGAATCTAACTCTGAAAAATTCCTGAAATTTAAAACATTGCAAGAAAAAAATTCACGAATGAAATCGAATCAAGATCGAGAAAGAGATGAGAGTCTTTAACTTAGACTGCAATAAAAAAAAGACTACCAACCTTTAGAACAAATTGCCTTTTGTTTATCAATTTTTACAACTTTACCTACCACACAAGTTCAACTAGCAATTCAAGTAAAGGCAAAAAACACAACAATAGGCTCCTATTACAAACTTAAGAGACCTTAGAGTAAAGCCTTATCACTTTCATTCTTCTCAATGCCATGGAACTCTAGCTCTAGTTATGTTGTGTCTACTAGTGTTGTATTAATCATCAATGCTTCTCATTAGTAATCCAAATTAGTGTTGTATTAATCATAAAATTTGTGTTCACCTTTGCTTTTGTCAGATCTCAGCAATGCAGATTATCCACATGACATTATCAAGGTGTCTCTAGATTCATTACTAGATGAACTCTTGTAATAGAAGTACAATACCAATTGTATGATTGCCAAAACAGTACCTATCTCATTTGGTACCTAAAATATCAAACACAAATTTAGGTATACAAATATAAGCCAACAAAATAAACATCTGAGTTCCAAAACTAAAATGAATATTTCAGAAAGAAACAGAAAAAAATGAGCTGAAAAAAGACTTACATAAAAGAAATCATCATCACTGAGCAACCCACAAAGAAGGAACGAGGCGCTTAATAGGAATGTGGAAAGCGAAAGACAAAATGGCATAAACTCGAGACTCTTCGTGCAGATGACCAATTTCTGTGAAATTATATAGATAAATAATTTCACCAAACTTGAAAACTAGTAAAACTCAGTATTACATTTGATATATCTAGGAAGTGTAAAACTTATGATTATAAACAATGGAGAGGCAAACATTGAAATCAGAGAAGCACAACTCAAGAATCCAAAAAATATTTGGCGCATGGAACTATAGGTTATTTTTAAACTCCTAACTAGTATGATCCCAAATATTCCCAAAACTGCCAACAATAATCCAAACATTCTCACCTATCAAATGACAGTATACAATAGCACATATCAGTAACAATTAACAAACCTATGTTTTATGTAAAATTTGTTATAAATTTCCATAGTATCAATAAATTAACCAACCTTTCTTGCTTTCTCAACATACACTAAGAACAGAACAATGTACACAAACTGAAAAGCTGCTCCAATTGAATTAACAGTTGTAACCAACACATTATTAGGTGATATAAAAGGTGTTCCAAACCACAAGCAGTTCAATAGAGAATAAATATATGGTAATCTTGAGAACATTTATGTTGACCCATTTATGATAATTCTCCTAAATGTGGGTCTATTGTTCACAACAGAATAAAGAGTTAATAGTCAAAGGATAAACATCAAATTCTTATATGCTCAATTTTTTTATTTAAAAAAATTAATTTATGAAACTTACATTGGGGAAAGAAAAAGTATCAACAATACTAGCTACATCCATGTGATAAAAATATCCATGACACATAGAGAAAGAAAAAGTGCAAGCAATACCAGTTGCATCCTTGCCAACTTCACAAATGGAATAACCATTAAACAGAGACATGATAGGTTGCAAATTGTTTCATGATCATAACTTTAAACACTTGAAACATCAACTTATCATTATCAGTGTATACAAAACTAACCCATACACTAACATATTCTAAACATGGGCAAAATGATAGGTTGTAAAACTAATATGCTTGGTTAAAATTTGGGATTGTATATAAGTTTGTATCTCTAATCTTAGCTAGCATAACTTGTAAGCTCACCTATTATCCACAGTGATCAGTGTGTTTAGAAGAGAACACAAATTGCTAAATGAATGCAAATGAAAATACCAAATCGCAGAAAAGAGAACATAAATGGAAGAGAATATAAATATGAGAAAACAAAAAATAAGTTGAAAAAGATACAATACACAAAAAACTGAAAGTACCTCGTTGTTCGGTAACACTACATGCGACCGTTCTCCTCCTGTTTCACAGAAATGGCATTCAAAGCAAAAAATCAACACCCTTAGAACAGTGTAATCAAAACCCTAACAACAGAAAGGAAATCGTACCATAGGTTGCAACAAATAGAGATCGAATGGAAAGCTAGTAAGAGATAAAAGTGAAATTGTGAGAGCAAGGATATTTGGGGGAGATTGAGGTTTTAGGGATTTGAGATATTTGAGGGAAGCAAATCAGAACGCCGAGACTTTGGAAATCATGGTTTTGAAGAAAATTTCTTGTAAGTTAGGTGTCGCAAACCCTTTGTAATGAAGAACACAAATAAAATGCTCAGGTAATGAGATTCACTATCAACCAACACCAAGCATTCGATCGCATAAAAGATAAATATCATGAAGCTTACCGCAGAGAAGAGAAATTGCTTCAATTCCAGATATGGAGAGATCAAACTTCCGCATAGGGAGATCGAGGGGTTTGGGAAATTTGAAGGAAACAAATTTGGGAGAAAAGGGTTTTTGGTTTTGGGAGAAAAGGGTCGCAGAGATATGAGAAGAATTTTAGAGAGCGGGACTTGCAAAAAATGAGACGCGGGATTGGAAAAAAACTAGCGCCTCTTGGTTTTGCTTAGAAATGCAGCGGCGGTTGTTTAGCACCGTCGTAGGAAGTGTCACAAAGAGAGAGCTGTGGCGGTTTTTTGGCACCCGTCGCAATACATTTGTCGCAAAACTCAAAATTTCTTGTAGTGTATATACTTTTAGCGACGGTTTAAACCGTCGCAAATTTGAATTTTTTTGTTTTTTTATTATTTTTTTTCATTTTTTTTATTTAATTAAAATTAAAAAAAAAATACTCAAATCTCATTTACATAACTAAAATACACAAATATAAAATTATAAATAAATCTAATTCATATAATATATTCAAAAGTAACAACCATACATTGAAATTAATCAAAACAATAAGTAAATTAGTTTAAATATTTAAAAACCAAAACATTAATAAAGTGACTGAAAATGAAAAACAACAACATCAAAATTAGTTCATAATTCATCTAGATAGTTTCTAAATTCCTAATGATATTGTTTCATGATTAGACCGACAACTAGACTCAGAAGAACGTCTTTTATCTCTTGGCGATCCAATGTATGTGTTGCCTGTAAAAACATATAAGTATATATATTAAATTCAACATCACTTTTTCACACATACTTAAACTATAATATTAACATCAAACTAATTAAACTTAAACAAGATCAAACGCTCAAAAATCAAAACATGCAAATATCAAACTAATTTCCCGATTTGATAGTGATGATAAACAACTCAAATAAAATATTAAAACATGATCTATGATTTAATTACAACAATATAAATAAAACAAAATATTTGAAACTAATGGACATTATTATGATTAAGTAGTGTCTAGCAATACTCAAATTCAACAACAACAAATTAAAACAACAACAATCACTAGTGCAATTAAACCATGTTACGTCGGTTCTTATGTACATGTTAGATTGGTGTCATGTACTAAGTGGTGCCATGTACTACTATTCTTTATAAATTTTTCCTACTGCAACATATACTAAGGTTGTATTATCGAAACCAAACCCATGCCTCTAAGCATATTCCTATCCACAACATCAAATAAAATGAGTTGTAAAATCAGAGTCATGTTTTTCCTATTTCAAAAGATTGTATTATCCTTCTAACTTTCTACTTTGATTTAGCCAATTTACCGTAACCCTATCATTTGAATTTATGATTGCTATACATCACCGTATAAGATTTCAAATTGGATCTTTAGTAACTCAAATTAGCAAGGAATAAAAAAAAGGGAAACAAATGTTCATTCAAATAGTTTTCAAAAATCATGACTACTGCCCCAGCTTCAGGTACCATAAGCTTGTTTGAAAAGAAAAACATAATATTTAATTTAGATCCTATTTGCAAATGAAGGACAGAAGAAACCCAAGAAAGGAAGGAAATAATTTTAACTGCATACCTCAAATGGAGTCAAAGGACATCTTCCATCCACTCGGTTTGCACCAAACTTTATAATCATATGCTTTCTTCTGAATTGACCTCGCCAACTCATGTTTCTCCTCTGCCCCACAACATATCCAACTTTATAATCATATCCATTTCATGTTTCTCCTCTACCCCACAACATGAAAATGCAACCATATCCTTCACACACAGAAAAACTATTATTATATTAGTAAGATATAATTGATGCAGAGCTAACCAAACACATAAGGAACTGAAGCAAAAATCAAAAAATAACATATTCATAAATCATATATCAGACTTGTAGTCTAATCCTATCAAGTATACAAATACTTAGGTTAAAAATAAAATAACTTACTTAGATATAAGGGAAAATCAAATGCCTTAAGAACATGCGAGGCACGAAAATGATGAGGAATATAGACAGAGCTATGAGCAACATGGAATCATCTCTTGAAGGGTTCAACATGCTGAGGTGCATGTATGAAAATGTTCAACCAATCCCTCAACTACTAATTCTGAAACAAGTACTCATACAGTCATCATCTCATAATCCCATGTACCCAATACTAACCTGCTTCCTAATCCTAGGTCATCTGCTAGAAGTAAGTACCCATACAATCATTATCTCAATCAAAATCAAGCAACAAAATAACACCTCAAAGCAACCACCACACCAAAAACCCCACTGCGTATCCTCTCATCACCACATCAGTAGCAAAAAATACAACTTAATTAAAAAAACACAACACCATAGCCAAAACAACAACAGTAATAATATCATCATCCAAAAAAATCCAAACAAAATAGCAAACATTTTTTAATACAAAATTCTTGCAAAACTTTAAAACAAAACTTCAATTTCACTATATGATATCACACACTTAAATTCCAATTTTAATATCAAATTTTATCAAGTTTTAGGGTTACTAACAAACCATATATTGTGTTATGTCGTTGCAATGGTGTTGCTCTGCACAATCGCCAGAGACAGAGGGAGGAAGCTTCGCCGACGCCGGAGATAGAGACGAGAAGCAACGCCGACGTCGGAGACATAGGCGAGAAGCAGCGTCATCACTTGAGACATAGGTGGGAAGCAGCGTCGTCGGAGACAAAGATGGGAAGCAGCATCGTCGCCAGATTAGGGTTTGTTTTCATTTTTCTGCTTTCTAATTTTGAGAGATTGATAGATCGAGATATTTGAGGGAGATTGAGAATTGAGAGTTTTTTTTTCTCATTTCCCAGATTGCAAGTGATTTCGTTTTTCTACTTTGAGATATTTGAGAGGGTTAGTGAGATTTGGAGGCTTTGAGAGATTTTAGGGTTTTGTAGAAGGCGGGACTAAGAAATGAAGAGAACGCACGATTGTATAATAACAACGCATTACTGATTTTGTTTTATTTGAAGGGTGGCAGCGGTTGTCAAAAACCGTCGCATGAACTGTCGTAATGTTGGAACGGAGGCGGTTCTTCTCTAACCGTCGCAAGCAAAGTGCCACAATTATCAGAATTTCTTGTAGTGTTTTTTTGCAATAGTTTTTAAACGATAACTGACACAATGTTGTATCTTTTCACATCAGAAATACAGCTTAAAGATTAACATTTGGTTAGTTTTTAACTATTGATAGTATAAATAATTTGAATCTCTATGTGTTTAGATGAACTAATAATGTGCAAAAACAATTAATAAGTTAGAGTGTAAATAAATTTGAAGATATTTTTATAAAATTTAGAATTGAAATAAAGTTTATAGTTATTTAAACCATAATATAGTATTAAAAAATAACATTCAACATAAAAATAAATAAATAAATACTAATATTTACTCTTTTTTAATGAAAAGTTGTAGTTTAGGTTAGTTAAGATAAAATGTCCTATCAACATACGTTCACATAAATGCGTATAATAAAAATATATAGATAAGATTTTAGATGAATTGAATTTTAATTGTGTCAACATTCATTAATTAGAGAATGTTGGTCTTTACAACTTATATTTTCTTTACCAACATATCATAGATTTTCAGTGTTTCGTGGATAAATAAATCGAACCATCGTTTTCGCATACATCGTCAATGAAGTTGATACCATTTTAGTCAAGTTCAAGAAATCAACCCTAAGTTTGCTGAGAAGGTTCAGTTCATCACCGTTTCAAGCCATTGTTGGTGTAGAAGGAGTAGAATTTGAAACCATTGAAAATCAAGAGAGAATGTGGGAGGTCGAGGGAATACAAAATTACCAAAAATATGGAAAAGTGAAATGCAAAGGTAGTGGGTGCATAAGTGTTGATGTTTTTATAAAACGCTTGAGTTTATAAATTTGAAAGTGCACTAAATAACTATCAATAAAAAAAAATTCAATTTGTTATAGGCAAAACATATATATAACCAAAAGAACTTATTTTAACATAGGAAAAATTAACTCCTTTTTCAGAGGGAAATCGCAGTTAATTTTCCTAGAGTCAAACTAATATAAAGTTTAAGTTATCATTCATGAATAATCAAGTTCTTCTTTATAAAGTTGAATCTATCTTCACCAAGGGTTTTTATAATAATATCTACCCATTGATAATCAGTGTCTACAAATTTAATGTCTAAAATATTCTTCTAAACATAGTCTCTTATAAAGTGATGTTTAATCTCCATATGTTTTTCTCCAGAGTGTAAAATATGATTTTTGATTAAGAAAATTGCTGAAGTATTATCACAAAAGATAGAAATGCTACTCTCGTTAATTTTATAATCTTTTAGCATATATTTCATCCATAATTGTTGAGTGCTACAACTTGTTGCTAAAATGTATTCTACTTCGACAATGGATAGATCAATTGATTTTTGTCTTTTGCATGACCAAGATATCATATATTCACCAAGAAATATGCACTTTCCACTGGTGTTATTTCCCTCAAGTTTGCCTCTAGCATAGTCAGCATCATAGTAACCTACAAACTGATGATAATTCTTATAAAATATACTAAGATTAGTACTACCTTTTAAATACCTAAAGATTGTCATATACTGAAATCTTGCACACACTAATTGAACAAAATATTAGGTCAAGATGTTGCTAGATAGAGAATATAGCCAATCATTTCCCTATATACCTTTTGATCTACCTTTTTACATATATCATCTTTACTAAGAGAATAAATAGGATGCTTGAGGTGAACATAGGTTTGCATTCATTCAACTTAAACTTATTGAGAAATTCTTTTATGTATTTAGTTTGATGAATGTAGACAACTATAGAGCTTTGTTGAATTTGAATTCCAAAGAAGAATTTCAGCTCTCCCATCAAACTCATTATGCTTTAGAATTTCACCTTTCTCGTTTAGTTTGTTTCTAAAAATCAACTTGATTCCAATATGTTGTTTTCCTCTAGATCTGAGTACTAGATCTCATACATCATTTCTCTTGAATTAATTTAGTTTTTCTTGCATTGCTACAATCCATCCATCATCTGATAAGGCTTCATCAATTGATGATGGTTTAATTTCAAACAAGAGTCCAAACATTAAATTTTCTTTAAATGCATATCTGGTTTTCAGAGGGTCACTCATATCTCTTATTATCAGAGTGTTAGAATCTGATGATTTATATCTCCTTCCATTATTGGGTTTTGATTGACTTTGACTAACACATGAAATGTTGTTGCTTGTTCATGCAATATTAGAGACTTGTATGTTTTCGATGATTTTTTTGGTTCATCTAAAAACTGTAAATATATAAAATCTTCATCTAGCTTTGACTTTTTTTGGGTCAAATTTCTTGTCATCAGATTTGACATGGATTGATTACTCAAGAATCAGAGTTTCTTTATTGTACAATTTGTATGTTTTAGGATTTTCAAAGTATCCCAAAACAGATAAACTTTTATGATCTTGAATAAAACTTTTCCAAATTTTATTTTGTATCCAAAATAAAGACATAACAACCAAATTGGTGAAATAATAAATGTTGAGTTTTATTCCTTTCTACAATTCATAAAAAGTCTTGTTTAGAATAAGTCTAATGTAGATTATATTTTAAATATAGCATGCAATATTTACTACTTCTGCCCAAAAGTGTTTTGCAACATTCAATTCATATATCATGATGTGTTCCATTTCTTAAAGAGGTCTATTTTTTCTTTCAACAACACTATTTTATTAAGGTATTTTAGGTGATGAAAAATTATGTAAAATTTCATTCTCTTCACATAAAGTTTTCAAGAGACCTATTTTCCAAGTCACCACCATGATCACTACAAATTGTTGTGATACAAAAACTTTTTCATTTTGCACTTATTTAGAAAATGGAGTACATACTTTATTTGACTTGTCCTTGTGTTTTAATAATTTTATTCATGTTCATCTAGTATTATCATAAAAAAATTATGAGTTCATACTTGTTACAACCAACAAAGGTTGTTCTTATAGAACCAAATCAATATGTAAAAGTTTGGGTGTTCTAGAAGTGGAAACAACATTAATTGAAGTTTTGTTCAGTTAATATAGATTATAGATTATGACAAGTGGAAACAATATAGATTATTTTGTGCTTAGGTAGCAACATCTAGTTAGGTTTGGGTTTGTTAGTTTTAAAAGTTTTCTTGTATTCCCATGTTTTCAACATATATATGACAAACTCTTTTATCATGACCTTTCTTAAAACAGTAAGAACACATGGTTTTAGTTTTGTTGATTTTTGGTTCTTCTTATCGATCAACTTCAAACTATCCCACTACATTAGGGCTAATTAAGACGACTTAACCCTAATCTCTATCAATCAAGGTAGTACTTGTGGAATAAAAGTGTGCAACTTCTTATGATGGGCAACCAACTTCAACATGGGTTGTTTATGTCGAGATATACCATATATGAATTCAAAATACAAAACAAAAATAATAAATATTTTAAACACACAACAATATATTTTAAATATATCTTAGCAATTAACTTACCTTTTTAATTTTTATACCACAATATACAAACGATATGATACTCATATCATGTAAGGACCGATGTATCATACGACGATCCTCAAGGATACTGTACAAGGTCCTCCTGATTGTACAACATCCTCTTAATGTATAGGTCCTCATGTTGTACAGCCTCTTACGTACTAGTCTGTCTCTTGTACAAACTCCTAATTATGATGTCGTTAGCGAGCAAACTCACTCTTTTTCCAGAGCAATGTTGTCGGTCGAATTCTTCCAATAAAAGGATCTCTAGAAGGAGATGATGTAGAAGCTCGTGTGAAACACACAATTTTTTCATCTCTTCCTCTAGAACACGCACCAATTGAAATAAATAAATAAATTAAAAGTAAAAAAAAATCTCAAAAACATGAGTATTCCAAGTTTCCGGTAGTTAAGGAAAAGTTTATCAGAACAATAGTGTATTTCGAAAAACATGACAAATTTCAGTGTACACAATATTATTCTAGAAAACTTTTTTCAACTTTTTATAACACATTATTGTTTTGGAAATATTTTTCATGTTTCTTTGAATAGTAATTTGTATAAAAAAACTTGAAGAATTTTTTTTTGAAACAGTATTGTGTAAAGGAATACATGTTTCAAAGTTGTTCGATAATTTAAAAAATTTGAGAAATACTCTTTGTTCTAAAACACTTTGAGTTGAAAATGATGGCAAATTAAGGTTTTTTACTATATATAAATTGGTCTATGTGGAATTTCACCTTAAATGTGGGGTAGGGGTATAAAAATAAGAGTATGTACAAACTTTTTAGTAATTTAAGAGATGGTATGAGAGGACTTTGTGGAGGAGAGGGATCTCTCACATTTTTATATTTTTATAGAGAGCATAATGAAAAATAAAAGAAAAATATACCTTTTCTGAAGGGATGATAAATACATTACATTTATTTTGAGGTTATTACACAAAAAAAGAAAAATGTTTGTTTATTTGAAGTTTTTCAAAATTTATAAATACATTTGTTAGGACTATCATTCTCATCCCTAGCTGATGCCTAGAAATACATATATTAAGAAAAGTTAATCTATTAAAAAAATGCACAAACATGTTGGTCCCCTAGTGTCCTACAAATAGTAGTGAGTTTTCTTCCATGCATAGATTGTAAAATATAGCAGCATTCGGTAATTCAATCGACAAACATCTATTATCACTTTCAAAAAATGCAACTTCGATAATAAAAAAAATGTGGAGAGATATTTGATATGTTGAGACACCAATTGAACACTACATATATTTTTTTCACAATTTAATACGTGAATTTCGTCATTAAATTATTCAAATTTAAACACACATATGTGAAGCATGTTAATTTGAGTTAATACTTTTACTTCATCTGATTTGTTGGATATTCAATTATGAGTGGTTAATGCCACATTGATCAGGAATGGAGGTTGTATTAAATATATAAGGTTTTGGGTTAATGCCAATTATGAGTGTTCTATTTTAGGTTTTTCTAACCTTTGGAAGGTTTTGGTCTATGTCCCCCCTTTTATTGTATTATGTTTTCTTCTATTTTAATATATATATTTATTTAAACGATTCAATTTTTTTCATTTAATTTTGATTTTATTGTATTCCTTACCTTTTATTTGTTTATAGACAAGAAATAAAAAGAAAATTATCAATTGTAATTAATACATATAGTTGACTATTTGTTCATATTCGTTGTGTTTTGAGTTCAAGTCTGAAACTCTATATTTAAAATATCTATTATATATATTTAAAATAGACATTTAAGGTCAGGTGATCCTATTTCATCCACCTATATACCAATTTATCTTATTCAATCTTGTTCTCAATCCCTAATATCCTAATAATTTATATTATTTCACTTATGGTGAGTAATTATTTTATACGTTAAAAATTCAATTACTCATTAATGTCAATCCATTTATAATTTCTTTTAATTTATATCAATTTATTTTTTAGTAACATTTTATAAAATAAAAATATACATTCTATTTGACAGAAAATACATAAATTTATTAAAAATAATCATAAAATACGAATATATGAAAAATTATTCTAAAAGTTATTTCCAATTATTAAAATACACAAATTTATTTAAAAATTATAATATATATATATAT
>JBBPBR010000007.1:37614338-37624420 GCA_037974775.1 Cicer pinnatifidum | reverse complement strand
TTTTTTCCGTTTTGGTCTTTTATGTTTTTAAATAATTTCATACTTACCCTTTAACTGAGGTTCTGTTAAGACAACGTTAAAAAATTCCTCTTTCATTTTCTCTTCATTTAGGTTTTCTCTTCCATTTCTCTTTGTGTTGTTTGGTTTCTGTTGTCATCTCCCTTCTCCAAATTTTCAAATTCATGAACCCTAACTTTTTCATCTCCCTTCTCCAAATTTCCAAATTCATGAACCCTAACTTTCCCAAATTCACGATTCATTTGCAATTTCAATTCTCGAGTTCATGGCTGCCTCTTTCACAAATGGATCAAACTCAACCTCCTACAACTCAACATCGTACAACGATGGTTCTTTTATTTCTAATGGAATTCGTGAGCTGCCAAATTGTGCTTGTGGTCTGAAACCTGTAATGCGCACAGTGAAAATATTGGGTCCGAACAAAGGAAGAAAATTTTGGGGTTGTAGGAATTTTGTGGTAAGCATCAATACCTTTATGGTTTTAGATTATTTTATTTGAGGTTGTTAGATTGGTATTCGGGATTTTGGTTTTTAGATTGGTTTTCTCATATTAGGGTTATTAGATTTATTGTTTTTGGTTCAGATTAAAAAATTTTTGTTTGATTCTTGTTGAAAAAATTGTTATTGATGTTGTCTTTGTTCATCAATTGTAGAGTTATGACATTGAATCTAGATGCAATTACTTTGTTAGGGATTCAGACTATAGGCTTCAAGCACAACAGAGAAATCAACAACAAATACATACACAATGTTTAGAGTGCCCTCAAAAGGAGTTGGAGATTATGACTTTTAGGAATATCATTTTGAAGATGCATGGAGATCACAAGTTAACCATTATTAAGATGAAGTTGCTGCTATTTTTATGTGTTTTGTTTGGTGTAATAAGTGTTGTTTTATTGTTCATCTTAGCTCTAAAATGAACTTATTGTAGTTGATGTAATTTTATTGATGTTGATGTAGTAGATTTGTTGTAAGTATGTAGTAATCAATTGCGCCTCCAATTATTTTGGTTGTTCTTTCATAAAGAGTAATTCATAAAGAGTATCAATCTAACAGAATTACCAAAACATAATTATCAATCTAATAGAATTATCAAAACATAATTATCAATCTAATAGAATTACCAAAACAGAACTTTAATGAGTACATTTTGTTGATCAGATATGAAGGTGTAGGACTTGCATGCTTGTTGTCCATCCAAGTCATCAATTAATAATTTAAGGAACCAAGTCCATGAATCTCTTGTCTCACCTTCAACTACAGCCAAGGCAATTGGAAGCATTTGGTCATTTGGATCTCTACCTACAGCAGCAAGAATTATACCCCCATAATACCTTTTAAGGAAACAACCATCGAGACCAATTATTGGTCTACAAATCAGGAAACTCTCTTTACATCCATTAAGACACATATATAGGCGTTGAAAACTAGGTAAAAGTGGTCTGTCCACATAGTCAGTTACCGCTAAATTTGTAGCTTGGACTTCTAACTTAACTGTACTATTTGGATTTGATCTTAATAACTCATGACAATAATCATACAATCTTATATATTGCTCTTTGAGTGATCCATCAACCATATCAATTGCAACCCTACGTGCCCTGAATGCCTTCATCTTACTCACTCCAGCGTTCCACTTTTGATGAACCTTGTTAGAAATATCTATAATTTTTATGTTCGGGTTCTCCTTCACTGTTGAGTACAACTTTCTTCCGAGCCAACTTGATCTCATAAATTTGACTTTATACTCTCTATTACATGACTGTGTGTCAACTAGTTTCCTAAGTTGCCATGTATCTTCATCAGGTAACTTTGCACAATAGGCAAACCATTCACAACCTTCCTTGCATTTAACTCTCACTCTTAGATTGTCATTTTTTATAAACTTCAAATCCCTCCCATTATGAATGGCATATGTTGTCATAGCCTCGTTAAATTCTTCTTTACCGGTGAAAAGGCTTCCTAAAACCCACTTATCTTCCTTTTTTTTTGGCATGACAAATAAAGGATACTTCTCTTTAGTGCCCTCTTCATCACTATTTTCTTGTGATTCATCACTCTCCAATTCCTCCGTAAAATAATCTTCATCACAAAATTCCTTCTCAGTTGGTTTTACATGTTTCTTTCTATTTGAAGCGAAATTCAAAGAGTCATCACTTGACACATTAACCTCTGCATCTTCATCCACAATATCTTCTTTCTCAACACAGATCTTCTTAGGTCTCCCTCTTTTGTTACCAGTACTTTGTTTCTTCTTTTTACTAGTACTAGACCCTTTCTTACTTGCACTATTCCCCTTCTCAATTTCAACTTCACACTCGGTTTCCTTACCACCCACCTCTCCTTGTCCTTCAAGTCCATCGCCACCTATTTGGACCTCATCAAACCCATCATTCATGGGCAATTCATCATATGAGTCTCCAAGATTGTCTTCTGTTTGGGTTGCTTTTTTGGTTGGTCCATGTGTATCATTCACTCCTTGGACAGCTTCTTGATGGACCTGTTTATCATCTTTTTCAACCTTAGTGTGCACATTATCCACAAATACGGGATGAGATATTGGATGAATAAGATACAAATTCACTTTCCCATTAGCCTTTGCAAAATTTACCATTTCTATAGCCCCAATGTCATTTTCCATAAACTTTTTCTTACCATACACTTCATACCAAATACTAATAACTTCAGGATACCCCATTTGTTTAATAATATCAAAAATTTCAAAGTAACTCCACCTGTCAGCATCACATTTCCAATTTGACACTTCACCTTTGTACACTTTCATTGTGTCATCCAAAAAATACACTCCATGATGGACATCAACAAAAAAGACATCCATTCTGCTTTTTATACATTGAAATGACAAAAAAAAAAACTCATCAATACAAAACTATAATCAAATGGTAGGGACCACAAAACTGACCCCCATAGTCTTAGAAAAAAAGTGAGGAATATGTATGTGTGGACAACAAACCCTAGATCCCAATAAACAACACAAACAACACATGCAGTAATCAACTCATTCACAAATCAAACACATGCAAATAATAAATACCATAACGACCCAACTAAGCCCTAAACCCTAAAAAAGAGTCACTACCCCATTAAAATGAAACTTACAAACTAAATAAAGGAGCTACAATCGCAAACAAAATCAACTTCATCCAACAAGCAAAGATTACGAAAATAAGAACTGAATCGCAAACTGAGACAATTTAGGAACATAATGGAAACTTACTTGAGACTGGTAATGCGAGGAAACTGAAATCTTCAAATGAATAGCGACTTCATCTTCGTTTTCTCTGAAAGAAACTGTGAACTGGACAAATGAAGAGAAATTGAAAATTAATCGTGAATTTAGAAGAGTGAAGACAGATGAGAAAGTTAGGGTTCATGAATTTGGGAATTTAGAGAAGGGAGATGACAACAGAAACCAATCAACATAAAGAGAAATAGGAGAAAAAACCTAAATGAAGAGAAAATGGAGGAGGAATTTTTTAGCGTTTTCTTAACATAACCTCACTTAAAGGGTAACCTTGAAATTATTTACAAAACATAAAGGACCAAAACGGGAAGAAAAAAAAAAGATAAAGGACTAAATTGTTAACTAAAATTAAGTTAAGGAACTATAGGTGGTATTTGGCCTTATTTTTGTTGTTGTCGTTTTATGTATTATTATATGAATTAAATATTAATAAATAATTAAATTAATAAATAATAATAATAATTATATTTGTATTTGTTATTATGATTAAAAATGATTATAATTAAAAAGTAGAGCAATTTATGATTAATTAATTCGATTCTTACCAAATTTTTTATTTACCAAATTAGAAAATTTGTGATTAATTAATTTGTTATCAAATTGTACAATTGATTAATTTTTTAATATATTAATTAATCATAAATTACCCTATTTATTAATATATTTAATTCATATAATAATACATAAAACGGAAAAAAAAATAATAACTATTTTTAATTATAATAATTTTTAGTAATAATAATAATTAATAATAATAATTATTGTTATTATTATGTATTAATATATTATTATTATTATTACTATTAATTATTAATGTATTATTTAATATTATTATTTATTAATTTAATTATTTATTAAAATATTAACAATTACATAAAATAGAAAATGAATTAATTTTTTTTTTAAAATTCTTTGGGAGGTCACATCCCCAGCCAGCGACCTCCTACTAGAGGAAAAAAAAATTGTCCTTTGACTAGTCGCACCTCCAAGTCACGACCTCAAATTAGTCCAAAAAAGTAGGGCATTTTGGTTCAAAATTTTGAAAAAGAGAATATATTGGTAAAAAAAATCCTATATATAACACAACTATAGCAGCATTTGACGTTAGTTAAGAGCATTGCATGGTTGTTCATGACCGTTGATAATTGACATTTAAAACATGGACGGGAGTTGGGGTACCAATCCGACAATACCTCTTTTATGTGTAAATGACCGAAACTCCGCCGAACATGACGGTCGAAGAAATCGAGTTGAGTTTTGAAAATGTTAAAACAAAATTTTCAATAAATATATTTGAACTGAAAAATTTAAAAAAAGTTTTTGTTATATTATTTTAATATGATTGTAGAAAATGATAATAAATTTTAATATTTGTAAAAGAGTAAATATATAATTTTATGGCGTTTGTAGAGGTAGAAGTATAATTTGAAAGGTTTGCGGTGAAATTTCCATGAGCCCATTCGAAAAGTGGCAGTCCAGTCCGTAAGACTCTGGCAAAGAAAGCGGGAAAATGGCGATGCCCAATACAAATGCCAGCAACTAGTAACTAGTAAATGGAGGAGATACTGCGTAAAGAATCAAGATGGCGCCAATCATTCAGAGTTCTCAGCCATGGGTCGAAAAATAGTAATAACAATCACTTTATTTTCAATTTAATTTCTGTTTATTCTCATTTCTATTTTCTTCTCAATTATAATCAATTTCTGTATCAGCCGGCCAAAGCAAGTGAAAGACGTAGCTCACCAAGAAGAAGTGGTTCGAGTTCTCACCAACACCCTCGAAACCGGAAGTGTAATTCACCGTTTCTTAACCTCTTTTTCTTCTTCATTGCTCTAAACACTCATTGCCTCGCTTCGTTCTTCTGTTACAGTGTCCTCACATGCTCTTCTACGGTCCTCCCGGAACCGGAAAAACCACTACTGCCCTCGCTATCGCCCATCAACTTTTCGGGTATCTTTTTCATTTCCCTATTTTGAGATTTTATTTATCACCATTTCAATTTTTTAATATTCTATTACTTTGAACTATTGGTTTATAAATGATTTTGCTTCTCCCTTAACCTAACCCTAACCTTAAAGATATAATCTGTGATTATCATGTATTGTAGGCCTGAGCTTTATAAGTCTAGGGTTCTGGAACTAAATGCTAGTGATGATCGTGGTATTAATGTTGTTCGGACTAAGATTAAAGATTTTGCTGCTGTGGCTGTGGGTACCAATCAGCGCAAGAAGTATGTGAAATTCAATATTCTTTTGAGATTTTTGCTCTTTTTTCCCTTCTCTCTGATTATAAGATTTATTTAATTTCCTATCTTTTTTTATATTTCAGTGGGTATCCTTGTCCACCATATAAGATAATTGTCTTGGATGAGGCGGATTCAATGACCGAAGATGCTCAGGCATGTTTTCTCTGTTTTTCATTCCGTACTTTGTTTGTCTAATGAAATGTGTGATTTCATGCCACTTTCAATTTCAATACAGAATGCACTGAGGCGCACGATGGAAACTTACTCTAAAGTTACACGGTTCTTTTTTATATGCAACTACATTAGCAGGTATTTAGTTTTCTGTGAAATCATTTACTGATTTCTTTCTTTGGCATTTTCAAATTTCACATATTTAAGGAGTCAATGAGAACTATAGTTACCGTGATATAAACACGGTTTTCATCAACTTCGGTCTTTGTCCAATGCTTTGACAGGTACAAGGTTAAATTCTAATTTATGTACTTCTTTATCATTGGTTAAATCAATTACGCATTTGTGCTATTTTGTTATTAGATACTTCGTTTTTCTCAATTCGACAAGATTAGGATGTATTTAACTGCTCTAAAATCATGCTCAATACCAAGGACAATTATTAAGCTAAAACAATATATTGTGCTGGCTTTCTTCCTTTTGTTTGTTGTCCATACTTTAATAAGGATAGGTGACACATTGGTTGTCTATTTTTTTAGGATTATAGAACCACTTGCTTCAAGGTGTGCAAAATTCAGGTTCAAGCCTTTGACAGAAGAAATCATGAGCAGCCGAATATTATACATCTGCAAAGAAGAAGGACTCTACCTTGATGCTGAGGTAGGAGACTAAGAGCTTATACAGTGGTTGTGTTATTTTTAATGATTTCAGTCCTTTGTCTCTAGAGGTTTTGTTGACATCAGATAGAAAATTATTTTAGTGTCTTTGCTTTTGTAGGGTCTTTCAGCCCTAAGTTCTATTTCTCAAGGAGATCTTCGTCGAGCTATAACATACTTGCAGGTATTTCCTGGTTAATATAGTATGGTCTTCAGACATTTTAATTTATGTTACTTCTATTTTAATGATATTGCCTGGTGTTTATTTTTCTTCTAATTATTATTATTAATTATTATTTTGTTTAAATGAGCCATTTTACTTTGAATAATCTATGTTTGCATGTCTTAAATGGCTATGCTTCCGACATATTCTTCCTGACTCTGCCAAACTATATACTAACTATCAATTATGTTAAGTGCTGCGTATTAGTTAGGAAATAAAAAAAAACTGTTATTTATGTTAGATTTACTAAGAAATATGTTTTTGGCGTTGACAATTGTTTAATTGTAGCCAGGTGTGCTCTCATTCTTTTTGTTTCTGAATGCTGGCTCAATAATTAAAGCCATTGGAAAGATGGTAGAACGGAGAGTACATATGTGCTATAAATGGGAGAGTTTGATTGTACGAATGTATGCTTTTTCAATTTTTGTGCTTTTCCAATGCTAACTTGAAAATAAAATTCAATTGAACGATGGTGAATTGGAGAGTTCACACATACCAGGCTTATAAAGGTGTTGCCTGTGCTTTAAATGGGAGTTGGTTCACACACAGCCGACATGGCACTCTTCCTGTTTCTGCATTAATAATCACCTTTTCTGTTAACACTTGGCAGAATAGATCTGTAATATAGGCATTTATTTGCAACTTGCTGCTTCCTTTAGAAAATATTTTTTAAGAAATATCCGAATGGTTCCATGTAGATTTTGCTTAAACCCTGCACTCATAACTAATTTGTTGGCGTAAGTAGGATTCTCTTATGCACTATAGTTGAAACAAATATTACCAGCACAAAATTAAATCAAGGCAGTCTCTCTTGGTGAAAATAAAGGGCTTGTTTATGTCTTTATGAATTGATTTACCTTTGCTGAGTTTGTGTTGATTAATTTCTTCTTGAACAATGCTTTTGAACATCGCATCTATATATATCATTTTATTTATTTTGTTACTAACACGGTATTAATGTTGCAGTCCGCTGCTCGCTTATTTGGATCTTCCATTTCTTCGAAGGACCTGATTTCTGTGTCTGGGGTAGGTTGTCACCCTAATGCCCGTGGATCATTGTTTCTATTTCAAAGACAACAGTTATATGCATTTTGAAGCTGTTTATATCCATTATTCTGTATGCTGTTTGCATGTCTGGTGGTGCATATTACACTAAGACTTAGTGATTGGCATAAATATTAGCCGTAGGGCCTGGGGTGTGAGTTGCCTGTTTTGCTTATTGTTATTGTAAATAATTTCCTTCATGGTTTTAGATATATTAAATACATGTTGACTATTTTATGAAACATTGGGTGTTGGCTTTTACCTTATGCTTCCTATGCGGTAGATATTCTTGCCGTTTATCATCTTCTTGCAAATGTAACTGATTTTCATTTTTCCATTTGATTGGTTGTGTTTGAAAGCCACATCTTTTTCTCCCATGCTTGTCCTGACTTTGTAAAATCCTAATCTACCAGGTTGTTCCAGCAGAGGTTGTGGAAGCACTTCTTAAAGCATGCAAAAATGGTAATTTTGATTTAGCTAACAAGGAAGTCAATAATTTCATTGCAGAGGGGTATCCAGTCTCTCAGATACTAACTCAGGTCTTGTTTTAACAGTTTCATTGAGAATTTCTTTTGTTGATAATTGCACTTACCCAATCAAGTCTTTTACAATGAAACTGTTTTTTTTATCAGTTGTTTGAGGCTATTGTTGAAGAAAATGACATATCAGATGAACAGAAGGCAAGAATATCCAAGAAGCTGGGTGAAGCAGATAAGGTTACATCAACACCTTTTCTTTCTCTTGTTCCTGCTTATGGTTTTTACATAACTAGCAAAAATCTTGTGCGAATAATTAATGCACGTAAAATATTAAAGCTATAGATTGACAAAATATTGAAATGGTTAAGTTAAAAGAAAATTTGAATTTTAAAAAGTTAAAATTGTTCAGTTAAGAATGACACTGAGATAATGTGTTTCAGTTCAATATATAGTAGTGAAATAGTTGAGATTTGGTAAGAAAGTGAATTTTGAGGACAAAGAAATTAAGCAGAGACTTTACTGGAAAAAATTAACATAAAAAGGGGAATTTGAAATTAATTATTTTGAAGATTATAAGCAACTAATGTTTGGAAAGAAAGATAAATTTTAACATAAATGGTGCTATATAAGGGTGCAGTCATGAGTGACTCACAAGAATAAGGATTAGTTTTTATTAAATTTGGTATCCTTTTTCGTTTATCTCTGTTGGTTCTGTAGAAAAGTATGCCTACATGTATATGCTAAAATTGGGTATAATTCTAACTTATTGGTTGTGGAATTGCAGTGCCTAGTTGATGGTGCTGATGAATACTTGCAGCTTATTGCTGTAGTCAGCAATACAATACAAGCTTTATGTAACCTGCCAGAAGGATTTGCTTACGAGTGATAAAGTCAGCATGTTGAAGGCTGTTGTTAACTTGCTATTTGTGTAGAATTCAATTTCAAAGAATTCGTCCAGGGTGGTTAAACTCGGCAACTGGTCTTGTACCGAGCAAATATTCTAATACTAGCATAGGACCATAGTAGAGGTAAGGATGAGAAGACAAGTGAATATATAACAAAAACCATTTTACTGGTTTTGCACCCCAAATGTTTGAAGGAGTTAGTCTATGTATCGTTTCACAACGACAAAAGTTGATTTCAAAAATGAATTAAGTTTGTGAAGTTTATTTTATAAATATCCTTGTTCATTTTTGAAGTTCCCTCTCACTTCCAAGAAAAAAAATAAAGCAAAAATTGAATTTTTAACATCTGACCCATTTCATTTTTTTTTTCCGCCATTTTGTTTATTTAATAAAGAAGCATTATACAACAAGGCAATATAAAAACTTATCTCCTTCACAAATACTATATGTTAACATTTTTCATACCACAGCTGGATGAAAACAATGGAAGGTAGAAAGGTGATGGATATCGTTCTTGTAATCACTAATAAATATACGAATAAATTAATGCATATCATGCATGTAATCACATATCGCATTTGTGTTCACATTATGTAACTAGAAGAATGTTTGTGTCACTCTTGCTTGGAGAATTTTTCTAATCTTAGTACACATGAGAAAATGATGGATACCGAATCACCCATTTAAGTTATTTGATAAATAAAAAAATATGGTTTAGAATGATTGATTGTTTATATAATAACTCAACTAAACTCAAGGATATCAACACCGATTAAAAAAAAAAAAAAAAACTCTGGGACATCATAATGTTCATGTTAGAGAATTATTTGGTATTTATGAGAAAATGATGAGTACCGTTACCTATAATTCAAAATAAATATAAAGTTTATTTGGTTGCTGTATTATACTTAATGAAAGTATAGTTAGGGTCAAGGTTGTACAAGTAGTTCAATAGTATACATTCTCTAATTAGTTAAAGTCTTAATTTTATTTTATATAATTAAAGTGTAATTCATTTTTTTGAATATAATATATTTTTAATTCCTATAAAGTTATGACCTTTTAATTTTATATCT
>JBBPBR010000007.1:37578638-37602072 GCA_037974775.1 Cicer pinnatifidum | reverse complement strand
TTTTTTTAATTACTTTTGTATGAGTTTTACATGAACATTTTAATCATTACTAACTATCGTTTAAAAGTTCATTAAATTTTACGTTGAATCTGTTTTATTTCTTTGTAAGAGCTTATTTAACAACCTAAATAAACTACAAATACAACATGTTATTACATTTGTGTGTGTGTGTATATGTGGTTGACTGTGTATCGTGTATCTATATGGTTTATCTAAAGTTAATAATATCCAACAAAATAAGAACCTATTGAAATATTAAAATTTAATAAGTTTTAAAATAAATAATAAAATAAAGAAGTGATAGACAAAGAAAATAGTTACCTTAATAAGTTTTTCAAGTGGCTGTCTGACCTTGTAAGCCTTAGTAGGAAGACCATGTTTACGAGTCTTATGCTTCTTAATATTTTTGTTCAAGGCCTGCATGGCTAACCCAAGTGAAATACTATATAGTTTCGTTACATTACTCAAAGGCACAGAAAGTACATTAGCAATGTTGCTTTTAGTCACTACCAATCCATCATAACAAGTATAATGATTAGTAGCCACAGCACTAAGATAAGTTTCAATTTTTTCCACAAACTCATTTGTGTTATTGAAAGATGATGAATCAGCTGATTTAAGCTCATCTCGGACTAACTCCAAATAATCTACATTAAGTTGGTTTAACTCACTACAATCTTCTAGCGCCGCGATCTCGGCTTGGTTTAGAGAAGATGAATGGTGATGATTTTTGAGAAAGTCTTTGAATACTTTGGATAGTTTTTTGGCTTGTTTGAGGCTTTGTTTTATTGAGAATTTGCCTAAGTTGTAGGGGTCGGAGGGAGAAGAACGGATTGAGGAGAGAATAGAACGACACAGTTTTGGATATAATGTTAATTTGCATGCTTTGGATGAAGAAGTAGAAGTAGAAGGAGGAGGAGGTGAAGGTGAAAGTGAGGGTGAGGGTGATGGTGAAGGTGTGTGTGATTGAGCTAAGAGAAATAAGGTTAAAAGGAGGAATAGGGAGAGAAAGGGAATGAGGGGTATTGATGGGGTCGACATTGTAAGGAGAATGAATTAAAATGAGGGTTAAGATTATGATTTTGAAAATATGATGGGTGATGTTGGAATGAGAAGGATAATTTATAGGCACAAACAAAGATGATTTGTTTTTTTTTTTGTGGGACAAATTAATATAGGCAAAAAATAAAATGAAGGTAAGAGGAAGCGTAGATGGGTGAATAGATTGATTATTATTAAGGAAAAAAATAATAGAGCACGTAGTGAGCGGCAGCTGTCGGTTTTTGCATGCAGGAAATGGCGATAATTAATGCATTGGAGACGCTGCGATAACGTGACTTAATATTAATCCTAATCAGGATTAGTAAAAAAAATTAATTAAGGGATTGCTTAATGCCTTTACACACGTACGGTAAAATTCAACTCCACGCAATTAATTAGGTAAATTATAATCCCTGCATGTCTCCTATGTCTCCCCTGTTGTTCTCTATTGTGACAGCTAGTCTACTCGTGACATGGTTGCCACTGCAACTTCACAAACGCATAACTTGATAATTTGACACTAATTATTGATCCCCAATCACATGCATGTTCGAAGGTCAAAAAATTTTACAAGTCCACTTTTTTACAAAAAGAAATTGAATTTTTTTTTTTAAAATTTTGACAATTTTTTTTTGAAAAATAGTTTTTTTAATAAAAAATTATTTATAATTTTTTTTATTCAAGAAATTTTTTTTTTGAGAATTTTTATTTTATTTTATTTTAATTTTTTCAATATTTTTTTGAAAAAAATAAAGTTCAACAAATTTTCAAAAAAAAAACTCAAACTTAACAAAATATTGACGGTTTATAAACTCTCTGAACCCCTCCCTTAAATTCCATAAAATAATGAGTCAGAGTTTTAAAAAAATTATTTTGACAGAAGACTTAATATTATGAACTTAATAAAAATAATTTTGGAAAAACTTTGAAATTGAAGGTTTTTTGACAGCTCTAAACGCTTTGCGTGAGAAGCTTCGGTCCAACTTGTTTCAGCTAGTGCCTATTCTCATATCTACATAGTTAGCAGACATTCTTAATTATTAAGCCACTAGACCCTTAGCCGTTCTCTTGTTTGCTGTTCAAACCGAGAGTAAATTCTATATACTCTCTAGTTTGAGGCGGGTATTATAGACTATATATAAATGTATACGACTTTTTACATAAGTCAACGCGTAATCTTTAAGTTAGTCACAGTAAGATGATGATGAGGTTATACATTTGTATACTATGGAATCAAAAGCCATGCAGCCAATTAAAATCATGCATACGAAATTCAAACTTTTCAGGTACGTGGTGGTCCCTACTTGTTAATTTTCTTTCACATTTGAATTGCGTGGAAGCTTCATATATGCATAATGCACATTTCACAAAGCTCAGACCCTTTTGCATGGGGACTAGATCATGGTAGATAAATACTCTCAACTTGTTCAAACAACGTCAATGTTGGATTTTAATTTACAGTCAATTAATACCTGTATTCTCCTAAGTCAACTTAATTCTAATAATTAGCTACCGAGTTTCAATTGTTCCCTATGTCAAATCCTTTAACATAGTAAGTGTGATTATAAAATCAAATAAAAACATGTGGTAAGATCGATCCTCATTAATATTTGATAAACTTTAATTAAAAATAAATCATTTCATAAAATACAATTTTGAATTTTATTTGAAATAATTTTTTATCATATTATACTATAGAATTGATTAGGGTTTATTTTTTCTAAATAAAAGATAAAATAATAATCTTACTAAACTACTCAATTAACAATTGACTTGGCTATTATAAATATAAAAGTGAAATATAATATTTTTGGAACAATGTACACAACATTAAAAAGATAATTAAATTGAAAATTTTATTATTGTTCTTATATTAAAAATTAAAAATAACATTACTTTTAAAACAAATTTTTATTAAAATTACACTCATATAGAAAAAATATAACCATATCGTGTTAATCATTTAAATTGAAATAAACATGCATATAATGAATTATTAATGGGTTTGTCTAATATAAATATCTCAAAAAGGATCCACAGGTAAACTCATTTTAGTTAACAGATAAATTCTCTAATATTCCACTTTAGATATTTACTAAAGGTTGATACTAGATTGACCCATTATTAATATAAATATGTACAAATCAAATTAATTTCACACACCGCTCACATGTCTAATAAATTATTGTGGACGGTTCTAGACAAGTGCAATTGGAAGAGTTTGAATAGCCCATGCATGTGGAGCTAGCGTAGCATAAATATATGCTTCACTATCTAGGAGTATAGATAGTAATGTTTTCCAACTTTATATATTCAATATTATGCTTGCTTATTAAGTGCTTTAGTAGTGCTATAAAAACAGTATAATACTTACATGTTCCATATTCAAATTTTAAAATCTATATTCATTTTTTTCTTCTAAAATTCTAAAATTCTATTTTCCTTTTACAGGTCATTTTTTTTTTTGGGGTACAAATTAATTACAATGACTGTATATGCATATTTCAATTTCATGTCATTAACAAATGGAATGCGTTTGCGTAAAGTTCGACCCGGCCCAACTCATTCAACAATGCGAGTTGGGTCAAATGCATCAAATTGCTTCATTAAATTTCCTTTTATAAATGCATGTTGTAGGTTATACAAATTTTGCGGGATACTTAGATTAATTTGTATATATGTTCATAACTTTATTTTTTTACTGAATATTCACAATTTATTTACTTATTAATTTATATATAATATATTTGCAATTGATAACCGACATAATGTGACATATATGATAGAATTTTGAATCATTTAACTATTTGGTTTGGAGATGAATATTTGACTGATGTATTCAACTACAACAAAAAATATAGAGAAGTCATTCCAAATGGATATCAATTACCTAATTTTTGATTAATTATATTAATTTTATTAAATATTAATAAATAAATGAAACTAATTTGAACTCAAAGTTTAAAAGTTGTTTTATATATCATAATAAAATAGTCATTATATTTTTTCTTCAACTTATAATTCAAATATTTTATTTATTTATTTAGAATCAAAATATCTAACGATATCTTTGAAATATAATTAAATTATTAATACATTGGAATGCGGTTAGGAAGGGAATATTGCCACTCCCTTTGATTCTAAAACGTTTTAATTGATGAAAACTAAAAAAATAATTGTGAACGGACCAATGAGAACTTTTTTTTCGCAATAATAAAACATTTATTGATGTTATTAATCTCAACATCACAAGTAACGATTCTCGACAGTTTGCTATGAAGGATTGAAGAGTAAATTCAGTCATATCTTACAATAAAGTGAGAAAATAATAATACACCATACTCCTCCGGATATTCTAATAACAAGACAACAGCCCTAGAACAACGCATCAAGAAAAACAAAACACCTAGAAAACACATAAACACCATATCCATGGAGACTTCCTCTGTTTTCGCCCACTTACATGCAACTGGGCCGCTCATTATTGGCCAGATTGGCATATGTAAGCCCAATCATGTATGGTTTTATAAATATTATATGAGTTTTCTATCTCTCATCTCCTACATGTATCTATCATCCCTCTAAAACACAAAAAAATAATTTTATATTTTTAATTATATATAAAAATTTAAAATTTGTTTACCTTTCACTTCATATTCGAAAATTTTACAACCAATTTTTCAAAAATTTTTAAACTCTGATGGATTGTCAAACTTTCGAAATAATAGGTAAGTTAATTTTCGAAATTTTTGTGTAATTTGAAATTTTTGAAATGTAAAAAGTTTTCAAACCTTTCACATTAAAAATAAGGTTCAAAATTGATAGTTTCAGAATTTTCAAATTTTCGAAATAAGGAATACATTTCAAAAGTTTAGTTTTTTGAAAACAAGACTGATCAGTACACCATAAAGATCAATCAATTTCCACTAGTTCAAGAAAGATTTTGCCTCTGAACTTTATGCTAATATTATCAATACATGGCAAGGAACAAGTAGGATCCATTATAGTCATAGAAGGCATTTGAATCATGAAGATAAAAGCTCATGAATCAAGCAAGTTAAAACAAATATGAACCTTCTTCTTCTTAACTGTCAAGAAAGTTAATCAATCTTGGTCTATACAAAGTTATCCACATTGATCAGGAAGTCATCCAGAAAGGTTAAACATTGAACCACAAGATTGATCATCAATTTCAACAAAGTTCAATAACTGACAGTCTAAATTGATTATCAATCTCCGTTTCTGCAAAAGTTCAATATCGATCTCTATACATCTACAGAAGTTTATCGTCATTCTTCAAACTGTTTTCAACAGAATCAAATCTCCAGATGAAAGATATGCCATCAACAAATTTATGAGAAGCATGAAGGATCATTAAACTAATCAAGAATCAATAAACCAGTCCAATCAAACAGATTTCAAAAATGTATTCAAATGCTGAATATTTTTATTCACATATATTAGTTTTGGTCAAAAAGACAGAGCACTATCAATAGCTCTTTTGACCATCATTAAATGCTCTAAAACTCTTGTAAAAGAAAAGCTAATGCTTAGGAAAATAGAAAAAGTTCAAGTGCTATCAAGTCTTACAAATCATTCACATTCATAAACTTGAAGTTCTCATTTTTCCAAAGAAATATTCAGTTATGATTATACATATTACTTTGTTATTATTGTATTGAATCCTTTGTAAAGAATCGTTTTCTTGTAAAAACCAAGAACGTTTTCCGTTTTGTATTTTCTTAACCAAGATCACTCTTGAGTTAAATCCTTAAGTTTTTCATGAATTTTTTAACTGGAACATTTACAATTCAAACTCCCCTTCCTTGTTAATTGACATTACTACTTCAATTGGTATCAGAGCAAGATCTCTAGAAAGATTAAAACCACCTAACAAGTGCTAGAGAAAAAGATCTAGAAGAAAAAACGTCAAAAGCAAAATACATTGTTGAATGAGGATCTTCAAATATACCATTTTACTTTGATGGATCTGATTTTTATTTCTGGAAAAATAAGATGCAGTTGTTTCTGAAATCTCAAGATACAGGAATATGGTGTATCATTACAGATGGAGATTTCATACCAAGACTTGATCAAAATGATTTATTCTCTACTGCAAAGAAAGAAGTAGATTGGACAGTTGATGATAAAATTAAGGTAGTTCTAAACTCTAAAGCTAAATTATTCTTATCGTGTGTTTTGAGCAGGGAAGAGAGTGAAAGAGTTGATGAATGCACAACTGCTAAAGAAGTATGAGATACACTACAAACCCATCACGAAAGAACTAACCATGTCAAAGAAACAAGAATAGACATTGGTATAAGAAAATTCGAACTGTTTGAAATGCAAGAAGGAGAAACTATTGATGAAATATACTCAAGATTCACAATAATAGTAAATGAAATACGTTATCTTGGCAAAGTTTACTCAGTACAAGAAAGAGTAAGAAAAATCATGAGATGTCTTCCAATAATATGGAGACCAATGGTATTAACCATAAGTCAGGCCAAGAACCTTGAAGCATTTCCTCTAGAGAAATTAATTGGAACTTTAAGAGCACATGAAGTACTACTACAAGAAGACAAACCAGTCAAGAAAGGAAAGACAATAGCTCTAAAGGCATCTCAAGAAATTATCATAGTACAAACAGAAGATGAACCAGGAGAAACTGAACAAGAAGATATTGATGAAGAAGTTTCTCTTCTCACCAGAAGGATACAGAGAATGATGGCAACATGGGATGATTAAAAAGAATCAGAAACAGAAGAAGGTGAGGAAGCCAACATATGCTTAATGGCAAAAATAGAAGAAAATGAGGTTGGATTTCCAAAAGTAAAAAGAAAGCTTCTTGGACAGTGGATGTTCAAGACATATGGCAGGAGATAAAAACTATTTCATGACACTCATCAAGAAAGATGGAGAATCAATCACTTTTGGCAACAACAACCAAGCCCAAATTAAAGGTTAATGAACTATTGATAAGGCAAATTCTGCTTAAATATCTGATGTTCAATATGTTGAAGGTTTGAAACATAATCTTGTAAGCATAAGTCAGGTATGTGACAACGGTTTCCAATTTATCTTCAAACAAGATTATGTGAAATCAAAAAAACTAAAACTGGAGAAACTCTTTTTTCGGGAAATAGAAAGAAAAATTTATATGTTATATATATTGATGAACTACCTGATGAGTCATGTTTTATGTCTATCAATAAAGACAAATGGATATGGCATAAGAGGACTGGACATGTAAGTGTGAAAACAATTTCAAAAATCTCAAAACTAGATCTTGTTAAAGGATTACCCAAAATCAACTTTGATAAAAATAAAATATGTGAAGCTTATGCAAAAGGAAAGCAAGTCAAGAGTAGTTTTCAATCAAAAGATTTTATAACTACAAACAGAACTCTTAAATTACTTCACATGGATCTCTTTGGGCCAATTAAAACAACATGTCTAGGAGGAATGAAATTCGATGTTGTTATTGTTAACGATTTTTCAAGATATAATTGGGTATTATTTTTAAAACAAAAAGATGACGCATTTGATGCATTCAAATTTTTTTGTAAAAAGGTACAAAATGAAAAAGAATCTAACATCATTTATGTAAGAAGTGATCATGGAGGAGAATTCATAAATGTCTCTTTTAAAACCTTCTTTGATGAACTTGGCATTTCTCGTAATCTATCTTGTGCAAGAACTCCACAACAAAATGGAGTCGTTGAAAGAAAAAATAGAACATTACAAGAAATGGAAAGAACAATTTTAGAAGAATCAAATGTTGAAAGATATTTCTGGACAGAAGCTATTAATATTTCTTGTTACATTTTAAACCGTGTATCAATAAGAAAAATCATCAACAAAACCCCATATGAAATATAGAAAACAGAAAACCAAACATTTCTTATTTTCACATTTTTGGATGTTATTGTTATATT
Organism: Cicer pinnatifidum; assembly: GCA_037974775.1. Lineage (NCBI taxonomy): Eukaryota > Viridiplantae > Streptophyta > Magnoliopsida > Fabales > Fabaceae > Cicer > Cicer pinnatifidum. The sequence continues at coordinate 37,594,093 of JBBPBR010000007.1, read as the reverse complement.
TTGAACAACAAAGATGTTCTTGGAAAATTTGATGCAAAATCTAACAAAGCAATCTTTTTGGGATATTCAACCAACTCTAAAGGCTATAGAGTATTTAATTTAAGAACTAAGGTTGTAGAAATCAGTATGCATATAATGTTTGATGAGTTTGATAATCTGGATACGAGTAAAAAGGATGAGGAAAAAGAAAATCAAACTGGCCTGCAACAAAACAGTTTGTAGGAAACAAATTGAAATCTCCGTTTCATTCTCCACCAAAAAGTCGGAAAACAATTGAAGATCATCCTCAAACACAAATCATTAGGGATATAGTTGATGTGATTCGAACAAGAAAATCATTCAAGAATGATGAAAACAACATGGCATTGATATCTCAAATTGAACCAAAATCAATAAAAGAAGCCATAACTGATCAATCTTGGATTGAGGTCATGAAGGAAGAACTGCTGCAGTTTGAGAAAAATGAGGTATGGACCTTGGTACCTGTTCAACGGGATCAATCAATCATTGGTACATGATGGGTTTTCAGAAATAAATTAGATGAAGAAGGTAAGGTTATAAGAAACAAAGCAAGATTAGTTGCTCAAGGTTATAATCAACAAGAAGGTATAGATTACGATGAACTTTTTGCTCCAGTTGCAAGGTTAGAAGCTATCTATATACTTCTTGCATATCCATCTCATAAATTCGTTAAGTTGTTTCAAATGGAAGTTAAAAGTATATTTTTAAATGGTTTTTTAAATGAACAAGTCTATGTAAAACAACCTCCTGGTTTAGAGGATCAATCTAAAACAAATCATGTTTTCAAACTTACAAAAGCTCTATATGGACTGAAACAAGCGCCAAGAGCTTGGTATGAAAGGTTAAGTTCATTTTTAATCAAAAATGGATTTTCAAAAGAAAATATTGACACCGCATTATTTAAAAAATCTGAGAGTTCAAGTACATGTTAATGATATTATTTTTGGATCCACAAATGAAAAAATGTGTAAAGAATTTTCAAAACTCATGCAAAGTGAATTTGAAATGAGCATGATGGGAGAATTAAGGTATTTTCTTGGATTACAAATCAAACAATATGAAAATGGTATTTTTATTTGTCAAGAAAAATACATTAAAGATTTGTTGATTAAATACAAAATGAATAAATCAAAAATCATGTCTACTCTCATGCATCCATCCTCTTCTTTAGAAAAAGATGAAAAAGGAAAATATGTTTCTGAAAAGGAATATAGAGTGATGATTGGTTCTTTGCTTTATTTTACTGCTAGTAGACCTGATATAGTATTTGCAGTAAGATTATGTGCTAGATTTCAATCACCACCAAAGGAAACTCATTTAACAACCGTAAAACGAATTTTTAGACATCTTGTTAGAACCACTAATCTTGGTCTTTGGTATAGAAAAGGTTCGCATTTTGATCTTATAGCTTATTGTGACGTTGATTATGTTGGAGATAAAATTGAAAGAAATAGCACTAGTGGAGCATGTCAGTTTTTAGGTGAAGCATTGATAAGTTAGTCCCACGGAAAGCAAAACCCAATAGTCTTATCAACTACTAAAGCTGAATATGTCTCAGCAGCAAGTTGTTGCTCACAAGTTCTTTGGATTAAAAATCAACTTGAAGACTTCTCTGTAAGTTACTCAAACATTTCAATTTACTGTGATAATACTAGTACAATCAATTTATCTAAAAATCCAATACAACATTCTAGATCAAAACACGTTGAAATAAAACATCATTTTATTTGTATCATGTCAACAAGAAAGACATCGCATCAACCTTTGTTGATACTCAAAATCAACTTGCTGGCATTTTTACAAAGCCTTTAGTCGACGATAGTTTCAATTTGATCAAAGAAAAATAGAAAATTATGAAAAATCCAAAAAATTCGGGTTAAAATCTGCTTCTGCAGAAAACGGAGAACGATTATGAATCTCCGTTTTCCAGACATCAATCTCTGTTTTTTCAACCAACATTCTTCTCTGCGTCACCACTTTCCCTCTTGAAAAGAAAAGGGAAATCTTGCCATTTAATGCATGTGTCTCCTTGTCTGCAAAAGAGACTAACAAGCTGAAGACATTCTCTCCCCTAAAAACTTTCTTCTCCTTCCCAAGATTCAATTAATCATTACTCTTTTCTCTTCAAAATCAAACAACGGTTTGAAAATTAAACCACTTCATCTTCTTCCAAAAAACAGTAAAATAGCAAACCCTTCACCTTTCTCTCTCTAATCCCTTTCAGAACACATCAATGGCGCGAACCAAAACCTCAGCATGCAAAAATGCTTTTCTCTACTCACCATCCTCATCTTCTCCATCATCAGATTCCATGAATCGTTCACCCTCTCCTCCACCACGACCAACTCCACCACACATTTCATTTGATACGACATTTTCAAACTATCTCTCATCTTCCCCAGAGAAAAACCCTAATGTTATCAACCCAAATCCTCTGTCTATTGTTCTTCCACCGCTCTATACAAATATAGCTCAAGTTCCTCCACATTTACGAAACCCCACTACAACAAATATACGCCCCATGCGTGTTCAATCTAGCATTGGAACTTCAAAAGCCTCGAACCTCAAGCCATCATACTTCATGATCTCTGATTTTGAGATAAATGAATCATCTAACACTCCTCTTCACACAACTCCTAAAGAGAAAGCAAACACCCCAACAAAATCAACTAAACCCATCACACCATCAAAGTCTTAATTCTCCTCTGAGTCATCTCAATCAACTCCTCCAAATCAAAATAGGAGATTGATAAATGAAACTTTCTCCTCTTTCCAAAAACCATCTCAACCTTCTTCTCAATTCAAAAAACCAACACCGCGTTCCATGAAAACCAAAACCACCATGACCATTTCCCAATTCCTAGCCAAAAACAATCTTAGAAATCCACAAAAAAAATAAAACACTTGCACCTAAACAAAACATAAAGTCCACTGAACCCACCTCTCAAGAACATTATCTTGTTCCACAATGTTCCCCGACTCTAACTCTAGAACATTCTCCATATCAAGAACATTCTCTAGTTTGTTTGCCCTCTCCTTCCCAAATATAAGAACGTTCTCCACTTATAGAATGTTCTCCACTTATAGAATGTTCTCCTGCTCGAGCACCCTCTCATTCCCATCATCAAGAACATTCTCCAATTTGAGACTCTTCCCCAATTCATACACCTTCTTCCTCACCAAAAACCAAACGTTCTCCCACTCCATAACGTTCCTCTTCCTCAACATCTGAATCATCTCCTCAAACATCCTCTCCCTCCAAAAAATCAAAACCTGACAGTCTTCCTCTTATTCATTCTAAAGTCTCCAAAATCTTCAAAGACAAATGGGCTCAATGCCCTATTGGAATAGGAAAAGTTTTTGTCTTTGACAAACTCATCTTAGATGGAAATGTTGTCCAACATCATACTGATGCTCTAGGCTAGACTTCCATTTTACAAACATTTGAGTATTTTTATCCAGATGTTGTAAGGGCCTTCTACTGCAATGCCAAAACTTTCTCTGATAAATCTCTCATCATATCTACCATTAAAGGAATAGAGATACATCGCACACCTGATATCTTAGGCTCCATCCTCCAACTTCCAACAGAAGGACCCTCCATCTTTAGAAGCAAATGGTATTCAACTCTGAACCTCAAGCAGACTGAAATACTCTCTGATTTGTTTCAAGAAGGGTCTACTCGTTATCTTTCAACCTATCTAAATCCCCTTCCTAAAGTATTCAATAGCATGAGTCAACATACCATTATTCCTCACCATGGAAGCCATGGGTATGTATATGAAAATGACGCTTTGATTATTTATCACCTCCTCAACTATAAGCACTTTAACGTTCCTCATGTTATCATTCATCATATGATCCCCGCTGCCACCAAAGATTATAAGAAAAATACAATTCCTTATGGAATGATCATAACCAAAATCTTTAGGCACTTTGAAAACCCACTTACAAATGAAAAATCCCTCATCAAAATCTCAAAATTTTCTACCGAAAACCTCTCCTACATAAGAAAAACATTCTTCAAACGACCTACTCCCACAACTTCTTCCCTTCCAACTTCACTTAAAAAAAAAACGCTTGGCAAGAAGAAGAACCTCCCCTATAGCAGTCCCGTTCTCACCACAAACATCTGAGCCCTCAACATATGCAGTAGCTGGAACTGCACAAGAACGTTCTCCCCCAAACCGAGAATGTTCTCCAGAAACAATCCCCTATCCTTCAACTTTCTCTGTTTTCCCTCAACCATCAATATCATCCTCCAAATATTTTCTCTCTTACTCCCAAATTCTTCACTCTTCTCCTCGTGACCTTGGAACCTTATTACCCAACCATCATATAAGTATCATGTCTCCACTCTTTGTCTCGCCAAAAAAAAAACTAGCTCTTCCATTTTTGGAATAAGTCAGTTTTTAATCTATCTAGACACTTTTGGCCCATCCATACGACAACCAACATCACCTGACCCTTGACCCTCTATGGCAACCTCCTTTGACACTATTCCATTAGTCTCCACTTTCCCCATTCAATCCAACATAGTTGTTGCTGCCACCTTTCAACCTTCCACTCATCCCACTACTCCTCCTTGCATGGTTGAACCTTCCAACTATGATATCATGGCTGCACTCCAGACCATCATGGTACGTCAGCTTCAGCAAGATCATAAGATAACCTTGTTAAGGAGATGGCTCACATATCAGTTGGCTCCCAAACTGGGAATCCGTCCTACTCCACTTCATCCTGCTCCTACTTCTCCGCTAGTCCCTAATCCTACAATTTCCTCTTCTTCTAAAGGATCCTTTACATCTCTTTCAAAGTGAGGCTTTTAACTATGTCGTTTTTGAAATGAAAACGAAGGATAATTAAGATAGTTTTTATTATGTTTTTAGAAATCCTTTTTGTGTCTAGGATTCTCTAAATATGCTAATGCAAACTGATATTTTGTATCTTCAAATGAATTAATGAAAAAACAAGCTTATATTCAAATTATATGCTGCATAAATTGAGGGGGAGCTTTTAAGCTCTTCAAAATTGGTATTAGAATCAGAAATAAAATATAAATTAACATGTTTGTCATCATCAAAAAGGGGGAGATTGTTAAGAAAAACTCTCAAATTAAAGTTTTGATGAAAATAAACAAAGGTTAATTAAGAATGTTAATTATGATTCTAAAATGTTATATTGATTTAACATGTGCTTTTGAGTGAATTAATTTAAAGAAATGAATCAAGCAAAACAAAGAAATCAGATAAAAACTGAACATATAAAGAAACAAGAAAATTCGGGATAAAACGAAGAATGTTCTCTAGGATCAAGGCTAATCAGTACAGCCTAAAGATCAATCAAATTCCACTAGTTCAAGAAAGATTATAGTGATAGATGGCATTTGAATCACGAAGATAAAAGCTTATGAATCAAGCAAGTTAAAACAAGTATGAACCTTCTTCAACTTAACTATCAAGGAAGTTAATCAATCTTGATTTATACAAAATTATCCAGATTTCAGGAAGTCGTTTAAAATCATCAAGCACTGAACGTCAAGATTGATCATCAATCTCCAGAAAGTTCAATAACTGACAGTCCAAATTGATTATCAAACTCTATTTCTGCAGAAGTTCAATATCGATCTCTATACATTTGCATAAGTTCATCATCATTTTTCAAACTATTTTCAACATAATCGAATCTCCAGATCAAAGATATGGCATCAACAAATTTATGAGAAGCATGAAGGATCATTGAACTATTCAAGAATGAATAAACCAATCTAGTCAAACAAATTTCTAAAATGTATTCAAAGGCCAAATATTTTTATTCATATATATTAGTTTTAGTCAAAATGACAGAGCACTATCAACGGCTCTTTTGAACATCATTAAATGCTCCAAGACGCCTATAAAAGAAAGGATAATGCTTAGGAAAATAGTAGAAGTTCAAGTGCTATCAAGTTTTACAATACTTGAAGTTCTCATTTTCCCAAAGAAAGATTAAGTTTTTATTATACATATTACTTTGTTATTATTGTACTGAATCATTTGTAAAGAATCGACTTTCAAACAAGAGTTGAGACATCTCAGATTCTTTCAAAATAATCTCATTATTATTGCAAAAGTCAAACTATAAGAGTTTAGTATAGTTTTAAAAGATTAATTCTCTTTCTGGGTAGAAAAAAATAGAGCTTGTAACAGATCAAGGTTGATCTGAATTAGGTGCTGTAAAACCAATAAGGTTCTTTGTTTTAAACATTCAGTGGAAAAACTAACATTTGTGAGAACTAGATGTTGCCCAAGTTGGGTGAACCAAGATACATCCTTGTATGGTATTCTTTCTCTTATCTCCTTATTTATAAAGCATGATTAATTTCTTAAATTAAAATATAAACTAAATTTCTGTTTTTTAAGCTAACCAAGAATGTTATCCGTTTTGTGTTTTTTTAACCAACGTCATTCTTGAGTTAAATTCATAGGTTTTTTCAGGAATTTTTAAATATGAACGTTTACTATTCAAACCCCTTTTCCTTATAAATCGACATTACTACTTCTCTCTGGTCCTCACAGGAAAAAAATAGAATGAAAAAATGTGAAATTTTTTTTACAAAAATACCGGTAAATAGTTGAAATTTCCTAGAATGAAAAAATGTTGAATTTCATAGAAATTTGAAATTTTCGGTAAGCATTTTAAATACCAGAAATTCATTTTTAAAATTTCTAGGAGTTTCAACTGGAAATTTGAAATTTCTGGTATTGAAAAACAAGTACCGGAAATTTCAAATTTTCAGGTGAAACTCTCGAAAATTTCAAACATTAAATTTTCAATATTGAAAATGACTATCCAAAATTCAATTCCTCTTGAAATTTTCAGTGAAGATATTTTGTGAACATAACTTACTTTTCCAAAAAATACAAATTGTGAGGGTATGATAACACGTTTTTATTTTTACAGTTTAATTAAGGTTATTTTAGGCATTTCAAACTTAAATTTTTTAAATGGAGGGTATAGAAATAATTGGGAATACGAAATTCAAGTTTCCACTTAATTGTAAATTTCTATTTGCAATCCATTTTACTTTATTTGTGGGCCTACATAATTTATTTATTTTGAATGAAGCAATGTAATTAGTATTCATATTGAATTTGTATAACATGAATATGAATATGAATTACAAAGAATATCTCAAATTATTGAGATGAAAATTACAATCATTTATAAATTACAAATAAAATAAAAAATATGTAAAAATAGAAATTACTATGGCAGAACAATTGGATTTCTTCAGGGATTCCTACAAAAATATAAGAAGTGTGTTAATAATTATTCGATTATAAGAAGTATGTTAATAATAATAATAATAATAATAATAATAATTATTATTATTATTATTATTATTATTATTATTATTATTATTATTATTATTATTATATTATAAAAATACAAGAAGTGTGTTAATAATTAACAATAGAAACAAAAGTAAAGAAATAACAATATGTAAAGCTCCTCTTAATTCTAAGTATTTATTTTAATTTTTTTATCAAATAAAAGAAGTGAATGGTTGTCGTCAGAGCATTCCACATAAATCATTCACAGCAGTAAGATTGAATTGTAAATGACTAGAAACTCAATACAAATTCAATGTATTAGAGTATAACATAAATAAGTTTAACTACTAATTCTATTTTATTAGAGGCAATGCATACATAAACTAAAACATCATTCACAAATATAAATCATATTTATATTTTTCTTAATAAAATCAAAAATTTCCTTAGCAAGGGGGTTTGTAAATAAATCTGCCCACTCATGAACAATATTACCAACTTAAATGTTTAAAATACTTTTTTGAATAAAAATATGATGTTTGATTTCTATATGCTTTGCCCTAGAATGCATAATGGACATGAATATAAAAATGAACAAGAATATAGCTATATATATAATAAAATAAAATAAAAACCAAAGAAATATAGGAAAAATAAATGTAGACAAATTTAACCATTTAACATAATTAATCATATTAGTTTTGACTTTTAAAAAAAAAGTCCCCAATGAGTCGCCAACTATCACAACCTAAAATTTTAAGTGTTTTTCGAATTCAACGGAGTCGTCACCGAAGTTTATTTTAAAATAGGGAAAACATTGAGAAACCCTTAAAAAAATAAAATGGTATTTGAAACCAAATTTTGAGTTCAATAGTCAATTATGTGTAGTGCAAGTATTAACACCCTACGATATCCGTTAAAATACAATTACCTATAATTAGATGTGGAAACTTAATATGAGCTTAAATAAATTTATTTCTTTTTCTTATTAAATGAATCTTTTTTTTATAATAATCTAGAGATAAAAGTGTATTTAAAATATAAAAAAAAATATTTTATTATTATGCTTGACAAGAGTGTGATCTTTCTCCTACGTATCTTCTAGTGTGATAGAGAAATCAAAGTGTAACTCTTGGGTAAAAAAGATGTGTTAATTACTTTTAATGACAACGTATTTTTTTGTTGATAAAATAAAAATAAATAAATAAATAAAATCATTTTTACGAAGAAAAAAAAATTTGTTTGATTTCAATAACTATTTTGAAATGCGAGTTTTAGGACTATCAAAGTTGTACAACTCGTGTATCAAAAATTAGGAGTAAAGAAATATCACATCTAATTTAATCAATTCAATAATATTTTATTATTTTCGGCAGTAAATATGAGCTTTAAAACCCTCAAGTTGTACGTGTTGTGTTATAACTGTTCAAAGATTAAAAAGATGTCACGTATAAATAGCCACTTTAAACTAATTTTCTTATATTTATTAATTTCTTTGTGGAGATGAGTTTTAAAACTAAGTTGACAACTTATTTCCTAACAACTCAAAGGTTAACAGTTCCTCTAACAATTTTAGTTCATCTAATTGTTATAGTTCTTCTGATGTATATTGTGTTGACCAACCCTCCTTCCACTTGAGTCAGGTCTTGGGCCATAAGCTTTTCTTCCATCATGATTTGTGAGTATTCACTGTCCAGGTACGATAATTGGTGTTCCAACTTTGCTGCTAAGGACATCTGCAAGATAAATAATTTTTTTCTTTGGTACTTAAATTTGGTTTGATTTGTGTTTGTTAGTTGAGAAAGGTTTCTTGTGTTCTCATATTTTTAGCATATAAAAAGTTATTCTTTTGTGACCTTTGTTGGAGCATACCGTGTAGTTGATCCAAATAATATATAATCTATATGGTGACATTGATGACAAACAACACTTAATGTTGTCTATAACAACAAAAATTTAGTTGACATATTTGTTTACAATTGATAAGATATCATAAACAAGATATAGAGAAAGAATATCTAATTACCCCGAACTATATGGCGCAATAAACAACTTATCATTTTCTTTATTTTCCAAAAGTAGATCAACAATATTTTTTTACTCTAATTGGATCAAGTTGAAACATGGATAGCTTATAGGGAGGTAAGAACAAAAATTTATTTGCCAATTGGCGCAAGCACACTAACTATTCACACAAATACCTTCAATGAAAATATTAAATTAGATTAACTACCGATAAATGTATGTAGCAGTGATGCCAGTAAAATAAATTTTTATCACAAATAAATTATTTAATAGTACCTAATGTATATGCTGATGATATTTGCTTACAACTCATCATGTTTTAGAAGTTTCTTTATGTGCTCTCAATTAAGTAATTCTTCTTAATAAAATCTGAAAATATCTTCCTCCAATTTTATGATATGTGTTCTCCATATATATTTTTGTTGTTATGTCAAGACACGTGTCAAATCGAATAGTTGATTTTTCACCGACCAACTTATGCAATATGACGAATTTATTTTTAGACTCAATTATCGTAAGCTTTTCTAGAACTTTTGCTTGAAACTGAAAATATGTAGTTCAATTTATTAGAATTTGTACGAATCTAAATTATGTGAAACTAAATAAATTAAAATCAAATAAGTATTTACTTATTATATATACATATATAATTCTGGAGGAACTCCAAATCCCTTATAAGAAGGATACAAATAATGGTATTTACGTATTGCTTTACAAAACTAACTAACTAAATAACTAACTCTACTAATAAAAGCAATTCATTACTTTGGAACCACCTTACATTACGAAGTAAATAGCTGAGGCTGATTACATTTCACCAGTAGGTTGTAGTTCTCAATTAATTTGAATGAAACACCAACTAGAAGACTACAAGATCCTAGAAACCAACATTCTCATATATTATGACAACACTTCTGCCAAGTTAATACTAACCTTCTTGCTATTTAAAAAGAGTCATCTTTCTAACACTTTTGAAGCAAATTCATCAACCAAATCTTCATATTGTATTGTTCCTAAAACTTCTGTTAAGTCTTTCATGTAACATAGTAGACCGCAAATAAGACTTAATTTTAATTTTGAAAAACTTCTTTCGAAGCAACTGTCGCAGGAATAGTTAATGAAATTCTATATGCAATAATTGTATTAGAAAAACAATCTAAGCCTTTCAAAAAATTTAATATATCAAAAGGTCCAATTTTTTCTCCAGACAATATTTCTCTTAGTAATTTTAACTCCATAAATAATTCATTTCCTTTAATATCAGATTGCTCATTATGTTTCAATACTTGTTCAAAATGGCAAAAACAAGACTTCAAAGTTGCATCGTCTAATGATTGTAACTTGTGAGATGTAAACAAGAAACCAAAAATACTTTCATACTCTTCGTATTGCTCAAATTTCTTATTAAGAGAAACAACAACTTGATTTTTCTAACAATTTTATTTTTAATTGTAAAACTAAGCAAAAATATTAACTCATTTTGTATGTTATGGCCAAGATAATGAAAGTGAAGTTTATCATCTATAATACGTGTAACATGCTTTAGGACAGTCACGAGGCAAATTCAGCTAACTTTTCAATTAAACTCAAAAAAAATTCATTGCTATTTTGGTACAATTTATCATTATAACTAGTCTTTGAGCCGTTATATCAGTAGTTTGACAATTTTTCAGCCTTCAACACAACTTATATCAAGTGATTATATTTTCAACATGATCAACATTTCAACATCAACATTATAACTGAAATTAATGGTTCTTTTATGAAAAATTTATCTAGAGTTTCTGCTTGAGATTGAGTTAAATCTTTAAATTTTTTCTTTTTCTTACGTTTTTCGTATCCATAATCGTATTTTCTAATATTAGGAGACATAGTAAAAAAAAAACCTAGAATTTTTCAAAATTTTCTGATAAAATTTTTTTACAATTTTTGTTTTATTTTTTCTTGAAATTTTTTTTTATCCTAAAAAAAATAGATTTTTTTAAGAAAAATAATTTTTTGATTTTTTTTAGAAAATTTTTCGAGAAAATTTTTTTTAAAATTTTCCTAATAAATTTTTTGAAAAGAATAAATTTTGAATATTTTTTCAAAATATCTCAATTAACAAAACATTGATCCTACGAGTCCCTCATTAAGCTAAAAAAAAAATAATAAATCGAAGTTTAAAAAATTTATTTTAAAAGGGAGTATAATATTAGGACTTAGTAGAAGATTTTTAAAAACTTTATTTACAGCTCTAGATAATAAAACTTAAAATGTAATGAGTGAAAAAAAACAAAGTAGGTCCACTTGAAATTTTCTTCATTCCAAAAAAATATTAGTCCAATGATGGAGTAGCCCAAGCCCAATATGAGATAATGAAAACTGAGATTGGAACCCTCGACGATGTGAAGGAAACTTGATCTTCCAATGATGTAGTCATCGGAGGCTTTAAAAAAGATACCACAATAACCGACATAGTGTTCAACATTACAGATGGTGAAGCATATTCCGGTTAATCAAAATCATCAATAGAAGCTTCGATCTCTTCCACAAATGACAAACAATGGCATAGGCCATGGTAAATGAAAAATCACTTAGAAAAGTGGTGGTACCATATTAGTAATTTGAGAAATTATTAAAAGAGGCTTGAATATAAAATAGCTATGTTCCTCGTCAATTCAGCGATGGAGAAGCCATGGTACATTATTGACTGAGGTGAGATAAAAATAGTCATAAGCCATTTCTTCGCCAATATTTCTTTGTCATTTCTTTGCAATTGAGTGAAGAAACACAAATTGTTGGCCACCGATGTGGAATGATACACGATTACAGTTTTGAAGCTTTTGCGAAATAAAATAATGGTTTTCATGTTGGCCAAGTGAAATACCAAAGGGAAAAGTTATTGAATTTTTTAAAGGTTTTCTCATCGAGGGCGAGAATAGTCTAGGGGAAAATTTATACATTTCATTGTTTGGTGAATCAATGGGAAAGCTTTTATAAAGTTAAAACCATAATTATTGTTGAGACAAAATCCCAAATTAATGTTTTGATGATAATGAAACAAAAGTTAATTAAAATTTTAATTTCCAAGTATTTTGTTATTTAACATGTGTTGTTGAGTGTATTAATCAAATATAAGTATTAAGCATTTCAAGTAAGATCATATTAGAAGAAACAAGTTCATTCAAATAAATGAAGAACATTCTGACAGAATTCTAGAAGAACGAAGATCGTTCTTCACAGTCCTAAGTTACCTAGAATAATCATGTTCTTAAAGAAAAGATTGTTCCCGGTGTATTTAATCTATTTCCAGAATTGTACAACGATCACATTAGTAAAAGAGTCATTCCAAAAAACAAACGTAAAAGTTATGCATCAAAATCAAACAAGCAAGATCATTATCCAAGTTTGAGCAAGTAACAAGTACGAATTTGACAGACTCGATTGGACACTACATCTACATCTCTAAGAAGCCTACACATGTGACAAAAAGCAGGGAAACGCTTCAAGAAAGTTGTCAAAGAAGCTTAACTTCAGCACCCCTCAAAATAGCAATGAAGATTGTTATGGGTTTGCAAGAACTTTTCTGCTTTAAGACAACACTTATCCACTTAAACTGACATAAGACAACTGGACCTTTTTAAATCTATAAAAGGAACTTCAAGATGAAGGATAAGGCAAAGCTTCAAGTGCAAAACAATATATCACTTACACTGTCATACTTGAAAGTTTTTAAGCTCCTCAATCACAAGCAAAAGGTTCTGTTCTATTTTAATCTAGATATCAAAATCATTCTACTAAGTCCTTAGCCAAGAATCTAAACTCAAACAAGAGTTGAGTACACTCAGATTCTACCAGTCTCTTTAAATCACCACTTTAAAACACAAGACTATTGTGTTGAAAATAGTTTGAGTAAATTGTAAAAATCTTTTTATGATTAAAAGGTAATCTGTAAAAATCATTTCTAAAGATTGAAAGGTAACCTATGGAAATCATTTCTAGGTTGAAAGATAATATATTGTAACAGATCAAGATTGACCTGAAAAGGCTGTGTGAAAACCAAGAACGATCTTATTTTGATCAATTAATGAAAAATCTCACAATTGTGAGGATTTAACATAACTCACTTTTGGTGAACCATCATATATCTATATGTGATATCTCTTCCCTTGTCTCTATTTATTTATAATCAACTAACCATATATCTTATAGATAAGTTAAATTTTTTTATTTCACTAACCAAGAATGTTTTTCTTTTATTGAGTTTTCATAAACCAAGATTGATCTTGAGTTAAATACTTTAAATTTAGCAAGAATTTTAAAAGAGACAATTACAATTACAATTCAAATATCCTCTTCCTTGTAATTGACATTGTTACTTCACACTATAACATTAACACTTGCATGCACTCTTTCTTCTACTTTCTCGTTCTCTCTATTATTGTTTCTCGTTCACTCCTTCGTTGTTGTTCTCCACTAGATCGTTCGTCTTGTTCCTCCTTGTGCGTCGTTCTCCATCGGTTGCACCTCAATCTCTCGTTATCTTTTTTACTTCTTTGGTTATGCCGCGCGTCCCGTTCACTACTGGCCGTGTTGACGAGCTCGTTGTTCTCCTCCTTCACTATCGCTCAATATTACAGGAAATACAAGACGAACTCAAAAAGGTACGCATCAATTTTTGTTTTCAAATCTGTTGATATCTTGAAACTTCCATTAATTGTTCTTAATGTGTTTAATTCGACTTTGGTGAACCCTAAGATCCAATTTCCAAAACATTATGTAAATCCTAGGATCCAATTTCCATAACTTTATAGGTTTGAAGTTATCTTAATGTTGTTGGTAGATTTGAAGTTGTGTTGATTTTAAGGGTTATTAAAAGCTATTTGTTGCATTTAGTGTTCCCTTTTCCAATTGTTGTTTTTTCAGTGATTTTGTTATTGGAATGATGGTTTTGAAGAAAGTTATCTATTTGATATATTGGTAGGATGCTATAATGAAGGTTTGATTCCTAAACTAGTGTCAAAGATTTTGTTATTAGGATATGATTAAATTTAATTAATTGATAGAGTAGTTAAGGAAGATTCCTGACCTTATACTGAGAGTTTTGATCTAAGATATTAAAAGTTAATTTGATTGAGATTACGGATCCTAATTGTGTTTCGATGAGTTATTTATAATGGTTATTAATTGACAATGTAACATGTAGTTATTTATAGATAAAATCTAAGAAGCTAGCACATATAACAATGAGTGTTGAATAATTTTTTTTAATTAATCTTGAATTTTATTTGACTTGATTTTCTTTTTTCTTATTTTATTTCTCAATTTTAATATTCTCGACAACTTTCACAATTTTAATCGTCTCTATATTTTCAATTTTTTAAGGTTTAATTACACTTTTGATCCCTCTATTTTAGCTTAATCACGAAAGTAGTCCCTCAATTTTAGTTATCTCCAGTTTTGGTCCCCACTCAAAATTTTGGTCCAAAACTTGATAAAATATATATTTTTTAAAGCCACACAACATCATTTATGATAATAAATTTCATGTACAATTGTTGCACCACGAGATCTTGAGACATAGTATTACATAAATAAACGCAAAAAAATGAAAAATCATCAAATTTTGAGCCAAAATTTTGTTTGAGGAACCAAAACTGAAGAAAAAAAAATTAAGGGACTACTTTCGCGATTCAGCTAAAATAGGGGGACCAAAACTGCAATTAAACATTTTTTTATAAGCGTTAAGTTTCGATGATTACATGTGGTGTTAATTTTATTGAATACTAATATTTAGAGTTGAAGAAATTTTCTCTTTCTTCTATGTTAAAAGTTGTATGTTAAACCATTTTTCTATGAATTTTTTTCTTCTTTGTTTCTAACTTCTTTTTCCATATTACGTAAGAATATATTTGGGACATTGATCATCTTCTTCAACTTTTGTATTTTTTTTATCTTGAATTATGTCTTTGTTTTTGGTAGCCATGCAAATATCATCATAAGAGCTGATATGATTTATTCATTATATTCTTAAGAAGTCAACAATAAAGAGTAAAATGTGTTTTATTTAAATTGTACTATTTTCATAAGTATTAGATTGAATACTAGTCA
>JBBPBR010000007.1:37567712-37578023 GCA_037974775.1 Cicer pinnatifidum | reverse complement strand
ACTCTTACCAAGAACAACCGTTGTCACTTAGCCAATAGCAATAGTAGTGTGATAATTTTTTTTTTAGGTTTATCTCTCAACTAATAATTTAAAATTGGATAGAAAATTAAGGAAAATCTAGCTAAGATTTGTTCCAAATAAAATTTAAATTTAAATATTTTTGAATAAACTATCACTCATTAATTACTTAAAAAATTTAAATTCTCTCAAATAATTTATCGTTTATTAAGTACTCAAGTTAAATTATTTAATTTCCAAGTTGTGTGAAAATATGTTACACTCTTATTGCATAAATTCTTTAATGAAAAATAATATATATATATATATATATATATCTCTGCATAATTACCCACCCATGTGTTGAATTAGACAAGTGTTGGAAAGTTAGAATGAATCAGAATTTGTTAGGACTCGAAAGTCATATGCATTACCTTGGTTTGATCAAGAATAGTCAGTTGAATGCAATTGTAAATATATGAAATAGTAGCATCCAAAGCTGCCAACCCACCAACTGTAAATAAATCACGTTCCAAATCACGTGATGCCCCCAGAAAAATAAAATCAATGTATACCTAATCTTTTGCTGATTTAGCTTTGGGACTTGTAAGCTAATTAGTCAAAGATTTCGCACATGATCATCACGCATTTTTTGTAATGCGTCACTTTCCGATTTTTCACATTTTTAGTCCAAACTATAGTGTAATAAATACAAAAATGTTTTCTACACTCATTTTTTTTTTGTTTACACATGCAATACTTTTTCTTTTTTTACTGAATGTTGGAATTATGTTGTGATTAACCAATTTATTATTAACCAATTATTACAACATTTTTAGTCCAAACTTAGAGTTAATCACTTTACTAGACTCATTGCCTTTTTTGCAAAGATATAATTTGTAGGGAACTAACTTTGACACTTCCACCTACAAGACTAAAACTCACCGAATGTTATATAGCAATAAAATATAAACAACTATATATATATTTGATAAAATACACTCCACTATTATTTAAGTTAATTATTTATCTTTTATTTGTATTAAGTCGGTTTATATTTTTTTCAAAATTTCATAGATTAAAAACTTATTTCATCTATATTAATATTAAAAAAACATTACACACTCATTGAGTCCAAAAACACATTCCACACACATATATATGTAAGAGTTAATAATATATATATGTCCATAACTCATCATTACAAAACATAGATCAAGCAAGTGAAAAACATCCATCCAAGTCAACAAATAACAACATGAAATCCTTGTCTACCTTAATCATTGCTATGATCTTTACCATAACATTGATCCTTTCACTTGAGGTGAATATAGCCAAAGCTAGAACTTACCCATCTTCATCCCTATTTTCAAAAATGTATCCATCATACAAATCTCTCTCACATAAACAAGGTTCAAAATCAAATCAAGAGCATGAAGCAGTTGCTAGCCTTAGAGGAATACCACCTAGCAGACCAAATCCAACACAGAACAAGTAATTAATATGTTCCATTTTCTTCATTACTCATTGTGTTTTTCCAATTATATCTAGAAATTGACAACAAAGAGTGTGTGTGTATCAGGTTAAAGCCTAAAATAAAAGACTGAGCTGAGAAATTTGTAGTGGTGGCACATGGAGCTCTGTAGATTCAGATTTGTAGCATTAACTCTGTTTCTCTAGTGTTTTTGTTTTTTGTTTTTTGTTTTTTTTTTTTTTTTTTTTTTTTTTTTTTTTTTTTGTCTTAGCTTTAAATTCTTAGTTTTGTTAGTCATAGTGAAATATATAGTTGAGTTTAATTAGATTGCAATTTATGCTGTCTTAGTTTGATGTTTTAGATTATAGAGAGTATAGGAGACTATGAGTGTAAAGGAGAAAAATAGTAGCCATCAAATTGTGAAATTCAAAACTGTTAATTTTTAGCAGATTGAATTTTTTTTGTTTTATTTATTTTCTTGATCTTTGTACTTAGCGTAATATTTGGAATTTTATTTTTTATTTTATTTTTTTATTTGTGGTTTTATTTGATATTAATATTATTTGTGGTAGAAGATTGCATGACAAGTTCATCCTTGGGTCGCTAGTTTCATCAACTCTACATATGAAGGAGTTGATTTTAACTTAGATCTTGGCCCAATTTAGAGTATATGAACTTTTTAATTAAAATGTTTGTGGTTATTCGCCCCACTCAAGAATATACATGTAAAACTCAAAAAATTGAAGAAATATTATATTTATTGTCTAATTAATGATAATTATAAAAAGTTATATTCCATCTTACGATAAATGTCTCTCTAATAATAAAAAATTGTTTCAATATCAATATTATTTACACTTTTCAAAATTATTTCCTCTATATTACTCTTGAATGATTATTATATACACAACTTCTAAAATATTATTATATCTTATATTAATAATGATAAAAAAAATTATTAGTATTAAGACGAATAATTTGGTAAAATAATTGTATTTATTTTTCTAATTATTGTATTTTTTTAATATATATGCAAAAAATTGAAACGACATTTACTATAAGAAAAAGAGTACTATTTGAGAATTTTTCAACATATTTTAATCAACGTAAAAAATCTCACATTTAATAAAATTGATACATTCTTTATTTTTATTGTCTACACTGACAATCATTTTTAAAAAGAACTATTATAGTATACTATAAAAAGTATATTTTACTCCAAGCTAAATAACTCTAAGAATTTTTCAAACTCCACCCTATGGAGTAAACTTCATTTGAAGAAAATGTCCAAAATTTTTTTTATCATATTCTACCATAAAAAAACATATTTCACTTTGAATTTTGAATTGTTCAATTCAAAGAATACATGTTGAAAATCAAACTGAAAAATTACGGGCAAGTCAAAAGTAATCAAAATCGGACCAAATATCTCATTGTTGTAGGTAGTTGTTCGATGTTTAAAAGTCTGAAGTCCAACTCATATTGATCAAATATTCTAACTTTTATTTTTAATGTAATATGCAAACTAAAAGTAAACAAAAATAACATAAAATTCATAACTTCACACATTAAAAACTAATTTTAAAAACTTTTATTGATCAATGATTATTACATTATTCTATTTTTTTATAATTAAAAAAAAAAGAATTTTAAAAATAAAGCTTCAAATGATAAATTAATTTAAACAGTTTATTATAAAAATTTATTTTAAATATTTCATCTATTTACTATGATTTTTTTATAAAAGATATATTTAATATATATATGAGTTTTATAATTTAAAATCTCTAATATTAAATATCTAAGATATTGAATGTTAAAATTACGTTTTCATCTGTATCGAATGAGTTTGAAATAACTTATGCTTAGGAATGGGAATAGATTAAGTCAGGCTAGGCTTTAAAAGGTTTGAGCATGGTCTACGATTAATTTTTTCAACTTGAGTCTAGCTTACGGTTTATCTTTGGTTTTTTTCCGATCTAACTTGGCCTGTTTAAAAAGTTTGGTATGGCCTGCAAGCCTACTTATAAGCCTATTTCACATTAAACCATTTAAATAGTATATTTTATATTTTTTTAAATAGCCTAAACTAGACTTTTATATATAATTAAATCTAATAAAATTATATCTAGCAAGTATGCAACATCGTTCCAAAAAAATGAATAAACAAAATAAACCCATAATTAGCAAGTTTTAAATAACAAATACTAATATTAAATAATAATAATAATAATAATAATAATAATAATAATAATAAATTACAATATTAATAATATATATATATATATATATATATATATATATATATATATATATATATATATATATATCATACCTAATAGACTTTTTTTGTTAGTCTGAGTCCGATTTATTTAAATTAATAGACTTTAAAAAAAAATTGAGTCTAACCTTTTTATTGAACAAGTCAAACCAGACCATAAATAAGTCTACATCATAGGTCCCTAACGGACGGCCTAGCCTATTTTCACCCCTACTTGTGCTATTTTGGGGTAAATTGTCATGAAAATAATTTTTAGAAATATAGCGTTAAAATCACTTTTTTTTTAAAAAAAAAAAAAAGAAAATCTATAACAAGCAGGTTCATTATATTTATTTACAAAAATAAACTTCATTCAAATGTTAAAATGAGATAGCTACAATCAGATTGATTATGGGTTGGGACAAAACCTATCCATTTTTTGAGAATACACATAAATATTTCAAAAACCAATGAGAAATCATCAAACCAAATCCTTAATCTTAACAATTAAACTAATTTCTTTCATATATGATTAATCGTCAAGAAAAATGCAAGATCTACACTCTTTAATCTCATCAATATTGAGGATGAAAATATTTACCGATGTTTTCTCATATTGATTATAGATTATATCTGACATAACCAATTCAACCACATGTTTATATGTCATATGTAAGATTGAGATAATATTGAATTTGGTGACAGTCTCTACAAGTTCTTTACCTAAATATAGTACCGATTAAACGATTTTTTATCAAATATTAAAATAAATACATGTGGCAAAAACTTGAAACAAATTAAAACTCCACAGCGAAACAAAAAAATGCTGCACTAAGACATAAAACAAAACAACATCGCACTCTGATAAAAAAATGAAATAAAAAAATTAAATATAGGTGAAATATTGACAAACACTTGTGGATGGTTTGATTTTTATTTTTAATTTGATTTTTTAAGAAGAAAAACCATATATTTAATCATCACATCACATAGAAAGAACATTTAGCAAGGCGCATGCCAATTATTGAAGCCTTTAATTAATTACCGAAGCTAGCTAGGCACATGCCGTGCCAAACAATTTTCCTTGGCAAGTCCCACATTCATAAGTTTAGTATATAGAATGTTGAGTATGAGATATAAATTGATGTGTCTATTGCATTGAAACTTAAATCATTTTGGCATGATTTGGGTTTATTAGGGACTTCATGCTGTGAGGTATATTCCACCCTAAATCCAAATTCTCAAATTTTGTCTGGACAGATTGGCCAAAAATGCAAAAAGGTTTGTTTGTTATATTTTTATTAACTAAAAAAAAAATAGAATAGAATAGAGCAGCATCCGATCCAATCCCTATATTGGCCCAAAAGGCGAGAAAAAAGTTTCCATGCCCATCTTAGATGGGCAAGAATGTTTGGAAAGGCATTCAGAAGATGTGAATGAAACCATCATATAACGTGATATCAATTCGAGCTAGGAAAATAATTTTCTTTAGTTAAAGGAAGATATGTCCATACTGATGATCCATATTGGTCGTTGAGCATTTCATATGGATGGTACATTTTTCATGTTAAACACTTGAATGCTTAAAACTTCAATCACAAATTCAATGTTATACGTTCGTAATGTTCCACATTTGTTTTTTATGTTTATGTAAGGCTGAAGAGTTGAGGTAGCAAACCCAACATGAGGTTCCCTAACACAAGAACTACTCCTCGTGGGTCAAAGATATTGGTTATGACTAGAAGGAGGATCATTCATTTATAGTGACATTTTGATTGACTAGTAATGGCTACTACATCTTGTGTCCCCTGACGAATCTGTGTTTTGACTAGGGGCCACGACCACCCTAAAAAAAATAAAAATTTATAAAAGTCGTATGTTCTCCTCTCTCTCTCTCTCTCTTGACTCTTGACAGAATCGCCGTCTTCGTTTGTATTTTCTCCGCCATCTTCAATTTAGGCTCCTCGCTCTGCTGATCATCGCGTCACGATCGGTGCAGCTCACTCCTTCGCGTCACAATATGTGTTCCTCACTCTATTGCATCACGATCGGTGCTGCTCACTCCATCGTGTCACGATCTGTGCTCGTCTCTGTGATTCCAACATATTTCCATTTCTTCCTTCTTCGTTCGTCAAAAGGTTTGTCTCCGAATTTCAATTCATCTCTCCATTTCGTTCACCACCGGAATTGTTATTGAATGGATAGATGTTAGTGATTGTTGACACCTAATTTTGTCTGCTACTTTAAAATTTTTAATAAACATAAAAAATTTAATAAAAAATAATAATAATAAAAAATAATAATAAAAATAAATAGTTAGACCTTTAAAATTTAGAAAATCATGGATGTGTATGGTTTCTATTTGCTTTTGATTCCTTTTTAGAAATTTACACTATTTTCTAAAATAAAATAAAAACAAACGTTTTTAATTTAATAAATGTATTGATGGTAATAAAAATCATTATAATGGTCATCATTTGAATGAAAAGAAACTGAAAATAAATGAATCAATGAAAATAAAAATCAATATAATGGTGATCAATTTGAGAGCAAAGAAAAAAAAAGTTTAATAAACAAAAGAGAAGAAGAGAATCTGATATTGAAAAAATCGGTCTAGCAAAAAAACAATTAAGCAGTAAGGTATCAATTTCTTATTGTTTTATCTAATTTTTTGCTTATTAGTCTTTGTATTGCATCATTTTAAAATATATTTTTTTATTGTTTATAAAAAAAATAAACTCATATGTTAAGCTTTTATTATTTTTTTAAAAAGTTGTTTACTCCTAATAATTATTTTTTTTACAACACAAAATAATAAAAATATAACTAATTGATGTTTATAGACCAAGAAAACAAATTTCACCATTGTAATATAATAGAAAATTCATATTACGTCTTTAACAAATAACTAAAAAAAATCATAACAACGGATAAATGGTTTTTCCCTTAGGATTAGAATTAATTATGTCGTCGAATGAAATTTATCATCGCTCGCTGCACTATATCACTCACCCTCAATCATTGGTAGCCTTTGTGTCGCGACAGAATATACGGGCAAATCCTTTTAACAGTCGTCGTGTCCATCTGTCTCGTTACATATTGTCACGTTATGTTTTCAAAAACAAAAACCATTTTTTTTTCTTTACTTTAAAACAAAAATAGAAGATATAATCCATGAACAAATATTATTATTATTACATTTTTATTTTATTTATTTTTTGATACATATACAAATAAAAAATAATAATAAAATCGATCAACACAGAAATATTTTTTACCCAAGAACTACGTGTGTTTTGATTTCCTTATTGCACCTAGGGATACGTTGGAGCAAAGTTTTTCCTTGTCAAACCAAATTAATAAAAAAATATTTTTCATTCTTTTATTAATGTAAATAATTTCTTTTTTATTTATTATTCTTTTTGAGGTAAAAATACATAAATAGTTTATATATAATTAATTGTAGGGTAACCATTTTATCAGACGTTGTAGAGTGTTAATACTTATTTTTGGTTCAAAGAACTTTACTTTAGGTTTTATCTAATTTTCCCTTTTAAAAAAATAAAATTGGTGGCGACTTCTTTTTTTGCGGATAAACCGGACGCGACAGTGATGATAAATGTTTGTTGCATATAAGATGTTTGATAATATGCACTTGTTACAATTTTTGAGTGAATCAGTGAGTGGATAGATGTTAGTTCTGACAGATGTTTTTTGCATATAAGGTGTTTGATAATATGCATTTGTTACAATTGTTGAGTGAATCAGTGAATGAATATATGTTAGTGTTGATAGATGTTTGTTGCATATAAGGTGTTTGATAATATGCACTTGTTACAATTGTTGAATGAATCAGTGAATGGATAGATGTTAGTGATGATAGATGGTTGTTGCATATAAGGTATTTGATAATATGCACTTGTTACAATTGTTGAGTGAATCGGTGAATGAATAGATGTTAGTGATGATAGATGGTTGTTGCATATAAGGTATTTGATAATATGCACTTGTTACAATTGTTGAGCGAATCGGTGAACGGATAGATGTTAGTGCTTATAGATGTTTGTTGCATATAAGGTGTTTGATAATATGCACTTGTTACAATTGTTAAGTAAAACTATGAATGGATAGATGTTATGCTAGTGAATGGATAAACGTTAGTGCAAATAGATGTTTGTTGTATATAAGGTGTTTAATAATATGCACTTGTTACAATTATTGAGTGAATCAGTGAATGGATATATGTTAGTGTTGATAGATGTTTGTTTGCATATAAGGAATTTGTTAATATGCACTTGTTACAGTTGTTGAGTGAATCAGTGAATGAATAGATGTTAGTGCTGATTGATGTCTATTGCATATAAGATGTTTGATAATATGCACAAATCAAGTGGTTCTATTTGTTTGATAATACGTTTGTCACAAGACATTTTTTTATCATTGATCACCAAGCGTATTGATTCCCTTTGTCTATGATTTGTGACTATAACTATGATTTGTGCATATTATCTCTGAGTTGTGATCGTGACTCTGATTTATTTGTGATTGTCACTCTAATTTGTGACTCCATTTTTATTTGTGATTTATGACTCCGATTTGTGACTTTAAGGTATTTCTACCGAAAAGAACGTCAAAGGCACTGGACCAACAAGGTATCACGCAACTCAGTCACTGACACCGGACATCTCATGACCCAACCACAAGAACTAACGATTCATTCACCGCCAATAACGTCACGCGACCTAACAATCACCAAGAACTCACGAGCTGCTCCATTTCGTTCTCTCCGGTAAAAACTCCAAATCTCTTTTGATTTTGATTTTTTAAGTTTATTTGTTTAAGTGATGTGAGTATATTTGACAAAAATAAATCAATAGAATGATGTAATATATTTTTTAGATTGTTTTTGAGATGTAATACCTTTTTTATAACAAGTTTAGTTTGATAATAACCATTTTGATAGTTTATTTGATAATAACATTTTGATATTATGTGATGTAATGTCTTGTTTTTTCTTTCACTAAGCTTATGATTATGTGGATTTTGATATAATAATATCTAGAAGCAAACATGGATAAATGGCTCAACGTTTATATGATGATGTTTTCATTCTTGATAAGACGACAAATCCCAAAACTGCACCCATTGTTCTTAATTACCGTAGGGATAAAGTTCAACCTACTAGAGATAATGGGGTGGTTCTTTACAATGTGACACCCAAGTGTTTAGGAAATGTAAGGATTTTGAAGGAGCACATAAGGTGTTTGATGAAATGCTTCAAAGAGGGGTAAAGTCAAATAACATTACATTTACTATTACGATTAATTGTGCTAGAATGGCTACTTTGCCTGATAAGATTGTTGAGTGATTTGAGAAAATGTTGGGTTTTGGGTGTGAACCCAATGCTATCACTTGCTCGACTATGGTGTGCGCTTTTGCACGTACTAATCATGTTGATATGGCTTGGCATTTATATGATTATGCAAAAATGGAGAAATAGATAATAACTAAGGACCAAGGAAATAGGAAGCAAAAATTAGGCCTATCCACAAATTAATTTGTTGAGATAATTCAATATTTATTTTAATTATTTATTTCAATTATTTATCTTTTTGTTGAGTTCTATCACGCTTTTTACATGGGAGTTTATCTATTTCTATTGTATTCAACTTTTGCTAGTAAAACGCTAAAATTATTATTTTGAGTTAATAATTATAAATATTAATTGCAGATACCGCAGTTTGGAAGCTTCACACCCTTGTTTAAAGACACCATAATATCTTGGTTGTTCATACGGGAAAATTAGATAAACTCTAAAATATTTTTTTTGAACCAAAACTACGGATTCAGAAGTCGATTACTATGATCGGGAAAGTAATATTATTCTACATTGTCCATTAAAATGGTTATCCCTATAATTAATTGTATACACACGCAGTTCTTGGGTAACAAATATTTATGTGTTGTTTGATTTTTATTATTACTATATTTTAATTATTTTTTATTATAATTATTATTAGATACTTTGTATTTTTGTATTAGATTTTGAAGTAAAGAAAAATTGATTTTTTGTTAGAAAACAAAGGTAACGCAGTGGTATGTAAACGAAATAGATGAATGCAACAGTGAAACAGCCTATTAAAGGATTTGCTTGTGCGTTATCGGATCTGTTGTGCACAAAGGCCACCAACAGTTAGTGGTGAGTGATGCGGCACAACGAGCAAGGATGAATTTCATCCGACGGCGACGATTATTAATTCTAATCTTAAGAAGAAGAAAAAAACTATTTATTTGTTGTTTTGTTATTTTTAAGCTATTTGACAAAGCCATGATATGAGTTTTCTGTTATATTACAATAGAGTGAAGTTTATTTTCCTTAGTGATTGGTTTATAAACATTAATTATTTATGTATTTTTTTTTTAGTATTTGTGTTGCAAAGCAATTTTAGGAACATGCAACTTAAGAAAATGAAAGATTAACATATGAGTTTATTTTTGCACAAAAAAAAAAAAAAACTAAACTATATTTTCTTTTAAATAATGCAATACGAAGAAAGAAAATTAAATGGCAATAAGAAAG
>JBBPBR010000007.1:37502675-37527802 GCA_037974775.1 Cicer pinnatifidum | reverse complement strand
AATAGTATATTTGTTTCACTTATTAATTAATGGTGATGTATAATAATATAAGTTTTAATATATCAAGAATGAATTTGTCTAATTAAGTGGTTTGACAATCTAATATTTTAAAATAATTTTAAAGATCGGAATAAAATAAAAACTAATTTGAATCTAATCTATTTTTTAGATTTAACAATAAAAAAAAGATATATTTTTGAAAATATAATAAGTCAACTAATACACAATTGATTCATTGAGAAAAACACTGCAAATGCACTACAACATAAGTTTTTTATAATTTAATTAAAATTAACTAAGCTCTTTTGTAATTTAATTTATATTAAATTAATTGACTAATAAATTACAATTATTATAGATTCAAATTTTTTTATTATTTTATCGAAAATTGTATACTTGCTAATTATAATAATAAATATTTGAAAAATATTCAAACAAAATTATTTTAATAATTAAAAAGCAAATGAGATTTAAAAAGGAAAAAAGAAATTGAACTAAATCCTATTATTATTCCAACACTTGAGAAGCATATGTATCTATTATAATTGAAGGTGCACCTGAAATGTGAATGCAAGTGCTTCAATATAATTACAATATAATTACTGGGGTAAGGGCTATAACTTGTTTCCAATATTCTGCAGCTTGATCAAACTAAGATTCGACAATTTCAGAATCTCCCTGTCGAATGGCCTATTTTCCACGGTCGGTACGCAAATGAAATAGGAATGCCTCCCGGTTCATTGGATTTTTGGGCATAATCATTATGTAGGAGAGATGGTTGAATGATTCAAGTGTCGAAAAAAATATACAAGTAAACTTATAATAATTATAAAGAATGTCATTGATGAAAATAACATGTTTTCTGTCTCTTTTCTAGTATTGTTTATTTCGAGTACATAAAGTTAATAGTAAAAATTGAAAAGCAAAACATATTTAAGGTGTTTTGATTTTTTCATTTTAAAAAGAGTAAAATAAAAAATAATTTCTAAAAACAGTTTTGCAAAATTATGTATTGTTTTTAATTTTTTGATTTCAAATACTAAAAAAATATTTTTGAGAACTAAATTCAAGATACACAAAAAATGTAGTTTGAATTTTGAGTTTTTATATTGTTTATTTGCATGCATCTTTTTTTCTTTTTATATTCAATTATAATTTTAGTTTCGAGAACATGATTATGTTTGATCTATGTCTATGTCTGATTAGATATATGAATTGTTTAATAATAGAATTAAAGTTAGAAGTTTGGATTGATTAATCTAAAATAGAATTGAGAATAGTTAACAAATTGGTACTCTATGTTCATCAAAATTGTGCTCTAATCAATATTTCTTGAAATTTGCGACTATGATTTCATTTTATTGAGTAAACCATATATGATTATATATTTGAACTCTAATTAACAGAAATGCATATAAATTATAATAATTTGGAACAAAGAAGAAAACTATCAAATATCTTGTAATTTTGGATTGGTGATTTAATTTTATTTGTTTATTATTTTTTATCTCATCTTAATTAAATCAAAATCATCAAATCCTCCATTTTATTTTTGTTCTTCATTGGTTTATTCAATCAAAGATCCTGGAGGCATTATGATCATACATTACACTTTGAGCAAATGTTGGGTGAAATAGTGTTGAGGATCCAAACCAATCTATTGTCAGTACTACTAGGTGGATGTTGTTGATAGTTTAGCGATTGATTTATTCACATATTCTTCCTTGTTCTTGGTGGCGAGAGCCATTAGCATGACATATATCCAAAGAGGTTATTTGCTTTAAGAAACTTGTTTGGTTACAGTGATGGAAATACAAAAGATTACTTAGCATTATATGATAGATTTTTGATGTGGGACTAAAACTCTCAATTTGATAAATTCACTAATTATTAGTATTTGAAAGATTAAAAAACTTTATAATTAAAAAACTAAAAAAAAAATCTCTGAATTTTTGTGAGTTTAATGGAATTTATAAGTCTATTTAAAAAAAAAAGAATTGACTTTTTTAAAATAAATTGAAAAAAAAAATTCAATAAAAAAGTTTCTCAAAATTTTTTTAGTTAAAAAAATGATTCAAAATTTCTTTGAGAAAAAAATGTTTCTATTTAATTTTTTTTAATATTTATCCAAGAAAAACAAATTTAAAAAAGAATCTCAAAAAAATAATAAAATAATAGATCAAAACTTTAAAAAAATTATTTTAATGGAGACCTAATATTAGAAACTAAATAAGAAATTTTTTAAAAAGAATTTTAGATTTTAAAACTTTATTAAGAGCTCTATGTGGGACCCATTCAAATAATACTTTCTTTCTTCTAACTAAGATTCATACGAAGGAAACACATTTTTCAATAAACTTTTCTTCCCTTCATCTTCCTATTCATTCATTTGCCTTATAAATCCAACAATGCATAAAAAAAGAAGTTCATAAGAAAATAGAAAAGGAGGAGGTTCGGAGGTGAAACCACAAAATTTCTCTCTCCAAACAACTTAAAGAAACATGACAAAGTAAGGTTGTTCTTTCTCCATTTTTTACAACTTTTTATTATAATATACCACACTCTAAGGTGTATATATGTTTTTTTTTTATATTGCATACCTTATTTTCTTTTATACCAAACAACTAAAAAATTATATCACTTTAAAAAGTATATCAACTATTGAATAATAAATTAAATGTAGATATTGTAGGTATATCATAATCAATTATGACTTAATTGTAATAACATTTGATTTTCTTATTTTATATTCTACTTACTTTAGAGAATTCAAATCTTTCTTCCCCTTTTGAACCAAGAGCATATTCAAATATCTCAATAACATATTAGTTAAGTTTGGTCTTATGGCCATATTTGTGGATTGATAATCTTCTACCATGTGAGGGTAAAACTCATTTTAAAGTCTTCTAACAGTAGTTGGTGTACAAAAAACTAATATAGTCATAAACAATCTCCTTAGAACACATGACATTTGGTGATTTGATGTCTCAACTAAACATTCACAAATACTATTATCAATCTCTAGATAGCTCTATCATCCGCTACTTGTTTGAATGTAGGGAATCAAGTGTCATTATTTGTAAGAAGATATTCCCAACTGGTTGGTGTCTAACATGAGATGACAAAACACACAAGTAAAACTTTTCTCCTTCTAAATGTGATGTTGTATAGATCCGACCAATAACTCCTCTCTTTGACCGTCTTTGACACTACTCCTTATTCCTCTTGTTCCAACAATACTGCTGATGAATCTATCTTTACAAATAATTTATAGTTTATGGATTTGTTCGTTTTAGTGCAAAGAATTATTTGAGCATTGTTTTTGAGTTCTGGTCATTATTTAATACACCTGCAATTCTTTGATGATTATAAAATCATACATGTTGATAATTATGTATGTTTATTTGTAATCTTTCAATAAGGGAATATAACCAATAAATAGTGAATTGAAATATTTTCCATAAGGCCTTAGGTGCACACATCCATCTTGCATCAACATACTGTTGAAGCTCATCCATACATAACCCTCCATGAACATACTTGTACAAATATTTTATGCTCTTGATGCTACTACAAACCTCCACATTGATGTGACAATCATATTTTAACAATGACCAATGGTTATAAGGTACAACTCAACTATTATCAACTGTCTTATTTCTATTAATAGATACATGTTCATCAAATCGTCTTCTAAACTGTGATATGAGTCGTTGTCTTGTCATGTCTCTTCCAAGAACTCCATTGGATACCTTTTCCTACATTCTCCATTATTCATGCATGGAGAATTATGCCTTATGTAATTGTGGTTCAAATTCTATCTTTTGTATTTTTTCTATAACCACATTGTCGTACTATTATGGGTCACACAATTTGTCATTGCTATCCAAAATTAAGAACATATGCACATGCAAAAGTCCATATTTCTGAAACTCAGTTATGTACATGTAACTTTAAACCTTTCATAAAATCTATTTCTTAATCACATCATCCTTGAATTGCTCAAATTTAGATCGAAAAACTCTTGTTAGCAAATCAAGATGATCTTGAGGAGTTTGAAAATGATCAAGTGCAAATGTTATCTCAATTCAAGAATGATTGTATGTCATTGTAAAAAAAAAAATGACTTCCCATCATTAGGTACAATGGCCATTTAATCTTTCATAATGTTGTTTCATGTCTTGATGATGGAGGTAGTGTTCTTTGGTTGATATTTTATACAATGAAAAATTGAAGGTGTTGGCATATGTAAAAATAAGTAATTGTCACTAATTATAGGTTTAAATAAATTTTTGGACCTTACAATTATGTATATATATTTTTATTTATTTTGAACATTATAATTTTTTTGTTTGATTCAGATCTTTGTAAATACAAATTTATTTTAAAATATCCCTCGTTCCAACTTCTATTAAAAAATTCTAACACTGTTAAGCTAACGTAACAATGTTTGAAATAAGTCTTTTAGTAAAAAATAAAAAAATAAATACAAAATCTGAATATTTTTTGAAAGAAAGACCAAATTTAGAACTGTAATTTATATCGTCTCTCTATTATCATTTTCACCCATTTTCTCACGACATTCTCACATTCAACCTTATCTCTCCCTCTTCTCATCGTCATTCATCGCCGCCCTATAAAATCGCGCTGGCGTCTCAAACAACGCAACATCCTTAGTGTGATTGAATTAATGCTGCCAGCTTAGAGAAGGAGAAAGGAAAAATAAGAAGAAAAGAAAGGAAAAGTGCATATTTTTCTTATTATAAGCCAAAGAAGCAATAGTTGAGAGTATCATCATCTTCTCAATTCTTTTGAAAATCAAGAGATGAGTTCCCTTTCCTATTTTCCTTCCATGCATGTATGAGGTAATCTTTACCATATATTAAGGATTTGGGGTTTAATAGTTTGAAATGAAAAGAGAGATTTTTTGTGTTAGATTTAGGGTTTTTGAAATAGATGATTAAAATATATCACACATATGAAGTTCTATGACTAAAATTGAGAGTAGATTAGACTATAATTGAATTTCCTTGATGACAGAAAAATATGCTCTTTTGATGTACTTGAGATTAAAGAGCTTGAATTTCACTAAAGTGACAAATTATGTTGAATAAATTGACATTGTGATGTTGTTTTGATGTATTCATAATTTGTACCATTTACGTTTGCAAAAATTCATTAAAAAAATAATTTGTGTGATTGAATGAATGTTGCCAGCTTAAAATTTACAGAACATATTTACAATGTTTTAGTCATAACCTTTTCTCGAGACCTTATTTTTGAATAATTGTTTGTTTGATGAAAACTAGACTTATTTATTTATTTATTTTTCATATGAATACAAATTTGATCAATATGAGTACAAAAATCAAGTTGTCAATATGAGTAGTCACTTACCTTAAAGGTTATGTGAATATTTGTCTAATAGTACTCTATACGCAAATAAATGCCAAAAATTATATTATGTTATTCATAAATGTAACTAAATATATAATAAATAACTTAAATAAAAAATTACACTAATAAATATATTAAATAATTGTGCATAATAATACAATAAAAGAAGAAGTAAGACAGGTGGACGCTAGTCTTTATAATAATTGAAAATTAATAGAAAGAAAAAACAAACAATGGAAAGAAAAAGAAATAAATAGTGAAAAAAAAGCAAAAAAAGAATATTGATTAAAGATTATTTATATACTTGAAAGATAATACACAATCCCACACAATAGAGATTGTTAACTAAATATAAATATTCAAAGTTTAAGAAAAAAATACAGATTGAACCAAGACAAAAATCTATGTTGCAGGTTGAAATGATGGAGATGCCACATTAAAAACTAAACTTCCAAATTCAAGATTTTTGATGAGCACTAAAGAAAAATGGTTTGAGAAATGAAAATAACATTAGAAGAATAGAAGAAAAGATTAGAGGAATGAATAGTTTATTTTTATTGTGGTGAGAAAAAGTAGAATGATAAAGAGATGAAATAATGAGTTAATGATTATGAATTATGGGAAGTTTAAAAAACCTATCATCTGTAACTTAATACTAATAGTAAAATAAGCTACACCAAATGTGTTTTTCTTTTATTATTGTTACAAATAAAAAAATAAAAAATAAAAATTAAGCAAAAAAATTAATAGTAACTTTTTTTATTTTGTAGCAGTAAAAAGATATATTTAGCCTTTAAAAATATAATGTATTAAAAATTAAACTGGACTATCATTTTAATAGATAATAGATATATAATATATTAAAAATTAGGTTTATAGTTTCTGTTTTTACGCTCAGTTCTATTGTCTCTTACTATTTCATATACCCTTTCACCCAAAACTCCAAAACCATCTTCACTTTGCCATCACTGAAGACCACGGACCTTCCACTTTCCGGCACCGTTTTCCGGAAATCCGGCACCGTCCTTCCTTCTCTATCAATCGTTTACTTCTGGTTCGTCTCTATTCATCCTTACCAAGTTTTTTCTCTTATTTCTTCTTCTTTTATGTTGTTTCAATGATTGTTTTGATTCTTATTTTGAACATTTTAGTTTAGTTTTCATTTTTATTTTTTGGTGTGTTGTTTCATTGAATTATTTTTCTTCTATTATGTTGATTTTTTTTTTCAAACATTGTGCCTATTTTTATGAAGGAGAGGAGAAGATATTTTTTTCAAAAATTGTGACTTGATTTTTTTCTCTTATTTGAGATTGCTTTTCATGTGGTTTTTGCACTGTAGCCTTGAAATCGTGACTTGCAAATGAGTTTTTAAAAAATCTAAGAATGATTGAAATGTGATTGAAATACTATATGATCATATATTGTGTTATTCCTTTAATTAATTTAGTATTCTAAATGCATATTAAAATATAGACTTAGCCCTCCAAAACCTTTCCGTCCAAAGCCCTTCTAAATCCTCCTACCAAACATACCCTAGGCTATTGAAGTTTTTGTTTATGTTTGCGATAGTTAAGCTATTTCAATTTTTATGTTTATGTTTGCGATTCTTAAGCTATTTTATCTTTTAGTTTATGTTTGCAGTATGATTGTTTGTTATCCTTAAACTATTTAAGGTTTTTGTTGTTCTTCTTTTCATCTATAAAAATGATGTCCACACTAGGAAAAAGTTACTTGAATAGCTTTGTATCAGTTGGCAGTACTATTTTAACATATTTTAAATCAATTTTTTTACGCAAAAAATAAAATGTTTGTCTAAACCGGCCCGGCCCGGCCCGAAAAACCCATAGCCTGCAAAGGGCCAGGCTTGGACAGCAAAATTGACGCCCATTTTCCACCCCAGGTTTTCCGACCCGTCCCAAAAAAGCCTGAGGCCAATGCAGGCCGGGTATCCCGATTTACCAACTCTAACAAATCCCATCAAAATTCACCAAAACCACACATTCATCTTGTGAATGTATTCAACCAAAAGGGTATGCCCTTCATTTCTCAGTGATGAACTTATCTTCATTTTTTTTTAATTTGTGCTTTTTTTTTCCTTTCAATTTTTTGGATTGAATTGCTTATCTTCTGTTGCATAAAACCCTTAAAACTCAGCAAAATCAAATCTTTAACTAGTTATCTTTAAAGGGTCGTTTCTGAATGTTGTTTCAGGGTGTTCTGTTCTGTTCAATGCGTCATACTTTTTTATTTCTTCCACTTTTTGGAAGAGTTTTAGATTCTAGTGTAAGGAAAAAAGTTTGGTTTTTTGTTGTACCCTAATGGAGACAGAGATGGCTACAGTTGAATCAATAGAAAAGATTCCTTTGCAAGACCCACCTGAAGAAGAGTTCTCTTCTGCTGACTTAACTTGGACCAAGTTTGGGAATGCTGAACACCATGACGAGGTTGCCCTTATTCCTTATGACAGAGTTGATGCTTTTATAATTGGTGAGTGCTGTAACGTGTTGTGCCCGACTCGGTTTCATATCGAGAGAGGAAGGAAACGAACTATTGGCACCTTGAAGGAGTACAAGGATGATGAATATCTTGAGTACAGGCTGTGAGTTTCTGCTTTGCTTCTTACACTTTATTCATAATTATTTTGAACAAGATTTAAAAGTTTATAATATGATTTTGACTATTTTATTTGTGTGATCATAAGATTGTTTGACTTTTGTGACAATTTTTTAGAACTATTGTAGAATTTTCTTGCTTGTTTAGTTTGTTTATGGTAGAGCATTAGAATTTGGTAGTGTGAAATGATTACATGTTTCCCCACGTAGAAAATTTGATCCATGTTAGCTTCCTTAATGCTTCACATCTTCGTAAGTTAGAACCATTCTTTTTGCTGGCTGGAATTTCAAATCAGTAGTACTAGTAAACTAATAAATTGAAACTAAAGTGATCATGTGCACCATCAAGATTGCAATGCATATCTTGTCATGTTGAACTCTGTTCTCCGTGAAGGTACTGGTTGAATGATCAGAAAATTGTTTGACTTATGTGACATTTGTTGAATTTTTCAAGCAATTTCTTGCTTTCTTTTCTGTAGTTTGTTTTTGGTGGATCATTGGAAATTAGTAGTGTGAAATGATGTCATGTTTTCTTTTTAGAAAATTTTATCCTCGTTAAGTTTCCTAATGTTACCTATGATCATAAGTTTGAAGTTTGAACCATTTTCCTTTTGCTGTCCTGAATTTGGAATCAATAGCATACTGGCAAACTAATAATTTGATACTTAAGAAGTCATGTACACAATCAAGATTCCAATTTTTATGTTGTCGTGTTGAATTTTGTTCCTTGTGAAGGTACTGGTGCTCGTTTGGCCCAGAAAATTATGGGGAAGGTGGAGGCATATTACCTAGTCGGAGATACCGACTTAATACCCGAAATCGTGCTGCTAGACCTCAATCCATGCGAGGTTGTACCTGTCATTTTGTTGTCAAACGTCTTTATGCCCGTCCGTCACTTGCACTTATTATATACAATGAGAGGCGTCATGTTAACAAGTCCGGTTTTGTCTGCCATGGACCACTTGATAGAGACGCCATTGGCCCAGGTGCCAAAAAAATTCCATATATATGTAACGAAATTCAACAGCAAACAATGTCCATGATATATCTCGGCATTCCGGAAGAGAATATCTTGGAGAAACACATTGAAGGAATTGAGCGATATTGTGGTTCAAATGCAAAAGTCAATAGCCTTGCTTCTCAGTATGTTCACAAGCTAGGCATGATTATCAAAAGGTCTACCCATGAGCTAGATCTTGACGACCAAGCTAGTATCCGCATGTGGGTTGAACGCAATAGAAAATCTGTGTTTTTTCATCAAGATACTTCAGAGTCAGACCCCTTCATCTTGGGGATCCAAACAGAATGGCAGCTACAGCAAATGGTTCGTTTTGGTCATCGCAATGTTGTTGCAGCAGACTCGTCCTTTGGCGTGAAGAGGCTTAAAGTAATTATTTTTTCTTCATGACCTTCAAGTTACATTAGACCTAATAGAATAATACTTATCTTGTTCACATTGAGGTATATTTTCAATCAACCTGACTTAGTTATCTTTTCCTGTTGGCAGTATCCCTTGTTCACACTACTTGTTTTTGATTCAAGACAACATGCACTTCCTGTCGCATGGATCATTACGCGTAGCTTTGCGAAGCCTGATGTGTCTAAGTGGCTTAACGCTTTAATTGACCGAGCTCGTAGTGTTGAGCCTGGATGGAAAGTCAGTGGATTTTTAATTGACGACGCTGCAGCTGATATTGATCTTTTGAGGCAAGATTTATTGCTTTAAAACAAGTTTGGTTTAAAGTTCTGTATAGTTGTGTTTAATTGTCTTACTTTTATTGTTTCCTTTTACAGAGATATATTTGGTTGTCCTGTCCTATTTTCACTATGGCGTATACGTAGATCATGGCTAAGAAATGTTGTCAGGAAATGCAATAATATTGAGGTTCAACGGGAGATTTTTAAGCGCCTGGGGACAATAGTGTACAGCATTTGGGGAGGCACAAATACATCAGTTGCTTTGGAACAATTCATGCTGGATTTTGTTGACCAAACTGATTTCATGGAATATTTTAAAGTCTCCTGGGTGCCTAAGATTGGTGAGATCCTTCTCCTCTTCTCTCTTGCATACACATACAAAATAAATGTTTGGATTCGGATGGTGGCATATTGCATACTTGAAAATCGTATGTTGCAGCTGAAATGTTTTTGTCCTTTTGCTTTTGAAGTTTTGGGTGTAGATGGTAGTCATTGATAACTTACAGTGTCCTTAGTCCTTACCTAAGAAGTCTGAATACGTAGTACGATAAGGATATGATACGACACAGATACTAGGATGCGTGAAATTGTAAGTATCAAGATGAGACACGACCAAGATA
The DNA here is from genome assembly GCA_037974775.1 of Cicer pinnatifidum. Classification (NCBI taxonomy): domain Eukaryota; kingdom Viridiplantae; phylum Streptophyta; class Magnoliopsida; order Fabales; family Fabaceae; genus Cicer; species Cicer pinnatifidum. The sequence goes on along the minus strand of JBBPBR010000007.1, from coordinate 37,517,475 downwards.
TGTTAAAAGAACTATGTGTAAAGTATGTGATCACAACACATAGGCAAAGCTTCATATATTTCCCCCACCTAGGGGAGCAAAAATTTAAACAATTTACAAGAGTACATGAAGAATTTATATATGAATTAAATACTTACATATATAAATAAATAACGGCTAAATAAATTTTTACCCTATAAAATTTAAATGTTTTGTTTTCAGTTGCAGAAATTTGCTATATAGACTAAAAACAAAACATTGAAATTTTATAGAGACTAAACTTATTTAACTCTAATAAATGTTTTTTTGACGTCCTATATATAACAAATGTGACATGAAATGTGTAAATGTATAATCACTTGGAATTGGGATGCACTCTCATAGTTGTGATGCATATACTGATACTGTAGAGATGATATGAACTTGCATTTTAATAATAGAAGAGAGTGCCTCTCTCTAGGTGATAGAGCAGAGTAGACATCCTATCACTAGGGGTGTGAATACACAACTTTAGTATTACGTGGTCAGAATTTTTTTGACTCTTGGGGTGGCAACCGCCCCTAAAATGTAGTTCAGTCCCTGCCCCCACATAGGTCAAAATATATTATTTCTAATATAAATGTGTCACAGACATACAATTTTGTGTCTCTAGTTAGTAAGACATATTGAAGTTGTATTGTATCCAAAAGACAATTGGGTCTCGATCGAAGATGTATCTGAGAAGTAGCGGTGTAAATATTTTCGAAGATGTATGTGACAACTGTGTCACTAGTTGGTAAGAAATATCAAAGATTTAGCTGAAATGTTTTGTCATTTTGCTTTTGCTTCAGATGTTTCTGGTGTAGTCGGTTAGTCATTGATATGTTAAATTACTGTTCTTACCCTTCATTTCTTCTGTTATGCAGAAATGTGGCTTTCTATGATGAGAAATTTTCCGCTAGCAAGTCAGGAAGCTTCTGGAGCATTAGAAGCCTATCATGTTAAATTGAAAGCCAAACTTTTTGATGATTCACATCTAGGAGCGCTGCAAAGAGTTGATTGGTTAGTCCACAAGTTAACAACTGAGTTACATTCAAGCTACTGGCTTGATCGTTTTGCTGATGAAAGTGATTCTTTCCAGAATGTGAAGGAGGGATATATTGCTTCTACGTCATGGCATCGAGCACTTCAAATTCCTGACTCTGCTGTCTCCTTAGATGATAAAGACCATCTCTTTGCCAAAGTTGCAAGCCAGAAAGACAGAAGCTTAATACATATAGTGTGGAATCCGGGGTCAGAATTTTCATTCTGTGACTGTTCTTGGTCTTTGCAAGGTAACCTTTGCAAGCATGTCCTCAAAGTAAACATGATTTGTGACAATCTACAAGGTTGTCAACGATCAATGTCTTTTCGGTCGTTTGAAGAAGTTTTGATGGATCTATGGAGGAAACCAGTGGATGATTCGTTTGCGTTGGACGTGTCATTGGCTTGGACTCACCAAATGCTAGATCAAATCCAAAAACTTGTTGAACTGAATAATTCTACTGATATTGGCACTGTAGTTAGCAATATGCCTCTGAAATGGGTTTCAAAGAAAGGAAGAACCTACATTGGTAAAAGATCTTCAGTTTCAGCTACTCCCGTTAACTGTAACACAAACAGTGTTGTTACACAAAAGAAGAATCGGAAGCGAAAAAGATTGTCACGACTAAGATGACTGAGAATAGTTATCAGTCAGAGATAGAATAGAAGAAACAAAAGCTATTCTGGGCATATGTTTTGTTCAGCTTTTATACCTGACAATACTTGTAGGTGATCACACCGGAAATGGTGTAGTGGCTGCTATTCTCTAGTCATTCATTTTTTTCTTTCTTTCTAATTTCCACACAATCATATGCTAGCATAATTATTCATTTATTGAATCTTTTTATTAGATCTTTCTATGGATTATTTTTCTTTGTTTTTAGCTTTGATGTTCTTGTCTTGTTCATGAATTTACTTGTTATGTACATATAAAATTTGTTCACATATAACTGAATTTGTTCACCTTGCTGCACTTGCACAAAAAATTATTTTTACAACACTTTTTTATTGACATATCCATTGATACAAATTAGTTATTGGTACAAAATGTGAGTAGCCTTGATGCTAAAAAGCATGTTCCTGAATTTATCGGCTTTTTTATTATTATACCACTAAAACAAAAATTAAATACCATAATACCATTATTTTCAAATTATATATCAAAGTACCATCTATTTTCAACTTTGTATTCCTTCCTCTTAGAAATCAGTACTTGCCCTTAAACTTTTTCAACTAAATTTTTTTTTAGAGATAGAAGGGAAATCGGTTTCCTCAATACCGATTTCTCAACTGAAAATTTGTTTTTTTATTTTTTATTTTTTTTAATTATTAAATTTATTTTATCATTTATAAAATTATTTTTATTAGTGGTACTATTTAATAGGCACATATATAGAGAATTTGATCAATTAATAAAGCCACGTTCCTCCGCTGAAAAATAATGCAACACATTATTTTTCGTTAACATATTTCTTAATAATAAATATATATTTTATTAATCAATAATTGTTATTTTAATTAAATAATTAATTTAAGTTTTATTTATTATTAATTTAATTAATTATTATTTTAATTAAATAATTAATTTAAGTTTTATTAATTATTTAATTAAGTAATTAATATTTTAATTCAATAAATAAATACAATGTTAATTTTATATTTTATAATTAGTAAAAAAAATTAATTAAATGGACTTCATAAAATAACAATATTTAATTTAATATTTAATTTTATACAAATACCAAATTAACTAATTTTATTACAATGAACTAATTTCTATTAGGAGCATCAGTACGATAAGGACATTTATTCTTGCTATGTCCCTCGTTCCGACACAAACCACATCTCTTGAGGTGTGTGTTTTTCTCTCGTTGATCCATTTCAGTATAAATACGAGTAGACTGTGGACGACCTTTTAGATCTCTTCTCATGGCTAGATTGTGGCACAACTCTATTCCATTGTATTCTGGCCAATATGATTGAAGAGGAATTGCTGGGAACTCTTCTTTGTAAACGTCAAAGATACATTGCAATGTATACTTAGAAGACACATACATCATGTAGTCACGGTGAATAAACGAACAAGCAACAATGACATGTGAACATGGATAATGTAATGCTTGAAATTCACCACAATCGCACCATCTTTTGTTGAGGTCTACCTTGAATGTCCCTACAAGACGACCGCTTGGTGGACGAACCAACTCCTTAACTGTAAATATACTATGGGCTCGATTGTGAATAACTTCATGGGAATTTGACATTGCTCGTTCCTTGTTAAGATTTTGAATAATTGTATTTGAGTAAATCAAACCTGATGTCATCATTGCTTGGGCCTGTGTCCCTCTTTCTTCAAATTTTGCAGTCACTCTGTAGTATGTTGCTTGCACTAAAGAACTGATTGGAAGATTGCGTGTCCCCTTTAATACATTGTTCATGCACTCAGAAAGGTTAGTTGTCATGTGTCCCCAACGTCTACCTTCATCATATGCTTGTAGCCATTGTTCCTTTGGAATATCGTCGAGCCATTTCACTGCATTTTGACTCCAATAACTGATTTGTCTTCTAAAGTATGTGATGCTTAGTTGAGTTATAGCGTATCCTGAATGAACAAAAGTTGATGTTGTTTAGACAATTTAAAAACAAAATTATAAAGAAAAAAATATGTGTGAGATATATATATAAAAAAAAAATACTAACCCATGCTGGTTACAATATCTTTCATTAGCCCATTTTTAAAGGTCCTCATGAAGTTTTGTGATATATGTCGAACGCAAAAGACATGATGCCAATTGCTGTTTACACGCCTAACATCACTTTTAATCGACTCATGTCTATCTGAAATCAAACAGAGGTTGGGTTGAGGTGTGACAAACATTCGTAGACGATTGAGGAAGAAAAACCAACCATCTGATGTTTCACCCTCAACAATGGCGTATGCTATAGGAATGGTATGACCATCACCATCCTGAGCGATTGCCATTAGTAAGGTCCCACGATACTTCCCATATAACCATGTTCTATCAACAGAAACAATTGGTTTACAATGATCAAACCCTTTGATACATGGTTGGAAACTCCAAAAGAGACGATGAAATACAACTTTTCTAGGAACTTGTTGGCCATCCTCAATAAAGGGCCCCACTTCAATATCAGTAATAATACCTGGAAGATAATGTTTGAAAGCAAGAATCCACCTTGGAAGCTCTTTATATGATTCCTCCCAATTGCCGTATATTCTCTCAATGGCCTTTTGTTTTACAATCCATGTCTTTCTATAAGTAGTGGTATATGTGTACCGAGATCGTATATGTGCAATCAATACTGAAACTGATATTGTGGGATCTGCTGTTACCATTTGTAAGATTCTTTCACAAATAACAACCAAAGAGAGTTGTTGGTGATCTTGTGAAACCATTGTTGATGAGCATGTGTGTGGCTCTTCTAGTTTTGTGATCTTCTAGATGTTTGATTTCTTTCCATTCAAGATTCTACACCTCCACATACAATTTTTATTTTTACAATGGACAATCCATCTAGTGCTATCAGAATGTGCAACGACGAAGCTCGTAGAATTGTGCATATGATATTCTTTTACACACTGTATTGCCACATCTTTTGTGGGAAATGTCATCCCCATTTGAAGATTGTCATGATCTGGAACAAGGTAAGATTGGTTTTTGGACATCAAGTTTGATATTTTTTTCACTTTTACCAATGATGTAATTGCGCATGCAAAGACAACACCTTCTATGTTTGTCCTCTCAACATGTCCATTGTAATATACTAGGACAAAAAACTCTGTTGGAGCCATTGTAGGTAAAAGATGTGTATGAGTAAGTGTTTAGAATGATATTTGTTTGTGTACTGAATAAGTGAACAACATTACATATTTATACTATGATGGATAACATCCCAATGATGTCAACGTAGTCCTCCAATCCTCCACTGGTTGGCTAGTTCTGATTTTGGATAGGATAATGCTTACGTGTACGATGACGTCAGCGTAATCCTCAAATCCTCCACTGATTGACTGGTTCAGATTTTTGGATAGGATAATGCTTACGTGTAAGATGACGTCATCATAATCCTCCAATCATCCATTGATTGACTGGTTCGGATTTTTGGATAGGATAACGAATACATGTACGATGACATCAACATAATCCTCCAATCATCCACTGATTGACTGGTTCGGATTTTTGGATAAGATAACGAATACGTGTACGATGACGTCAACGTAATCTTCCAATCCTCCACTGATTGGCTGGTTCAGATTTTTGGATAGGATAATGCTTACGTGTAAGATGACGTCAGCGTAATCTAGTACGATGACGTCAGTGTAATCCTCCAATCATCCACTGATTGACTGGTTCAGATTTTTGGATAAGATAATGGATACGTGTACGATGACGTCAGCGTAATCCCCCAATCCTCCACTGATTGGCTGATTCCGATTTTGGATAGGATTGCAATGATTTTATAAATAGTCATTATGTTCATATTATTATTCACACGCACTTTAAAGCTCTCACATTCACAACATACAAGCTCTCACATTCACAACATACAAGCTCCATGGCTCTTTTAAGAAATCAGTATCTTCACAGGTCTAGAGATACCGCTGAGATGGTAAGTGGTTGTAATCATCTTATGTATACATGTTTTTAATCACCATTTTCATAACTCTAATATTAAATTTATTTAAAACGTAGAACTTGATTGAATGTCACCATCACTTTAGAATAGAGGAACCAAATGAAATGATAGTTCCCTACTTGGAGGAAGCTGGGTTTTTGACCGTTGCAAAATTGGGATCTTGTAACGTGGACCCATCATTGGTGACCGCAATGGTAGAACATTGGAGAACAGAAACACACACATTTCATCTTTCAATAGGAGAGTATACAATAACTCTTGAAGATGTTGCATTGCAACTTGGTCTACCTATCAACGGAAGACCAGTAACTGGAGGTGGCGCTTTAGATTGAGATGAAGAATGCCAACAACTTTTGCGTGTCATTCCTCCAAAAAATCAAATGGTGGGATAATTCGTCAAACTAAAATGGTTAAAAGACACATTTGCTTATGTTCCGAATAATGCAGCAGTTGAGCAAGTACAACAACATTTTAGAGCGTACCTATTACGCTTGATTGGGGTTTGGTAATTCCTGACAAATGTTGCAATAGAGTTCATTTGATGTATCTTCCCCTGTTGAAACATATTCAACGTGTTCGACTATATAGTTGGGGTTCAGCCTGTTTGACAAACTTATATAGACAAATGTGTCGTGCAACCGCACCGTCTTATGCATGTATGGGTGGATGTACATTGCTCCTTCAATCTTGGGTATGGTATCGCATGCCGTTCATTGCCCCTCATTGCACTAGAGAGATATCATTTCCACTAGCAAAACGGTAAAACATTTTTCATATTAATCCAATAAATTACATATAATATACTTGTCAAACTTGCTAAATAATAGTTTTATATTCTTTTACTAGATGGATTGGCAGGGGACTAATCTATTCTGGAACTCCATACGGGGATCTTGTCAGTTATAGATCAAACATTGATCACATGCAACATTATCAGGTTTAAAATTTCATTGTTCAACAAAATTTATATTTATTATAATTATGTTATCTTACTAATATGTCTTTTTTTTCTCTAGTTCATATGGATGCCTTACAGGGGTCTTGAAAATGTCATACCACAACAAGCATATCAGAATTCAATGATATGGACTGCCAAAACCGCATTGATTTGTTTCTCAACTATTGAATGACATCAAACAGATAGAGTCAAACTGCAGTTTGGACTTTTGCAGGAAGTACCAGATGAACCTGAAAATATTGATACACTTCACTGTCAGGATATGAGAGAGAATCATCTGGAAAATTGACAAGACAAACATGCTGCATGGATTCAATTTTGGAACGAACGTCGAAGTCATTGTCTTACCGGTCAACCCATACATGGACACCCAATACCAACAGAGGAGTATATGGTACTGTGGTTTAGACACAACTCTAATATGTATCTATCAACTCTGCACCTACTACGGGACCCACGATGTGGTGTTGCAGAAGAGCCAACTCAACCATCACACCGACAAAGACATAATAGACCTCGCCTACCGAGTCCCCCTGTTTCTATTGAAAATGAAGCGCCAGAACCACATCGTCATTCATTTTCTTTCACCCCAACACAACAACAATTTGAACCACCAAGACAATCATTTCAATTCATGTCAATTCAGCAAGACGATCACCGACAATCTCTACATTCAAGTGATCAAGATTTTGTGAATAACTTATTTGGTGCAGACCTAGGTACGCCTGAATTGGCTGCTCATTATATTAATAACATGTGTACTCATTTGGTGTTCCATCATATCCAAATCAAGTAGATCATACTTCTTTGATGCATGTCGACCTACTAAGTGAGAATGTTCAGGAGACATATGCCCCAGTTGACGAAGAATACACACCTCCACGTCATCCACGTCGTATTCGTCGACCACCACGATGTGGGACTGGATACCATACAAGAGATTAATGTAATAAAAATATTGTAATAAAATTTGTATATATTTTTTTTCACTCATTTGGTATTTGTATGTTTAATTATAATATTAAATTAAATATTGTTATTTTATGGAGTCCATTTAATTAATTTTTTTTAATAATTATAAAATATAAAATTAACATTGTATTTATTTATTGAATTAAAATATTAATTACTTAATTAAATAATTAATAAAACTTAAATTAATTATTTAATTAAAATAATAATTAATTAAATTAATAATAAATGAAATTTAAATTAATTATTTAACTAAAATAACAATTATTGATTAATAAAATATATATTTATTATTAAGAAAGATGTTAACGAAAAATAACGTGTTGCATTATTTCTCAGCGGGTGAACTTGACTTTATTAATTGATCAAATTTCCTATATATGTGCCTATTAAATAGTACCACTAATAAAAATAATTTTATAAATAATAAAGTAAATTTAATAATTAAAAAAAAAAACAAATTTTCAGTTGAGAAATCGGTATTGAGGAAACCGATTTCTTTTCCTTCTCTAAAAAAAAAATTTAGTTGAGAAAGATTAGGGGCATGGACCGATTTCTAAGAGGAAAGAATACAAAGTTGAAAATAGATGGTACTTTGATATATAATTTGAAAAGAGGGGTATTATGATATTTAATTTTTGTTTTAGTGGTATAATAATAAAAAAGCCGAATTTATCTATCTAAAGTTGTAACAAATGAAAGTTATTCTCACGCCTTCAAATCTAAGTGAGGTGTATAAAAGACTTTTATGTGATGGGATGTATTCAATCAAAATTTCTACACTTTCTTTAATGTATTTCTAATCCTCTCTTCTCTTTTTTTTTCTTCTTCTTCTTTTTTTTACACGAATAAGATGATTGTTTTTTACATTTTTTTATGTTATATGTATGTTATTAGTAAAAAAAAATTGTGGAGTAATTTTTTAGATGACTTTAGTTTTTATCTTCACTTTAAAGTGCTTAATTCTCTAATTTAAGTTGTATGATATAATTTACAAAGTGACGCATATTATGATAATGACTCTTAAAATAAAAATGAGTTAATAATCTTCTTCATAGATTATTGAAAAATTTAATGAAAATGATAATGATGATTCATATAACTTAAATATCTTAAGAATGTTATTTTGATTTTTTATTTTCATTCAACTGTTTAATTTCTTTCTTTCTTAAGTATTTTCATTCACTCTTAAAACTTTGAATGTTTCCTAAACAATTGAGTGAGTTATTTGAAATCTTATAAAAAAAAGTTTTTTAAAATTTGCAAAACATTTATATCATCTAAAAAGAATTTTAAAATATGCAAGACATTTTTATGTTATTATAAAAGAATCTTTAAAAATCTAAAGAGCTCTTACTTTTAAAATCTTACACTGTTTTTGAAAATCTGCAAGCCTTTTTTTATAAAAAAGAAAATCTCAATTCAATACACCCTTTAAAATTAATTATACTAACTCCTAAGTTGGGATTTATTGATACTAGCTAGGTGTAAGTCTTTGCTAATACTTAGATCGAATTGTTGTAATTGGAGTTAAATATGCTTCATGATGGTAGTTGCGGCATTATCAAACTCATCATAATGGATATACAAAGGATGTTTTCATCAGTTATTTTCAGAACTCCATTTTTTGTGTCAAAGAAATAACAAACAAAAAGTGAGATGATTCCAATTGATTCTTCAACCTTCACAGTTGAATACATTTGAACATTGTTCTTGTCGATGCTGGGTTTTGAATTTTCAGATACAAGGAATAGCCTTCTACATCTTTTTAAAAATTAGAATTGGAATCGCCTTGATCACTATATCAAAATGTGAAGATATCAGAGGTAGTGCCGAGTAAAACTAGATGATCTGACCTGATCCACTCGAACGGGGATGGGTAATAGTGGGTCACATATCACACACATTCACAAACGTGGATATGTATGGATTTGACCAAACCCGACATCCTCACTTAAAACTTTAGGTATCAAAACCCAATTTTTTTAAGATAAGTCTCTCAATCTCACTTAATGATCACACCATGAGTATGATAAATGAACTGTTTGATAAAAATCTAGTTGAGCATCCATAAAAATATAAAAAGTCCTATATGTTTCGTTTCTTAAAAAATGAATTTGAAAATGAAATGAACATTACAATAAATACAAAAAAAAAAAAAAAACCATTGCCCGAACCAACCCAACTGCATGACTATAAACTCGCTGAAACCCATCTAAACCAATGCAAAAATTGGTCGAAATTGGACATATAAATTGTAGGCTTGGTTTTGAATGGTTGGCAAAATTGAGCCCAAATCCACCCATACCTCCAACCGATGCTCACCCCAATTCAAATGTGGCTTTTCCATTTTGCTATTCTCCATGGATGAGATATGATGGTGTCACTAAGGAGAAAGTTGGTGAATCTGTTAGAGGAAAGAAAATAGTTCTAATAGAAAACTCACAATTTGCTTGATACTTAATATTAAGTACAAGATGTATTTATAGGGACAAATAAATAACTTTACACATTAGAAGAAGAGTAAAATAGTCTATACTCAAGCATACCTTTTAGGTAGTGAAGTATCCTCTTAGTAACTTTCACATGTCTAGTAGTAGAAACTTCCATGAAACGACTCACTACTCCAACCACATATAGAATATCACTTCTAAGAAGGTTTTTGAAAAAAGAACGGTCCTCCTTTTGTCTATCTTTAAGCTTTGAAAATTTCAACCTGCTCTCCTCAATCTCAAAACTTTATCTTCACGTCCTTTAATCGCGTACTCTATTGACTGCTCAACATACATCTTCTTCAAGATAGCCATTTAGAAATGCTGATTTTACATCAAATTGATTAAGTTTCCACTTATTTTGAGTTACTATAGAGATCAGAAAAAGAATAGTATCCATGGGAGCAACTGGTGCAAAAACTTCTTCATAGTCAACTCCATGTTTTTGTTTGTAGCATTTGGCAACAAGTATTTCTTTGTATTTTTCAACCTCTCCATTAACATTATTTTTAGATTTGTACATCCATTTGACTCCAACTGCTTCATGGCCTTTTGGAAGAGTTGCTAATTCTCAAGTTTGTTCTTCACAATTGATTTGATCTTCTTATTTATGGTTTGTCTCCACCTTTTATCTTTCATTGCTTCCCCATAATTTAATGACTCACTATTTTCTAAGAGACAATATAACTCTTCAAGGTCAAGAGTAACTTCAGTTGACCTTTCATAAGTGTCTTATATATTTTTCATTCACCTTTTCATTAAACTCCATAAATATCTCTTTGCATCCATACATATGGTTACTTGCACCATTGTCCAAGTACCATGAACAATTAACATTTCTCTCTTCTTCCTCGAGTGTTAGCAACAAAGTTGACTCTGCATATTCGTCAACAAGATTAACCTCTTCTTTATCTTGATTTGGATCATTACACGATTCCCAAAAAAAAAGACCAAATTCATGACAATTATAACATTCAACTTTACATTTATCATACCTTCTTTCACTTTGATAATAGCCATAACCACTTCCTCTTCCATGAATTATTGGTGATGAGTGACTTCTTTCGTCGTAATTTGATTCACCATTGAAGCCTGTTTCTCTTCCTCGTTGGCCACAACCACATCTTCATTCACTTCCTTGTTAACGTCCACGTCTATTTTGACAATTGAATCATTTGTTATCCTTCAATGAAGCTTTGATCTCGAGAACTTGCTCTAACGACTCCTCTTGCCTTTCCTTCATTCTTTCTTCTTGAGCTTGCAAAATACCTTCTAATTCCTCAATGGACATTGAGTCAATATCTTTTGATTCCTCAATAATACACATCACATAATCGAACTTATGAGTCAAGGAACGAAGAATCTTCTCCACTACATGAATATCTATTATCTTGTCTCCATATCTCTTTATTTGATTAACAATTGCCTTCACCCTTGAGCAATAATCTGAAATTGATTCAGAATCCTTCATCTTCAAAATCTCCCTTTAGAGATTGAAGTCTTATCTTCTTCACTTTATCAATGTCTAGGAGTGATTTATCCAAAATCTCCTAAGCTTCCTTTGTATTCACAACATCGACAACCTTCTCAAACAAAGAATCACCGGAACAATGATGAATGAGAGTAAGAGCTTGTTGATCCTTCTCACTTGTCTTTACCAAAACCTTTTTCTCAACTTGAGAAAATCCCTCTTCATCTTGTGGCTCATCATATCCTTTTTCTACACTATCTCATACACCTTGAGAGTCAATCAATGCTTTCATGCGAATGCACCATTTTTCATAATTATCTTTTTTTAGAAGAGGAAAATCGAAAGTAGTGTAATCATGAATCACCATTTCTCAATTCATAATCAAGCTCTAGATACTACTTTGTTAAAGGAAGGAAAATATTTCTAATAAAAACTCACAATTTGCTTGATAATTAATGTCAAGTATAAGTGGATATTTATAAGTACAAATAAGTAACTCTAGACACATTTTTAGGAATTTCCTAATTAATACCTATGATAGCGTTTCAGCAAGTGTACTGAATCGTTGTAAGTAATAATAAAACGGTAATACCGAGTGTCGAACTCAAGGATTGCATTTTAGAATCGAGTTGTATTTAATTACTAAAACTGAACAAAAAGTTTCTGAATTGATTGAAATAATATTTAAAATTAACAATGGTAATAAAATTAATCCTTTATACTAAGAAAAATGTCAGAGATGAATTTCACTTAGAATCCAACCTTTGGTCTAATTTGATCCTTGTTATTGAATTCTTTTATTAAATTATTACCGAATTCTCTTTATTATTTTTGCCTTAATGTCTTAGTGACAAAACCTTTAATTCCAAAGTAACTCCTAATTTCTTAGTGGATTTAAGGTTAAAATTAAGCCTTACCATACACTATTTCGCTTGTTAAACTACTGTTTCAAAATATGAATCATATAACATTTTAAAGTTGATCAAGCAATACAAAGCATTAAGTACAGAGATGAGAAAAATAATTCAATAAACTCATTCATATAACACGAAATCAAATAAAAAAAATAAGGGTTTCATCTTGTCTCACTCATCCCTAATAAATAGGCTTTAGTTACTCATAACATGGATAGCAAAGATAGAGATTAGAGAAAAATTACAAGCAAGATTCATGGGTGATTCTTGATAAAACTACTCTAATGGTGTTAGAAACGGTTGTCTTTGAGTTTCTCTGCTAGAGTACAAGTCTCTAAACTTCCCAATAGTCAAAAATATGCCTAAAAAGTGAGAAAAAAAGTGTGTTTTAATGTCTGCTGATTTGCGCTTTAGGCGCAAGTGGACAAAGTTAGGAAGGCCGAAATGCGCCCAAGGCGTAGGTTTTTGTGCTTTAGGCGCACAACGTTTGGTGTCTGATGTACACTGCATTTTTCACCTCTTTCAAATATGAATTTGGTTCCGCTGTCTTCATGAAAGTTGTAGCTATGGATCTTATCTTTCATCTTCACTTGAGTTGACTCCAACTGGACTTCTACAACTCCAAATATAGCTTAAATACTCCACATAGGTCATGTTGATTTCTCACCAAAATTCAGCACTCCACTAAAACAAAGAAACAACGCAAAACTACGAAAAATCTCTACTTAATCAAGAAAATAAGAAAATAAGCATTTATTAAATCAATGAAAAAAAATTAACAAAATATATCAAATAACTCCTTAAATTAACTAATGGTTAAAGATAAATAAGACTAAAAACAATGAAAAATATGTATATGATGAAAAGTCATCAACCTACTTCTAAATACATCCCATATTTTTCTATAATTAAAGCACTTCTAAATTTTTACATATAAATTCTATAAGGTTATAGAATCATCTAATTTCAAATTATAGAATTATCTAATTTTAAATTATTAATAACATAATAAAAAGCAAAATGAACAAGCTTTATGTGAATAAGTTGTTGTGCCCATTTACTATTCATATATTCTTTACATTCCCACATTTACTATTAATCTTCTTTCAGTTGGAAGATTGTTAAGCAACCCATATTTTTTCTAATGTTTACTTGTAATGGTTTTCTTATTCAGGACAGTCAGCAGTCCAAGATGATTGGCAGGGGTTTCCTTTTGTAACTATGTTTCATTAACAAGTAATGTCACTTTGTTGCACCATAGGTTAGGTCATTTATCTGATCCCATGTTGTATAGATTGTTGGCAATAATGTACCTTTTGCTTTACTATCAAATTTACTATTTGTTCTCTTACCAAATTAAAAAGACTTCCATTCTCTTCAAATAATAATTTTTCTTCTCAATCCTTTTACTAAATTCATTATAATGATTATAATGTATGGGGACCTTATGGTCAATCTATTTATGATGGAAAATCTTTTTATTCTTTTTTTATTTTTATTTTTATTTTTTTGACTATTGTGGATGATTTTAGCTGTTTGGATTTATTTGATCACACACAAGTCTGATGCTCCTGTTAAGATTAAGCAGATCTTCAATTTGGTTAAAACACAATTTGGAAAGATTGTTAAAACTATTAGAACTGAAAATGCAAATGAGTTTTCCTTGACCAATTTCTTGCTGGAAATAGGTATTTTACAGTCGGTTTTCCTATTCCTATAGGCCTTAACATATTGTGGAAAGGAAACATCAATTTGCCTATATTTTTGTTATTTCAAGCCAAAATGTCTATCCGTAACAATTGAATTTTTTTGAAATTGGCTTAATCATTAAAAGTTTCTAAAGCAACCTCCTAAATAATCATAGGTTCGGCCACTATTCTCTTAAATTTCCTAACTTCAAAAAAAAAAAACTTTGGTTTATGTACTTTGACGAAATCGAATTTCAAAACACTTATGCCATATTTTGAAAATCTCGAAATTATTTTTTAAACTTATTGAACTTCAACTCAAATATTTTCCTTTAACAACGTAGAACAAAATATTTTCTTTAAAAAATCAATCAAAGTAAAATATACTCATACAATTTGAAATTTTGATTCAATCATCAACCAACTTCTCAAATTTCAACACTTTAATATTTGAAAACCTAGTAGAAGACTTATATCAATAAATCTTATAAAAAAAACTCAAATACTAAGAGTTCCAATATTCTAACTATTCAAAATCATGATTCTTCCGATTTACCATTTTTTAAACCTTAATCTTTATCAACTATGCTTTGTGTATAAGCTTT
>JBBPBR010000007.1:37462480-37484607 GCA_037974775.1 Cicer pinnatifidum | reverse complement strand
AAAGTTACATTTTTTGGTTGTACAAAATTATTCTACTAGTTTATTTAAGTTCTTGCTGAAACAAACATCCTTCAACTTTTAAATTAAAAATTTATATGCACAAATTTAGAATTTTGTAACTTGAGATGAATTCAATATGAATTTTTTAATGTCATATGTTCAAAATAAAAGTCTTTACAATATGGACTTTGAAATTGAATTTTGAGCTTATTTTTTGTGAATGAACTTTTTACAATGCTGTAAACATGTATGCAAATAATCATTCAAAAACATAAGTTGTTGCTCCAACAATGATTAAAATTGTATATATAATAATTTTATAGGGACTAAAATATGTGATTTTTTCTAGGGACTAAAAACAAATTTTTAAAATTTTTTATTGACTAAAAAATTATTTAACCTTTTTTTATCACTTTATTATATTTCTAGGATATCAAACTTTGATTATTGATTGAGAGTGTTTACAAGATCTTTCATCGTATGTTAAAAAACCTTGCACATAAAGATCACATTTCAGTCTTAGTAAGATAGACACCTAGAAACACCTATCTAGGAATTTCCTTGAAGAATGCCTTCTTCAGCCCTTGGACGTGGAGACGTGCATTCCACTGATATACCCTCGATGATTCACATCGAGAATAGACACCTTAACAATCAATATTCATTCGTTGTTGTTTCTCACTTCAAAACTTGATTGCACATCCGACATGATCAAGAAAGTGTTTTCAATCTATGATATGATCTTGAATGCTTGAGTATAAGGAATATGTGAAATTATTCTTGTACTTAGAACTGAATGGAAAACTTTTTATATGATGCATGAACAAGTTATGCCAATGAAAATCAAATTCCCAAAAAAATAACCACTTTGTAACTACCATAGCAACTTTAAAACTGTCAAATTTTAAGTCTGCATGTTGTGTAAGTCGATTCATACATCAGATGACTCGAATTAAGTGTGTTTGAAAACTATTTTTTTAAGTTTGAAGCTGTGTAAGTCGACTTACACAAAAATAAGTCGATTTACAAAACTATTTGTCTTGCTAGTAAGTTGATTCACACACCAAATGAGTCGATTTGCAGCCATGTGGTTTAAAAAATGAGTTCTTGAAGTTCATAAGTTGATTCGTAAATTGATAAGTCGATTTACAAAGTTTAAAAACACTTAGTCTAACATAACACTCACATGAACATCATTTAGACTAAGTAAATTGACATCACTCAAAACACTAAATCTAAAACTAAAACTAACTAAAGAGACTAAATCTTTGGAAAACTTGTGATGCTTTGTTAATAAATCTTCTCAAATTTGTGAAAGGAAATGATGCACAACCAAATGCTTCTAATCATATTAGAAAGTATATAAAAGGATAAGTTTAAGAACTATGTACCGAAAGTGTATCCAATTTTACATATATGATTGATTAAATTTTATTAGAGTAATAATAAAATATATTAGATATGATTTAACGTTATTGCATCATTTTTGGTTCATGAAAGAAAATTAGAATTAAAAAATAAAATCCTATATACCATGATACGGATTTGGTTAAAGATAAAAACAAGTGAGTTTTGTTAGTTTAATATTTTGTTTTATAGTTTAGCCACACAAATTTATAATTTCAATTTGTATAAAATGATGAATAGTGAAACTTAGGATTACAAAAGGTAGCAGTTGACTCTCTCTTTGTCCATTCTAAAACAGCTCTTACCAGCCTACATTATTCCCTTGCACCTATCTCAATTAAATTCATATTATATAGTTCATAAACAAATACAAAAATCTTATATTATAGGCTAATGTCATTCTCAACCATTTCATTATACGCGTTTTGGAATCCTATTATTGAAACATAAATTACATACCCTCTTGTTCTTTTCCTCTTCATTCATTTTCTAAGTCTTCAAATAATATTCCATTTTTTTCAAACTTTTTTTTTTTTTGTTAATTATTACAATTTACAATCATCATGGGACATGGAACAAGAAAGCTCTCAGATGAATATGATGTTTCAGAAATTCTAGGAAGAGGTGGATTTTCTGTTGTTAGAAAAGGTACAAAAAAATCAAGCAAAGATGAAAAATCAGCACAAGTAGCAATAAAAACACTAAGAAGATTAGGCACATCAAATAGTCCTAGTGGAATACCAAGAAAAAAATTATCAGGTGGAGAGAAGAGCACAGTAACAATGAATCAAGTTTCAGTCTCAGATACTTTGTTAACAAATGAGATTCTTGTAATGAGAAGAATAGTTGAAAATGTTTCACCACATCCAAATGTGATTGATCTTTATGATGTTTATGAGGATTCAAATGGTGTTCATCTTATTCTTGAGCTTTGTTGTGGTGGTGAACTTTTTGATAGGATTGTTGCACAAGATAAGTATAGTGAGACTGAAGCTGCAACTGTTGTTCATCAGATTGTAGCTGGATTAGAGGCTATTCATAGAGCTAACATTGTTCATAGAGATTTGAAGCCTGAAAATTGTCTTTTTTTGGATGTTAGGAAAGATTCACCTCTTAAGATTATGGATTTTGGGTTGAGTTCTGTTGAGGAATTTACTGACCCTGTTGTTGGTTTGTTTGGATCTATTGATTATGTTTCACCTGAGGCTCTTTCTCAAGGAAAAATCACTACTAAGAGTGATATGTGGTCTCTTGGAGTCATTCTTTATATCTTACTTTCTGGGTATGTTTTTTCTTTCATATAGGTTTTATGTTTTTTTTTTGTCTTTAACCTTGTAGTTTTTAAGAAAAATGGACTTTAGTAGTCTAAAATAGACGAAATTTTATCAATAATTATTTTAACAAAAAATTGAATTTGAGATCTTTAGAACTATTCATCATTAAGTGAGTCTCATTGCTCACTTGAATTCAATTATTTGATTTGTGTTAGGTTTTATGTTTTGATGTCAAGTAAGAAAATTGGTGTTTTTCATATGTTAAAATTGTGTTAAGTTTCATCACATGTTTTTGTCTCTAATCCTTTGGTTCTCAAGAGAAAGGGACTATGAGATTGACAGAAAGTAGATAAAATCTGACAAAGAGTAGTTTCAGTAGGAATTTGAATTTGAGTTCTTTTAAACAATTATTCCTTAACTAAAATTCAATAACCACTTGAGACACTCAGCTTTATTTGTGTAAGATTTTATGATGAAATTATATTTGGTTTTATGTTTGGATGTCAAATAGGAAAATTGAGTTGTCACCTATTAACATTGATATGATTTATGTTTAGAATTTCCAAACCTATAAAAGATAGTGTCGGTTTGAAAACGCAGTAAATCATCTTTCACCGAGTAATAGGTGAATTTCAAAGGTGTAGTTTCCTTCAATTGTGAGTGTAGTAACACACCAATAAACTAAAACTCAAACACATGGATAAGCTTTTAAACTTTCCAAATGCTAAATTAAACATGCATTAGATGTGAGATTAGTTGGTCAAAGAAAATATAAAAAAGGAAGAAATAAAAGAGAAAGTCATCACTTGTTGAAATGAAAATAAAAATATGTAAAATTGGGTCATGTAATTACTCAATTTTGCACTTTTGGTGACCAATTGTCATTTGCTTCCAAAAAAAATAATGGATGAAAAGTCTTATTATATTTCTCTTTATGTAACTTAACATTATTTGCTTAAACATTTTTACAGGTATCCACCTTTCATTGCTCAAAATAATCGCCAAAAGCAACAAATGATAATTAATGTAAGTAACATCTCACACATAATTAGTTCATTCAATAATGTTTTTGCTTACTAAATAAAATACTTTGGAACAGGGGAATTTTAGTTTTTATGAGAAAACTTGGAAGGGAATTTCCCAATCAGCAAAGAATTTGATTTCAAGTCTTCTTACTGTTGATCCTAATAAGAGACCTAGTGCTCTAGAGGTATTATACTCTCTTAACAACTTCAGCAATGGGAATTCGGCATATCTTTAATTTTGTGTGTATATAGAATGAAACACATATGCAAAGAAAACATATTTTGGTCATGTTTTGGTTAGTTTATTTTGTTTTTAAAATAGTAACTTATAGTTCTTATTTTTCAAAAAGGACTTTTGAAAAAAACATGAATAAATTTTATTTTGCAATTCCAAAAATACCAATGCCCTCTGGTGATCAATTCAACTTGAGATGATATTGCTTGGAGAACATACATGATTTGTTAAGTATATTTTTGGTTGTGACAAAAATTGTATTTTTGTCTAAAAATACATATCTAAATGATACGGTACGTATTTTTTTTAAGTGAACAATGGAATTTATTTGATCTTTGGATGTGTGAAAAGTTGTTCTCCCAATGTTTGGATTGATTTGCAGTAGATACTGCAATACACAGTTTTCGATGTAAATGTTCTGAATCGTTGATTTGAGATGAGATAATTAATATTACGTATAATTTTACATAAGTAATTCATTTTATTTGTCTATTCAGATCATATGATCAAAACGTCGTACTAAACTACATAGTTACTCTGTCTAATCTGAATCATTTGTTGACTAAAAATCACACATTTGAATTTAACTTCTACTGCCTCAAAATGTTATTAGGCAAAAAATCATACATAAATTGAGTCTCTCCCAACATGTTATTGATGTCCTTATTGAATCACACCACGTGACATCAATGACATGTTGGGACTATCAACAAAAACTCAATTCATGCTCTAGCAACCATTTTTTTTTAACATAAAATAGTAGCAATGGCTAAATGTTTGTATCTCAAATCTAGTGTCAATATTTCCTATGTATCATATTATTTTGAAGCTTAAAGATGCATGTTTGGGACTTTGAGGTATTTGAATCACATGTTTAATTAAGGAGAAAAAAAAACCTAACAAACATCACATGTTGTTGTATTTTGTGTTGTTGGAACAGCTTTTAAGTGATCCATGGGTCAAAGGTGAGAAAGCAAAAGATGATCAAATGGACCCTGAGATTGTGTCAAGGCTACAAAGCTTTAATGCAAGACGCAAACTTCGTGCAGCTGCAATTGCTAGTGTTTGGAGTTCCTCAATCTTCCTAAGAACCAAAAAATTGAGATCCTTGATTGGATCCTACGATCTCAAAGAAGACGAAATTGAAAATCTCCGGATACATTTCAAGAACATGTAAGTACCCAAAAGTCAAAAATTATTATCATAGAAAACATTTAATTTAGCTCTTCGGAATAAAACATTTTGAGTAAAATCCAATTATTTGATATAGGGGTGAAAAAACATGTATTGGATTGCAGGTTTCATATTTTTCAGCCAAATATAAATTATTTTGTAAGTGTTAAATAAACTCTAAAAAATTTTCTATTTTATATTGGATATTGTCCGTCCATCCTAATTTTTTTTATATAAAAAATATTTTGAATAAATAATTAATTCTGTTTTCAACGAAATAATATGAGGTATATTAATCTTTGAATGTGTATTTTTTTAGACAAGTTAAGTCTTTGTATAAGATAGTTTAAAAATTAAATTTTACAAGAAATTAGAAATCATTTATTTTATAAAAATATATATTTTTCTTTTAAATTTGTGTTAGTTTTATTAATTAATAAAAAAAATAATAGATTTTTGAAATGAATAATGGTCTATATTTCTAAAAATAATGAAAAATGTTAAATCTGTTTTCATTATTTTTAAAAAGACATTTTCATTAACTAACATTTTATCTTATTTTCATGACAATATTTCACTTAAAGAGTTTATTGTCAATGCAAAACACACATTTTAACCAATGAAAATAGAAAATATTTTCACAAAAATATTTTTAGTAATTTTATTTTCAAAGTTTGATAGAATATATGTTTTAGTCATAATATTGTGCCTATGGGGGAAACTAATTTAATAATTACTCTAAATTTTCATTTTCAAAGTTTGATTTAATTAATGTTTGGAGTTGTTAACAGATGTGCAAATAGAGACAATGCTACTCTATGTGAGTTTGAGGAGGTGTTAAAAGCAATGAATATGCCATCATTGATTCCTTTTGCACCTCGTATATTTGACTTGTTTGACAACAACCGTGATGGAACTGTTGACATGAGAGAGTTACTTTGTGGATTTTCCAGTCTCAAGAATTCCAAAGGAGAGGATGCTCTCCGTTTGTGCTTTCAGGTTAATGTTAATAAAAAATTCACACAAAATACTTATTCTACTTGATTTTTTTAAACTAATTTCTTTGATTTTTTTTATAAACAATTGATAGCTTTTAACATGTTGAGCTCATTTTCCTCTCTGATTTTATTTTTCTGAAAATAGATGTATGACACAGATAGATCTGGGTGCATCTCCAAAGAAGAAGTAGCATCTATGCTCAGAGTAATTCACACTCCTTCCACTTTTCTAATTTTATTTTATGGTGAATCACCATAGATAACAACTCGATTAATGTCAATTCAATAAAATAAAAAAAATGAATCTTTCAAAATTCAATTAATTTAACTGACATTAATCGGATCTCATTTCAGTCGTAAAGATGAGGAGAGCGGTTAACTTAAAATTTTGAAAAGTATCGTCGATAATTAATTAAAGTTTTGAATAACTTTTAAGTATTAATCAACCGTAAATCGTCTATACTTGAGCAGGTTCACCTTAAAATTTTGCAATCTTTTGACTTTCATCTTTTAACACAAATATACATTAATTAAACAGGCTTTGCCATATGATTGTCTTCCAACTGATATCACTGAACCTGGAAAATTGGATGAGATATTTGACTTAATGGATGCCAATAGTGATGGAAAAGTTACCTTTGATGAATTTAAAGCTGCTATGCAAAGAGATAGCTCTCTCCAAGATGTAGTTCTCTCTTCTCTTCGACCATAATATACTTTTCTATTGTGTTGTGGTCTTAATTAGAATATTAAGTACTTTTATGTTTTCTTGATAAACTTTTTTTATGAAGCTAGTTTTCATTTTACAAGGAAAAATTACGTAGGAAAAAAAAAGAGTAAGAAAGTGCTAAACAAGGTGAAATTGTGCCATTTATTATTTTATTTTTCTATGGCAATTAGGGACTTTTGCATTTTCATGTCATACTAAAGCTAGTTTAGCTTGGAATTTCAATTGAGAAACATTAAGTTAAATTAACATGGTCATCTTAAATCAAACAAATTCTTCCAAGTTTTATATTTTATTACAGTATACAACTGATTTGTCATGATTCTTGCACCAAATTAACAATACAATTTGAATCTTAATAAGACAACAATTAGTTTGGGTCACCATGTGAATATTTCTATGGTTCTAAGTCCAAATGAAAACAAAAAGAAATTAAGAAATATAATGAACGTTCTTTGGCATGTAAGCACTAGACAAATCATCAAACAACAAACAATGAAGGTTATTAGAAGGTTCCTCCACCGTATTATAACTAAAGTTCCACAAAGAAAGGGTATAATTGGCAAGTCAATCAACATTTGTTACCCTCCCTCCAAGTATGATGGACTTGGACGAGTCCATCGCACGCTAAGAGGTTTTGGATGTGTTTCACTAAAGTGGGAACAACCCCTCTGCTGTTACAATTTTTTAACACTAAGTCAATCAAGATTTTTGAATCATTCTCCACAATAAAGTGTGAAATACGATCCCTCTATGTTATATTCATCCCAAGGTATATAAACTCCACATCTTAGCATGAAAAGTGTCGCACGTACCAATTTTCTTTGTGTAACATTTAATCCAATGCCCATTAGAGTCGTGTAAAAGACCTCCACACCCCGAAGTCTCGAGGCTCCCTTTGCAAGTGCCATCACTGTTCAACTTTATTCAACCCTGAGAAGGCTTTATCCAACTTTTGCGCCAATGATGATGATTACAATCATCAATATCTTTAGAGTATTTCAAAATAGCCCCCACAAGATCAATTGGTCTCTTAAAATCAACCTAAAAAAATACTTTAATCCTCTGCGTCCAAAGGAACCAACACATTGTCATGAAGATTGTTTGCCAACGATCATTTAGAGCTTCACTCCCATGCTTGATAAGGTTAGTGAAAATACATTCCCTACAATTAGAAGGAAAAAAGCTAGTTTTGTCATTAGAAGAAACAAATCTGAACCATACATCAGTAGTTTGCACACAGTCACACAATACATGAAGGGTAATTTCATCATCCCCTACAGCTAAAATGGGAATGAGAAATTCCTATTCCTTATCTGCTCGTTCAAAATTGGTGAGAATACATTGATGCGCTGTTAACCACATAAAGGCCCGGATGCAATGAAAACATTTGACCCCAATAGAATCTTCCAACTACTATCCGCAGTTGTGCCACTTTCATGTTGCATATCATAAGCATTATGGACTATAAAGTGGTGTTTGTTAGTGCCTCCCCACCCCAAATTATTTGGCTCATCCACATTTGAAGGTGGTCACGGGTGGGAATAGATTGGGTCAAGCTAGGGTTTGCTAGGCCTGAGCCTGACCTATCAAAAACTTAAGGCATAAGCCTAACATGTGACCTATCGTTGACTTACTTTTTAGGTCTGAGTCTGCCTTTGATAGAAGGCTGGTATAGTCTGTTAACCTGCTAAAAAACCTACTTCCTTTTAACATTTTTGAATAAATAATCAAACATATCTTTAAATACATTAGCGAGTTAATATGTCAATGAAATTAAGTTTTATTTTGATATTTAACATGATATTTTGAAGAATACGACTTTATACGTATCTTACTTCAATTCTATTTTATAATCAACATTTAAATATGTCAAAAACTAAAAAATGTTAATATGCGTAAATTACTAAAAGTTGAATATCTAACAAAAAGATCAAAATTTAATATAACAATTATATTAAATAGGCCGACATAATAGGCCTAAAATGTTAATATAGGTAAAAAAAATTGTAAAGATTAATATGCGTAAAAAAAATATTGTTTGTATTTATTTAAATAGGTCAACTTAAAAGACCTAAAGTGTTTATTTTGTGGCTTGTAACCTAAATTTTTTAATTAAATAGGATTTTTTAGAAGCCTTTGTCTAATCTGTTGAAAAAAAAAAGTCTAGCTTAGTATGAGCCTGACATAGGCTAGGCCGTATTCCCACCCCTACAGCCAACGCAAAAACTTGATGCACAATCGAAGCCGGCAAATTATCATATAGAAAATTCATTCCCATAGTCTCATTAGATATGTTATTCAAGTTATCTGAGACTTTGCTCAAATCAACCATGTGATCAACCTTCTTTTGATTTTACATAATGGAATTATGTTGAGTCACATCTCCTTGTACTCATTTCTCCTCATAACGTTGGCCTGAATCACAATTTTTGGGTTACCTCTTTGTGTATATTTAGGGGATGTTGGGCCCAATTTGACAATGCACCCCTCTCCCATTTGACAACGTGTCCCTCTCCCCTTTTGTACATGCCTACTGGTTGAGTAGTTTGTTGGAAGTGTTCTTTGATAGGTTATTTTCTCAAGGCACATTAGCCTCATTTCTCATTCTTTTAGTCTTATTTTCAATCCAAGATTGCATGGTGTATGGCCCTATATACCTCATGCAAGTACTCATTGGACTTCATGATTCTGCCCGAAGAAATGCTCCTCTTATCATTATTGCCAATAAATATATATTTATGTAAATCATTAAACATACCTTTTTGGCATTTTTCAAAATCGGACCCCTTTATTTTAGGGTTCCTTTTTTCTTCTCAATCTTGATCCAATTTCCATGCAAATCTATTGGTGCATTATTATCTTCGTGGTTATCGTTAGCAACATCCAAAAGCATAACAATCACAAAATCATCAATGTTCTCCTTCTAAGAATTTTCATCTTCTTGTGTATGCTTCCCTTTATCGTTTTCCATTGACACCACTCTTCTAACAACGCATTAAGTTAAGTCAACTTCAAAACACATCCAAACAAATTTTTCCCTCGTCGTATTTGAAGTTTATGTATCGATCTTGATCAGCATTCCTACCATTGAGGTTATGGCCTAAAGGACGCTACATAAGGTTAAGACTTGAGATACGAAACTAAACCATCGTTTTATATATGGTTGTCGTCGTTGAATTAAACGTAAGAATCCATTCTCTCGCATATAAGTAATGGTCATAAACCATCCAAGGTCCACCACTCATTACCCTTGATTTTTCTTCCTCAACATCAAATTTGACCATGAAAAACGAGTTTACAATGTTCATAATATCCAGTTCTCCATTTAGATTCTGACATATTCCAAGTCTTAACTTGTAGAGGTGGCGTACATGCACTGTGCGGAGGGCAGCACACATGCATTGTGCGGCAGACAGAGCATAGACGGCGGCATAGTTCGGTTAGGGTTTTAATCTGCATATACTTTTCTTGAGTCAAAATCAGTCAAACAATTATTAAATATGGTATGTTATACCCAAACAATGATCGTTAACCTATATGTTTATAGAACAAATGTATAAAAATCCTTCAGTTTTTGAATATACTATAGCAACTCCCTAACGAAAAACTTCAAGAATATAAGTAGAATGGTACAACAAACGACACTTGAATATTATATTCCATTTGTTTCATATTGTAAGATGATTATGAATCATGAAAACTCATTTTGAGACATTCTTATAGATGCATATGAATTTTTAAATTTTTTGCGTTTAAAATTCATTTTTAATTATCTTTTGTTAAATAATTATAATTTTTAATGGAAAAAATTCTTAAAATATTCTAAACATATGTGTAAAAAATCATTCGAAATTTTAAAGTGTAAACATAAGTTAACTTAAAAATATAGACTACAAATGGAAACAAAATACTTTAGATACTATAAAGTTAAGAAATTTTTTAAAGGGACTAAAAATAAAATATTAAAATTTTATAGAGACTAAAACTTAGTTAACTCTAGAAAATATTTTTATAAAGTAAATAGACCATTAGTTTTTCCAAAGAAAATACGCCCTATCAAAATTCTGAAACTCAAATTTAATTTTTCTTATAAGAATCATGTTTCGAAAAAATATCAATCATATAATGCTTCATAATCTAATTAATCAAGTTATATATCTCGCTATTATGTAACTACATCTTGTTTATCATCAAAGTTTAACTTTCTCTGATGTGTATGAGTTGTCTCCAAATAATGTAGATCACCCTAACATATTGTTGGAAAAAATAAACAAATAGAGAAATTTAAATAACAATCACAGTACAAGAAAATAATGTGGAAACTCCAAATCAGAGAAAAAACCACACTCATTTCTTAAATACCACACACCCTTATACAACCACATTCTTCAAAGAGAATATCTAACTACCTTACAAAACTCTATAAAAAGAGAGAAATGAAGAGTTAGATATAAACTTAAAGTGTTTTGGACTAGTGTAAATTATAATGAAAAACTAGATCATATATAGCATTGAGTTCCCTTTTCATTTACAATTCCAAACAACGTGAGACTATTTCAATTTCCTCGATTTCAACCAAAACTTAACAATCTCTGCCTTTATTGAAATTGATGCATCTTTAGCTTTCAATGTCTATATCGACAATCATAGTTCAAAAGAACTATCATACTCCTACATAAAATTTACACTGCACATAAAGTTAAACAACTTCAAGAATTTCTTCTCCTTATTAAAATCATGCAGAAAAATATGATGCAACCTCCATTATCGCTTTCTTAGGATTTCATGGTAACATGAAAATTCCATGAAGATACACTTCTAATTGTCAAACAATATCATCATTTTCCATCTTAAGGGAGACATTGTTAGCGTTTGACTCAGAGTCATTATCTGACATTTCTCTGTCAAGACAATTATTATTCACATGCCCATGTTTTCCATATTTTCAACATTTCAAAATAGTTCCATGATTTTTCTTCCCATAAGGCATACCCCTAGCAACCAACACTAAATCTAATGAAATATCTTCCTCACTTTTCAACTTTCTTTCTTTAGAAATAATTTTGTTGACAACTTCAAAACTCAAAATTTCCTTCCCAAATATCAAAATAGATTATATGCACATAAGAAGATGGAAGAGATCATATGAGTCTTAACACCTTATCTTCATCTTCAATCTTCACTTCAATGGTTTCTAATTTAGAGGCAATACCATTTAGAGTTCTTAGACGATCAAATACTTTCATATTTTCATCCATGCGTAAATTATGAAATTTCTCTTTCAGTAACAAACAAATTGAGATGTCTTTTCCTTTATATATTCCTTCTAGTTTCTCCCAAAGCTCTTTGGTTGTCGACTTGTCTTGCAAATTCGCAAGAATATTCTTAGTCAATTTAGGAAATGTTTCTTTTTAGCATCTTATGTAATCTTGATTATGTTAACACATCTATGACTTGTATTTTCCACATGAAAAAATTAATTTTTCCCATCAGATTTCTCTATGTCAAACTTAACAACACTTGACATTGTAACTGTTTGAAAATTGTAAACCGTACAACATGTAGTTTTCTAAGAAAGAGAGGTGAGACACAAATGACCACTTAATAACCAACTATTTCCTTAGCTAGAACCTTGCTTAAACAACACTTCTACGATATAAATTTATTTTCTAATGTGGAAGATCAAACATAACTGCAACCACAAAGCATACTAAGAACTTTATTTCAAACAATGCCAACACAAGAAAATCATGTGGAAACTCCAAATCTAGAGAGAAAAAACTCATGGTTGTTGTCTAATGACAACTAGAGAACAACATTGTGAAAATTGTTACAACACATAGACTTCTCTCAAATTCCCTATGGCCCCCAGTACACCCACACTCTTCAAAACAAATATTTAAACCACGTCTTACAAAACTATAACACAAGAGTATAAGAGAAAAGAAATGAATCAAATACAAGCTTAAAACATTTCAAATTGGTGTGATTTGTAATGAAGAACTAGAGTCATATATATAAGATTGAGCTCCATCTTCCTTTACCATTCCAAGCAATGTGAAACTATTTCAATTTCCTTAATTTCTAACAAAACTCAACAATAACATCTCCTTCAATATTTATCTTCAATGAGCAGATTCGATCCAAATATAAATCATGAAAAACCACATCATATTCAATACAAACAATATATATTCATCAAACCAAATTAAATTAGCAAGTTTACATGTTGGGTATGTTTGAATCAATAATTTTAGAGGGGAGTGGATGACTTATTTTTATTTTCTAAATATTAAGGAAATTATTAATGTTTCTAGAAAAGAATAAGTTTTATGAAATGTAATATGATCATATGTCATATTGGTCTTTCCATTTTTTTAAAATCATAAGTATAAAACATAATATAGACTTAGTTCTTTCAAATGCATCAAAATCCGCCATATAAAGATACTCTTATATCGCATACTTGTGCGTGCCATGATAAATTTTCCGTTGTGAGTAACTATGTATTTTTCGCATAATCAACAAAAAAGAAACAATCAACACATGCTTCCATAAAAATTTGCAAGTGTTGTACATAAATCTATAATGGCTCACCCATGTATCTCCTTCAATATATATTGATTTTATCTGACACTAACAACTTTCATGATATGAAACTCACATAGGAAATTAACTTAAGATAGAAAATTAGCTGATGATGTAAAACTCTACCGATGACAACAATTTAAAAAATTAAGCTTTTTGTTAAAAACATGTGGCTCAACTCCCCAACATAAGTGAAGTAGTCATTTATGTTGATTGTAATGGTAAGCAATGATAGGAGATGGTGGTTGGATGTTGTGATAGTGGTGGTGAACGTTAATGTGGGTAGTAGGTGTGCTGGTGATGGTCAAAGGTGGTCATCAGAGGTGGGTGGTGGCGGAGAAGGTGGAGGTGGTCGGCGATGTTGGCGATGGTCAACCTTTTTTTATCTTTTTTCCTCTTCACCAAACCATTTTCAAAATTCCAATTTTTGCTCATTATGGCTTATCAAATACTTTTTCAAACTAATATAATATATGTGCAATTCCACCTAGTTGGAACATCTAGGCACACAAGGTTATGACGATGAATCATTTCAACCTCAATCCACTCGTTAAATTTTTTAAGTCTTTAGGGAGAAGACCTAACATATCACACAATATTTATAATACTTTCAATGGACAATGCTCATGTGTTCCTCCATAAACAATCAAATTAAGAATATGAGCATAACACTTCATATGCATATACTTTCCACTATACACTACTCCTCCCCTAACATCAAACTTCTTTTGAAGGTATGAAATTGCTCCATCATTTGAGCTTGCATTATCAACGGCTATAGTAAACAACATTTTAAATTCCACTTACTTAAACCTTTCAATTTCTTTTTCAATGGTTTCACCCTTGTGATTTTCAATTTGACAAAAGTCTATAATTATTTGTTGTAGTTTTTGTAAAGGCCTAAAATTTCAAGAGTTTCTCGAAATCAATAGAATCGCCACCAAAATTTATTTTAAAATAGGGAAAATATTGGAAAATTATTAAAATAGAAAAAAAAAAAAAAAAAAAAAAAAAAAAAAGGTCTTTGAAACCTAATTTTGAGTTCGGGAGTCGATTACGCGTAGAGGGTATTAGCACCCTACGACATCCGTTAAAATAGGTTACCTATAATTAATTGTACGAAATTAATATTAACTTGAGTATATTTATTTCTTCTTATTATTAAATATGAATAACAATAATGTTTTTTAAATATAATTTTGGAATAAATGTGTGTTTAAGAAAGAAAGAACAAGAAAAAAGAAATTTTTAATAATGTGTTTGACACGAATCTGATTTACTCATACGTATCTCCCGGTGCGATGGAGAAATCAAAGCTACGTAGTTCTTGAATAGAAAATGCAGATGTATTGATTGTTTTCAAAGAAAATTTGTTTTGTTGTTGATAAAAAGAAAAGTTGTTTTGACGAAGAGAAAAAAAAGTGAGTTTGTTTGATTTGAATAATTATTTTTAGACTTAATTGCACTTTTGGTCCCCCTATTATAGGTGAAAATTGATAGTAGTCCCCCTATTTTGTTTGTCACCAGTTTTAGTCCCTCAAATAGAATTTGAGGCCAAATCATGATGAATTGTCATTTTTTTAATGACGTGTCAATAAATAGGTGACGTGGCAGACACTTACGTGGCATAAACTTATTATTATATTATTTTTGATTAAAAAATATAATTTTTATTTTCAAAAATCATTTTAATAATTGTGAAATATTTTAAAAAATATAATTAAAATTAAATTAAGTTAAAAAAAAAAACTGAAAAACCTAAAACCCCAAATGTAAGAACAGTAACAGGCACAAGATTCTTAGCAGGTGGAATCACAGCAACAGCACCTCTCTGAAGATCAGAGTACTTTTTAAACACAACCTTCAACTTTCCATTCCCAACACTAGAGTGAAAACTCACCAACATTCTAGCACAATCCATCAATTGTTCCTCTGAGTAACCAGTGTGCACCTTAAGTGTCTCATTCCAAACAGGAACCTTGTTCAAAGTGCACCTTGCTGCAAACACAGCTGATGCAGCAACCATTGATGGACAATACCTCAAACTCTCATAATGCATCATCCCCAGCTCAGACAGAAAATGAGACATGTTCTCCAAAGCTTCATCTTGTTCGGAAGGAAGGGATAATAGAGCTGTCACCGACGCCTTGATGAAACGAACCAGGATTGCACGATTTGGGGCTTACATTTGGGATTTGGGGCTTACAGAGAAATCGACCACGACCACGAAGATGTTCTTTCATTTGGGGTTTTAGGTTTTTCAGTTTTTTTTTTTTTTTAATTTAATTTAATTTTAATTATATTTTTTAAAATATTTCATAATTATTAAAATGATTTTTGAAAATAAAAATTATATTTTTTAATCAAAAATAATATAATAATAAGTTTATGCCACGTAAGCATCTGCCACGTCATCTATTTATTGACACGTCATTAAAAAATGACAAGTCATCATAATTTGGCCTCAAATTCTGTTTGGGGGACTAAAATTGGTGACAAACAAAATAGGGGGACTACTATCAATTTTCACCTATAATAGGGGGACCAAAAGTGCAATTAAACCTTATTTTTAAATAAGAGTTTCAAGACTATCAAGTTGTACAACTCGTGTCTCAAAAACTCAAAGAGTAAAAAGATGTCACATCTTGTGAACCCTTTTAAAAATATTTTATTATTTTCGATTTTAAAATTGAGCTTTAAAACCAACAAGTGGTACCACTTGTGTTTTAACAACTCAATCAAATTTTAAAAATTGATTTTGAATTAACTTGTTAAAAAAAGAATTTTAAAATTTATCTTATTTATCAATTTATATCTATACATGAATTGAACCAATATTTCATTTGATTTTTATGATTTAATAAAATGAAAATGCCAGCAAACTATATAAGTTGTATCTAGCACTGCCTTCGTGGAAAAAAGAAATTGAATAGTCTACTTTGTTTGTGAAAGAAACTGACACCTAGTGCTTTGCTTAATGTGATAAAATTTACACCTAGTTTCTTGCTTAATGTGATATAACGGACACCTAGTGTCTTGCCTAAACCCTAGCTTCAATTGAATAACCTCTCAATTTTAAACAAATAGAAAGATATTACTCTTAAACGTAAATTCAAAAATTTTATCTAGCAACCAACAAGTAAATGGCATCATTTTTAAAGGGTGAATTCAAAATTTCAGCAAACAAACAACAAAGTGAAGTGCCATATTAAAGAGATAAAGAACAAAATAAATGTGATAGATGTGGATTTGTGTATAGCAGCGAAGAAGAAGGAAACATTGGTGTAAAGATGGTAGTGGGGTTGTGTGGAGGCGGTACTTATCCCCCAAGTATCAGGCTTGAATCCCACAGAAGGAAAAAACTCACTACTTCCATTGGGTGGTTAGGGGTGAGAATATCGTGAGGTAGAACCGTCGATAATGGTAATGGTCGGGGTGTTACAGTCTTCATTGAATGTAAGCCATTTTGCATTAATTAGTTGTTGCACTTTAGATTTTAGGGCTTGGCAATCTTCAATGGAATGCCCTACGGCTCCTGCATGGTATTCACATTTGGCGTTTGGTTATACCATTTTAGGAATGGTGATTCTAGAGGTTTCATTGGTCTTAGGACTACCATTGAATTCTGGAGTAGGGGAGGCAACATCTGACTGTATTTCACGGGAATCGAGTCAAAATGGGTTATCTTTTTTTCTCGATTGACTAGTGGTTTGTATTGATTCGGGTTTGGATTTTGATTCTATTGGTTTATTGGGAAAACATGATAGGTGGTGGCTAGACCAGAGATGGTTGATAAAAATGTGGTCTTGAAGGGTGATATTGAGGGTATGAAGCTTGTGAGGTTGTAGCCACATATGGATAAGGAATTTGGGGTGTCGGGGGCTGAAAATTTGGGGGTCGATAATAATTCATGGATGCAAAATAGGAGACTATTGGATTTACCATTACGGTGTTAACATCCTGTTCTTTCTTTTTTTATGAATTACGTTTGGGGTCTCTTTACACCGCTTGTTGCACATATGATCTTGCCACTCCTCATCCCACTTTCTATTCTTTCTCCTATGATGACCATGTCAGAAAAGTTTGATGACATACTTCTAATCATCTTATCATAAAAAGGAGACTGGAGAGTATCCATAAACATACCAACAATTTCTCTTTCCGATAAATAAGGATTTACTTGTGATGTCACTTCTCTCCACCGGTGTGCATATTCTTTGAATGTTTCATTGTCTTATTTCAATAAATTTTTCAATTGCATCATGTTAAGGGTCATGTCAAGGTTGTACCTATATTGTTTTAAGAAGGCATCAACAGGTCTTTCCACGAACGAATTTGATTTCGTTCGAGATGCATATACCAACTTAATGTGTCCCACTCAAACTGTCTTAAAAAAATGGATGAGAAGTTTGTCATCATGAGCATGAGAAGCCATTTTTCTACAATACATGGTCAGATGATTTTTAGGACATGTGGCACCTTTGTACTTTTCAAACTCAGGTACCTTGAATTTTGAACCGATTGTTACATCGGGAACCAAGCACATGTCAAAATCTTCGAAACCATGTGCATTATTCCCCTCAATTACTTTTATTTATTCTTCTAAAACATGAAATTTTTCTTTTGAGTGTGTATCATCACAGATAAACTGAGGTTTTTGCCTATTTTTGTTAGCATCAAAATGGGGTACTTGGGATGCCCTTAATGTAATATTTTCTGAAGGTATAGTGTTTTTGGGTGGCATGCAACCTAGAAGAGACGAGATTTGTGGTTGGTTTAGGATTTGGGAGTTGATAGTTGAGTGGTTTGGGTTGTTGTCCATGGGGTTGATGACTAAAGGCAGAGTATAACCAGGTGGGAGACCATACATAGGAAATCACATAGTTGCTGTACGAAACTGTTGAGTAGTCGGGGTAAAGCCAGGTGGGTGAGAATGAGTGGTTTGGTGTTCTTCATTTGCAGTGGAAGGATTTCCATATGTATTCTCCTTCCTTACCAAAGTCTGTATAGCTTCTAAGATTCGATAAACCTTGTTCTTCAATTGACTAACATCCGCTCTCACCACTTCTTGGTTTTGCTCAAGTTCATTCATGACCTTGGAGTTTGTGCGAGTCCGATAAGGGTGTCGGGGAAATAGCTTTCTTGATTTTTTTTGTTTTTTTAAATAAATAAATAAAAAATTCTATGAGTATATATTAAATATGAATGGAATGGTGATGAAATCAATTAGTTAATTATCTCTATTTTGTACATAATAGTTGGGTATTGGGGAATCATAAGCCTTATGTAATTTTTTTATAACAAAATCAAATTATTAGTGAAGAAAATATAAGGATTGGAAATCACAGGAACTGGATTTTGTTTATGTTTGTTAAAAGCCAAGAAGACATTGATGGCAGCAAAGTTTACAAAACATCTATAAAATTACCCCATTCTTTTCTTACGGCTAACTCTTGGCACTTTTGCTCTAGATATTTTCTTGAAAAATCATGAATAGCTCATTTTTCCTCTTTCTTACTTGTCAACTCTCTTATGTCGATTTTTAACACTTTAGCAATTACGCTCAGATTTGGTGGTTGTCCAGTATATCGATAAGGATTTCCTTTCTCTAGGGAGTAACCCAATGTTCATTTGAATTCTTCTAATGTCGTGGCCAACTGAAAATCTTAAAATAGGGTCGTAATATTGAGTTAATATTGTGAAGGCCCCTGTTTGCACATTTACTTTCAAAATGTTTAGGATCTTTTCATATTTATTAAAGAAAATGTCATGTTGTATGGTTTTCATTTGATTATTGATGTCCCTTTAACTTTTCAAATCAGGTTGCTTGAATTTTAAAAGTAAAGTTTTTCTTTTTTTCCGATCCCATTATCCACTTAACGTTCCACTCATAAGTGTGTGTTTTAGTAAAAGTGTAGGGTGTGAAATAAGTATAATTCAATAGTTCTATGGTTCTAATAAAATATATATACATGTACCAAATAAATAAATAAATAATGATCTACTAGCTTAAAAGAGTATTATAATGTCATCTAATACTTATTAAGAAATAATAAACATATAAAATAAAAGAAAATAAAAAACAAACAAATATAGAAAAAATTAAAAATTATGGACACTTAATTATGTTAAGTTTGACTCACTAAGGTTCCTTAGTGGAGTTGCCACCAAAATTTATTTTAAAATAGGGAAAATATTGGTAAACCCTTAAAAATAGAAAAAAAAATAAAAAATGAACTTTGAAACCAAATTTTGAGTTCGGGAGTCGAGTATGCGTAATGAAAGTATTAGTACCCTACGACATCTGTTAAAATACGGTTACCTATAATTAATTGTGCAATATTAATATTAACTTAAAGTATATTTATTTCTCCTTATCATTAAATATGAATAACAATTATTTTTTTAATATAATTTTAGAATAAATGTGTGCTTAAGAAAGAAATGACAAGAAAAAAAAAATTTATTATTGTACTTGACAAGAATGTGATCTTGCTCCTACGTATCTCCCGGTGCGATGGAGAAATCAAAGCTACATAATTCTTGGATAGAAAATGCGGATACGTTGATTGTTTTTAAAGAAAATTTGTTTTGTTGTTGAGAAAAAGAAAAGTTGTTTTGACGAAGAGAAATAAAAACGAATTTGTTTGATTTGAATAATTATTGTAAAATAAGAGTTTCAAAACTATCAAGCTGTACAACTCGTGTCTCAAATACTCAATGAGTAAAATGATGTCTCATCTTGTCAACCCTTTTAAGAATATTTTATTATTTGAGATTTTAAATTTGAGATTTAAAACCAACAAGTGGTACCACTTGTGTTTTAACAACCCAAAGATGAAAAAAGATATCACGTCTACTTTAATCAAATTTTAAAAATTGATATTGAATTAGCTAGTTAAAAAAGGAATTTTAAAATTTATATTATGTATCAATTTATATCTATACATGACTTGAACCAATATTTTCTTTGATTTTTATGATTTAATAAAATGAAAATGCAAGCAAACTATGTAAGATGTATTTAGCTATGCCTTTGCATGAAAAAGAAACCGAATATTCTACGGTGTTTGTGAAAGAAATTGACAATTAGTTCCTTGCTTAATGAGATAAAACTCACATAGTTTTTTGCTTAATGTGATTAAACTTACACCTTGATACCTATACCTATTGTTGAGATAGGAATACATCAAGCGAGTTTCAATTTAATAACCCTCAATTTTAATAAAATAAAAAGATATCACTCTTAGACATGAATTCATAATTTTAATCAAGCAACCAACAAGTAAATTGCATCATTTTTAAAGGGTGAAATCAAAATTTCAGCAAACAAATAATAAAATGAAGTTTCATATTAAAGAGATAAAGAACGAAAAAAAATGTGATAGACGTGGATCTGTGTATAACAACTAGAGGTGTTCAAAAAAACAAAAAATTGAACCAAACTGCCGAACTGAACCGAACTGGTTTTGAACTGAACTGGTTTAAGAACCGAACTGTTTTCGAACTGATTTTTTAAAACTAGAATTGAACGGAACCGGTTTTCAATTCGAAAAAACCGAACTAAACCGGTTTTTATTTCAAAAAACTTAAACCGAATTTGTTTTTTTTAGATGTAATTAGGGGTAATTATGTAAATTTTGGCCTATATGAACAAAAAAACTAAGTTAAACCAGTTCGATTCGGTTCAAAATAATAAACCGATTTACCATTTTTATAAACCGGTTCGATAGGGTTAGAAATGTTAAATGGTAAAAATTAGAGATGAAAATTTTAAGAATTTAAATCCAAATCTAGAAATTTACTGGTTGAATAAGAAATTTGAGGTAAAAGAAGAAGATTATTGAATTTTTTTAATTAAATAAGTTAATAAAATAATTATTAATTTAAATATTACCCACTCAATATTATTAAAATAATTAAATAGAATTGAATCAACAACTTATATAACATCAGTCATATAATCAAAGGAGACTTTTATGGTACATTAAAAAATTAACATATTTGATATTATTAAAATAAAATTCTTAATAATTAAATGACATATTATCCATGTATTAATTTAGTCAATTTTATTAGATACTATATTAATGCATACACAAACTAATTAAAAAAATTATTATTAATAATTAAATGACATATTATCCATGTATTAATTTAGTCAATTTTATTAGATACTATATTAATGCATACACAAACTAATTAAAAAAATTATTATTAAATTTATTTTATAGTGTGACTCTATTTTTTATTGTATCCCTAAATTTATCCTAATCAGAATCGAAATCAAATCATTGTTTTTAAATCAATAATTAAAGACTTTTTTTAAAAGGGTTTGATTTGGGTGTAAATCAAAATTTTGCCGGAACTAAAAATCATATATAAACATACTAAGCTGCATGATCCCTAGTCTACCCCAACAACACAGTTAACGGTTGAACTCACACGAATCGAAACCTAAATGAACAAATAAATTGGACTTAAGCATGTATACACGAGACCACATGTAATTAAACGGGTCCGCACTCTTTAGCCGAATAATGAAAGACACACACTAAAAACATACTTTTTTTTTTTTTTTGGAATAGTACACTATTTTTATTAAGAAAATATGAAATCTAATTTTATTTTAAAAATTTTAAAATATTCTAACCTAAGCGAAAAATATTGATTTAGTAAAGAAAAAAAAATACTGAT
>JBBPBR010000007.1:37441020-37453207 GCA_037974775.1 Cicer pinnatifidum | reverse complement strand
GTAATAAAATATTTTACAATTGAACTATAATTCATACTACTTTACAAACTTTCAACCAGTAGCAAGTCCTAAACATCAAATTATACATCGTGGGTGAAAGTTTCTTTATTTTTGTGCTGTCAAATTTATGTTTACCAAATATTTTACTGTGGAGTTGATGCCTCTTCAATAAATTAGAGTTTTCGTTCTTTGAGTAACTAATTGTTTGATACATGATACATAACTCCTTTAAATTCAATTATGAATTATCCAATAAAAATGAATCAACTTGAAAAATCACATTATCAACTATGAAAGAAAATTGTCATGAATTACAAAATAGAATATATAAGAGGCAATAAAAAAAGTATTATGTAGCAACTATCACAAGTTGTATTAAAGACAATTAGAAACTAGTATAATGAAATAATTATTATGGTACTAATTTTAATACTCATATTAAGAGCAACTATCAAAACAAGACTATTGCCTCGAAACAAATACAAACTCAACCCAAACAATTATTTTTGCACAAAAACCATATTATTGCCTAAAAAATCTGCAAGTCACCGTAAACACACAAAATTATAGTGAATACTCCTAAAGTTAGGAAAGCATTTAGGAAAGCATTTTTCACATCCATTTGATAAAAAGGCCAATCAAGATTCGAGGCAAGTGAGAGTAAAATTCGGACTGTGTTGAGTTTTGCAACAGGTGCAAATGTCTCTTGATAGTCAATCCCATAGGATTGTGTAAACCCTTTTGCAACTAGCCGTGCCTTGAATCTGTTGATGTTGCCATCTGAGTTTTGTTTAATGGTAAAAATCCACTTGCATCCCACTGGACGTTTTCCTGATGGTAGATCAGATAACTCCCAAGTCCCATTCTTTTCAAGTGCATGAATTTCCTCCAATATGGTTTTCTTCCATTCAGGCTTTAGGAGAGCTTCATGGAAAAAATTTGGAATCTGAATTTTATCAAGGTTGCTAACAAAAGCCGAGTGATGCAGAGATAATTTATCATAAGAGACAAATTGGCAAATAGGATGATTAGTGCAAGACCGTTTGTCTTTTCTTAAAGCAATAGGTCTTTCATCATATGAAATAACAATGAGAGTAGGGTCACAATTGACATTACCTTTTGTGTTTTCAACCTCTAAATTCGGGTTGGATTCTTGACAGCCTTCGATTTGCTGCAAAGCTTTCCCTTCATGTTTGTTGTTCCTTCTAGTATAGACACGAAACTCACTTATTTCAGCAGATTGGTTTGAATCAGAGGGCTTAACAGAAGGCTGTTCTGGCATGGGCAGAATAGAAGGCTGAGTATTGAGCTGGTCTGACATGGGCAAGGGGAAAGTAATGCTAGGATCAAGGGACACATTTGGATCAGTTTGGTTTACTTGAGGTGGCACATAGAAATTATCACCGTAGGTTGACTCCAAGGCTCCAATATCCCAAAGCTGGTATTCTCGTGTAAAACTCTCCCCCTGAATATCAGTTTTGGTATAAAATGGTTGATTTTCAAAGAATGTAACATCCATTGAGTTATAAAAATTTCTAGTAGTTGGGGAATAGCATTTATATCCTTTTTGGTTAGGAGAGTACCCTATAAATATGCACTTGAGAGCCCTTGGGTCAAGTTTACTGGCTTGTTGGTGGACAAACACGGAACAACAAAAAACTTTGGTTGGAAGAGTAGATAGGACACGGGTATGAGGAAAACAATTGGAAATGATCTGGTAGGGAATTTGAAATTTTAGTACACAAGAAGGCATTCTATTTATTAAGTACGTGGCTGTTGAGACAACTTCACCCCAAAGTTTTTTTGGAACATGTGTGGTAAGCATAAGAGATCTAACAACTTCGAGGATGTGTCTATTTTTTCTTTCTGCTACCCCATTCTGCTGTGGGGTGTCAACACAAGAGCTTTGATGAATGATCCCATGGCTGTCCAAATATTCTCCAAGAGACGTTTCAAAGTACTCTCTTGCATTATCTGTTTTTAGAACTTGAATTTTGGTTTGAAATTGAGTTTGAACCATGTTATTGAATTTTCGAAAAATCTGACCCAATTCTGATTTTTCTTTCATAAGGAACAACCATGTTATTCTAGAATGATCATTCACAAACAACACAAACCATCTAGATCCTGTGATATTTTTTTTATTCTAGATGGTCCCCACACATCGCTGTGAATCATGGAAAAAGGATGAGAGGCTTTGTAAGGTAACATAGAATAAAAATGACGAACATGTTTAGAAAATTGACAAACTTCACACTGGAAAACTTTTGGATTTTTATTTTTGCATAATGAAGGAAACAATTTTTGAAGATACATAAAACTTGGGTGACCTAAACGACAGTGCCACAACATAATAGCACTATTCTTATTTGGTTGGTTGGCTGACTCAACACAAGCTGCATTGTGAGTTTGTCTTATAGGAGGATGATTTGTTTGAAGAAGGTAGAGTCCTAAGCAAATCTTAGCACTGTCAATCGTCCTCCCCGAATCCAAAGTCTGAAATTCACACAAATTTGAGGAAAACTTAGCAACACAGTTAAGATCATTAGAAAGCTTACTCACAGATAACAAGTTGCAATCCAAGTTTGGAACATGTAGGACAAATTTTAACTCTATATCTTTTGACAGAGTGACGAAACCTGTACCAGCTACTTTAGAGAATGAACCATCAACAATTTTTACAGATAGTCCATCATAACATGGATTGTAATGATGAAATAGTGATTTATCCCCCGTCATGTGATCTGAAGCGCCCGAATCAACTATCAATGGCTTATGATTTCCAGTTTCAGCAATAAAAGCAGTTAAGAAATTACCTTTGTGAGCTAATGATGCAACTTTGGTACCATTTTGGGAGGATATATGAGAGAACATCTTTTAGAGGGATTCAATTTGCTCTTGACTGAATGGAGTGGATTGGGGGGCAGCTATGTGATTCACTTCTTCAGTTGAAACATGATTGCCTCGGCTTTCCCTGTCCATGGTGGATTTTTAAGGTTTCCAATCAGTAGGTTTCCCATGTATTTTCCAGCATGTGTCTTTAGCGTGACCAGTTCTTTGACAATGATCACACCAAGGCCTCTTCTTCTTCAACCGATTATCTCCAGAATGATGGGGAACTCCTCGGGCAGCAAGTGCTGACTGATTTTCCATGGCAGCTATTGTAGAGGACTCTCCTAACATCACTTTCTTTCTGCTTTCTTCTCTTCGTACTTTAGAGAAGACTTCTCTGATACTTGGTAAAGGCTTGGTTCCAAGTATCCTTCCGCGTACTTCATCCAAGTTCTTGTTAAGTCCCATCAAGAACTTGAAAATTCTTTTCTTCTCAACAATCTCCTTGTATTTCTTGGAATCAGCCGAGCAGGTCCAACTATGTTCTTCAAACACATCAAGTTGCTGCCATTGGCGCGTGAGAGAGTTATAGAACTGTGTGACTGTTAGATCTCCTTGTCGTAAATCCTGCAGAGTTGTCTCAATCTCAAAGATGGCTGATGTGTTTTCTTTGCTCGAGTAAAATTCCTTTGCATCATTCCAAATTTCATTTGTTGTGGTGTACAACAAGAAATTCTCACCTATTTCATTTGTCATGGAATTTATTAGCCATGACATGACCATGCTGTTCTCGATCTTCCAGTTTTTGTAGGTTGGATCTTCTATTTTTGGGGCAACTTTTTCACCAGTAAGATATTCATCTTTTCCTTTGCCACTGATGAACATCAAAACTGATTGTGACCATTGAAGGTAGTTGTTCCCATTCAGTTTGTGTCCTATAATGGGTAGATGGGTGGTGGTCTCCAATGTTACACCATGATTAGCGTTGACTTGAGGTGAGAAGGATCCATTGTTGTCCTCCTTGAGTATGTTGGTTTCTATTTCTGTAGCCATGTCGTATTTTGTCATGGGAAAGATCGATTTTCCCTGATACCATGTAGTAAATCAGAGAATAGAAATGTTATATTCTCATGTCTCAAACAATAGGGTTACATGAAGGAATATATAGATGAGGTGAGCACTCATCCCTCCTCATCAGAAAAAAAATACAATTAATGCAATAACTACTCATAAACTAGAATAAACAGAAAAGGAAATAAACCAATGAGGAGAGATGGCAACATAATAACCAAATCCCTCTTATTCTAGGAAAGAAATAATGCTTAATCAACCGTATTAAAGTGGCAGATTTCCACAAAAACAAATGTAGAAATCGCCAATGCTCCTATGTTATATTCTTGTTATTCAGAAGTCAAATGTACAAAATAAATTTCCATAATGGAAATGGTGTATAATCGGTATGCTAGACTAGAAAACTTGAGAAGGAAAGCATAATATGAAAAGAAAAAAAGTCTAACCAATTCTAGTGTTAACATTGTTGATATACTATAAATTCCTATGTAATTACACCATCTATTATTGAAAGGTCCCAAGGTACACGAATCATGAATGTTTATCAACATGGAAAAACATGAGAAAAAAAATATTTTAGAGTATGAATGTGAGAGTATCCTTGAGACTGCACTTTGACATTTCCGCCACTGAAAGTGTCCAAATTTTATTGTATCTGTCACACAAAAATATATGATTTAGAAATGATA
This sequence comes from Cicer pinnatifidum, assembly GCA_037974775.1. Classification (NCBI taxonomy): domain Eukaryota; kingdom Viridiplantae; phylum Streptophyta; class Magnoliopsida; order Fabales; family Fabaceae; genus Cicer; species Cicer pinnatifidum. The sequence continues at coordinate 37,448,615 of JBBPBR010000007.1, read as the reverse complement.
AGTAATAAGTATCAATTTAAATTCATGTAGCTAGCGGTCTAACACAAAAAAAGCAGCGGAAAGAATGAAAGGAAGAAAATTGAAGAAAATCGGAAGTACTAGATCAGTACATGTGTTCTTCACATATGATAATGACATATATAATGATCAAGATTATGACAACTACAATAATTACGATGCAATTAATATATCAGTTTAAAAAATAAAAGTAATGGAGTTTGCTTGGTAAACATGGTAAGGATACTACGTTTTCTGATAATAAAAGAGATCTGTATAATTTTATTCAAACCATAGTTTGTATGGTTCAAACAAGGGGAGAGATTTTAATGGAGAAAAGGGGAAATGACCCTATTTTGTTTGGTTCACATGAAAAAGACACCAAACAGAAGAATATAAGAACTCTGATTGATAGATTATGATATTATAAAAAACTTATATTATGATGATGAAAAAGTGATAACCTTTTATGCCTATTTATATCAAATATTATTGGTTAAATACTAGTGCAGGACAATTAATACAATTCTAAACATTTTTTGTTTTCATTTTCTAAAATATTTGTTTATTGTACCTTAATGAGAGACTATTGAAGTGAACCATTGTCATGGAGAGAAGATGAAACATTAGGTAATGAAAATGCATTGCTGGAAATAATGAAAGCGGTTTTTTGACATTTTCGTTGATTATAGAAATAGAGACAATTGTTCACTTCAAAAGTCTATTACCTCTTTATTAACAAATAAAATTAACACACATTTTAAAAAATAAAAATAAGAACTATTTTTACAAAGTAAACGGAGCATAACATTCTTGATATAATAAGAATAATATATGCTAAATTTTATTATTACTCAAACTAAATTGCTTAAAAACTAAAATGAAGAGCATCAAAATTGATATTTTAATTTTATCCAATACTTTAAAGAAAGATAAAAGTGAATGATTGGAAATATAATGCTTACAACTTTTATAGCTGTTCCTTGATGTAGGCCATAGAGCTCAACATGGAACCTAACATATCTCTGGAAACTTGGAATTTCACCTCTGTTTCCCCAGTACTTGTTTTTATATCCTGGAGCTGGAAGAAATAGAGCTATAAAATAAGCTAAAATACTTTGGACACAATCGTATAGAACACAAAATGATAAGTTTGCTTAAACTACAGAATATTACATAATCTGTTAGGTACCAAGACAAACTCATATTAATCTATTATAGGAAAAGGGGTAAGAATGTAAAATAGCTTTGGTTAGGAGTTAGATTAGTTGGGAGTTATTTCTGTTGTTTTTCTGTTTGGTTAGTTGCGGGTTCGTTTTCCCTAGCTATATTTGTTAGTCCAATAATTTATAAATAGGGATATCCTCCCTAAGTTAGAGAATACGAATTTATTTTGTGAAAGTTGTGAACTAGAGCATTCTCTAGTTGCGAGGGGATTAGTATCCCTTGTGTATCTTCTTCTTCTTAATCAATAAACTCACGGGAAAACAATCCCTGTTTCGCTAATCTCTGAAGGTTAAGATTAGCAAGATCCTAACATACACACCAGTTAACCTTTACAAAGAAAATGGAATTGAAATTAGTGTCAATACTTATATCAGGTGCAAGAATATTATCATCCATCAAAAACCAACTACCCGAAGAGCTTAAGCTGTTAGGTGAAGACTTACAAATATTTTTGAACATAAACATGCTTTCAATCAGAAGTGCCAGTGCTACATAGATTTGGAACATATACTCTACACATTGTACATTAACTCAATCATCTCGAGGCATAGAGGTGAATCAAGCAATACCCAACACAGTTGGAAAAAATTTAACATAATGGAAGGGTTATGCACTTTAGCTATAAATATGAGGGCTTGTTTGTCACATTTATTTGGAAGTCATTCAAAAATAAAGATAAATAAAAGAATAGAAAATAAAGTATAATTATCAATGAAACTGCTTAAGCTTCAAAATAAGTAATAAAACCACACATTTTGAGGTTTCATTTATATGAAGTGAAAGGCTTCGAAGGAAAAATTTATGTCGCACACAAACCATAGTTGATTATAAAATATTGAGCTAGGAAGAGTAGAGGCTCACAATCCAAATTTAAATACCTTTAGATTGACAACAGCAACTCTATTGACAGGTGCAGTGAGCTGATGACTGATGTAAGTCATAGACTGCAACATCGGCTCCAAAGTGACCTTTGTCACTCTGAATTGTACTTCTGTCTCTCCTGAAGGACTCTGGGCATAGTCTTGCAGCTACAGAAGGGGTTAACATAATTAACATGTAGAAAAAGAATATTTTCAACACATATTCATAATACTCTCTAGCACAGAAACAGAAAGTGATATGGTAAGGGAAATAACTTAAGTTGTTTTTATTTTCTCTTGAGATCATGATTATTTTAAATGAATATCTGGAAAGGGATTGACCTCTTGCAACTACAGAGTATATATTGAAGTCAAATAAATTTAGTCAGAGTATCATACAAAGTATATTGAGATATCTTTTTCTTAATATATAAAGATGCAAACACTGCAACTCAAAAGAAAACACGGCTTGCAGAACATAAAAGGTACTCCTTCCATTTCCTTTTACATGTCGCCTTTGCTGAAGAATTTTGTTCTTATTAATTTGCTATTTTCAAAGTTCAATGCAACATTAATTATTGTTTAACCAATAATGCCCTTAATTATTTATTGCAAAGCAATAACTAGGTAAAATAAGATAATAGATAGTCAAGGGTATCATCAGAAAATGAAAATTAACTTTATCCAAAACAACAAAATTTATTGATTTCATCAGTTTGTGTAAAACAACTTTAAACGACACTTGAAAAGGAAAACAGTAGTATCTACACATACATACCTTCATGTTGATCACTGCAACTTTACTGGAAGGGTTTGAGTTCTTAGTTTCTATAACCCAAGTCATAGACTTGAAACAAGTAAGGACAACCTGCATCGATAAATGATAGTGAATTAAAGGAATAAATGACACAATAGCCGTAATTATTTGGGTGATTCAGATCAATACCGCGTTATGCGGAGGGCCATTGAGACTGTCAACAGGAGGAATACAAGGATGATTCAGATCATTAACAGGAAGCCCAATTTCATTAAGATTATAGTGATGCAATGCTGAATCTTGCCAAGGCCACAATGATGGGATGGCTTCAGAGATAGATAAAGGGCTCTTCATGCTATTGTCTTTTTGATTGCTTCCATTATCCCGAGTGCTCAGAGGTGTGACTTTTGCGATATTTTTCTTCATGACACTAACCATTTTAGCACTCTCTCTTAAGGCATTCATTGCAGCATTATAAGTCTCTACAGCTATTGCCCCTTCTTCTGCAAGCTTAATGGCTTCTCGACATAAACTATTAAAACGAAAAGTGAGATTTTCCATGCCAAGTGGATCTTGTATGATTTCGTCTGCTCCAACACTGGACTTCGCATTCCTTGTCCATCGTTTCAAAATGAAATGTGGTGGAAGGGTAAGAACGTTTGTAACAGTGAAGACAGTCAATATATGTCGACATAGAATGCCCGAGTATTCAAACATCTGACAGCTGCAATTTGCCTTCACTCCGGTGATATCTGATGTAACACTGACTGAACATGCCTTGGAATCATATTCATATTCATATTCATATTTCGCAACCCTGTATTTACTGACCGCGCCACCATCTTCAACTCTATCTGCAGTATAAGCAAAAGTTTCCACAAGTTCCTCTTGAAACTTTGCAAAAATCTTCTTAGTATACTGATTTGCAGCCTGTTGTTCCATTGGTGATGGAGTCTTCAATGACGGTGTAGTACAAATGGTCTCATAATCTGCTTCGATTTCTTTTTGCAGTGAATGTTTGAGTAAACTTTCGTACTGCTTAAAGAATAAAGGTAAGGTTGTCCGTTGATTTACATAGCCATCAAAAAAGGAGGTGACCCCATGGTTTGAAGCTAACGCAGCGAAGAATGTGTCACGAAAGTAAACAGGGGCCCATTGTTTGCGAGCATTATACACTGCTTCAAGCCAATCATTTTTCTGGAGATTATATTTATCTAGAAGAGACTTCCATGTTGACTCAAAATGCTCAACAGTCTCGGAAAAATTTATGCAGCTATACAACTCACCGTAGAATGAAGGATGAGCAAGGTAAATATGAGCCAATCTTTCTTGACCTTCTCTCAAAATGTGCCATTTACAGATACAGTGACGAGTTTCTGGAAACACTTGCACAACAGCTGCCTTTATCGCTCTATCTTGATCTGTTGTTATAGAAATAGGAGGGCGGTCGTTCATAGCAGATAGCCATGTCTTGAACAGCCATATAAAGGAAGACTCGGATTCATCTAGTAATAATGCACAACCAAATAAAATCATTTGACCGTGATGATTGATTCCTGTAAATGGAGCAAATGGGACTTGGTATTGATTTGGTCTATACATTGTGTCGAAAGTTACCGCATCACCAAAATAATTATAAGCTGCTCTTGACCTTGCATCAGCCCAAAATACATTCGTCATGCAGTTTTCATCATCAAGCTGTATTGCATAATAGAAGCCAGGGTTTTCACTCTGCATCTTCTTAAAATAATTCAGAAGAATTTGAGCATCTTTTCCGAGAGTCCTCTTTCGAGATGATCTTACATAAGCAGAAGACCCAATGTTTCTTGTCGAGTGATTTTTTTCTGCTGGGGAGGAACTCCTAACTATACTATTCGATTCTAAATGATTGCCATTCATAGAAACAAGAGAATCGTTACTGCCATCGGATGTCTCTCTAACATTCCTTGTAGCACCTGCAAAATGCCTACGCGGTCGAAGGTACTGCACCTTTCTAGAGGAAGCTAGGGAATGGCTGTGATCCTCAACAAATTTTGTCACTGTCCAATTCACATCTTTTCTCTCCATCTTAAGCATTGCATTGCAACTTACTACATTCTTTCTTTTTAATACTTCCCTCGAACAAGAAAATTCCCAAGATATAATTGGACCATCGGGAGTAGCACGACTGAATTGACCAACATGGAGGCTAAATCCTACATGTCTTGCATATGCTTCATAAAACGACTTTGCAGCATCTTCAGATTCAAACACCATGCCCACTTGTGGTTTCCTACATGCATCACCATCTTCATCATTCACTTGTCTTTCAGTCCAGTTTGCGGTCATAATACGTTCCTGGTTTGTTTTAGATTCGTCATTTTCTGAAGCGGGTTTATCATCGTTTTCCCCTTCATCCACTGCTTCAACTTCCATGGTAGTGTAGCTATGGTAAGAATACTTCAATGGATTTCCCTTGAAAAGAGTAGAAAAATTTACTCGGCTTATACTTTTACAGCAATGATGGAAATTGCCAGCATTATCTACCTACACAAGGCATCAATGACGAACATTATGTAAATACATATATCATTGAAAATATATGCTTATGCAAATAGGAAATACATCTCTTAATTCTAGAATCCAAAAGGAAGGTTGGAGGAATTGCCAAAAGTTTTTTATTTTGTAAGGAATGCAAAAAGTTTAAAAAGTTAAAATCATCAATCTTGTAAACTTATTAGTTATTACTTATTACATATATTAATTAATAGATCCTATACCATTTCATGGAAAAAACTTGTATAAAAAACCCTGGAAGGTTGGTTGTGAGCAGTTTGGATAAAATTATTGAAGTTACATGAGTTTAGGTACCCACATAGTCACAATTTTGATAACAATTGGGGAAAACTAATATTTAAATGTTCAGAAAACTCTTAATTGAAACTAGTGGAACATTTCTCACATAAAAAAATAAATTAAATTCAAAATAAAATGAAACTGATTATATTTATTTACATTAGAAAAAATTCCTCTAAGTAGTCCACATGTGAATAGAAGTTTTAAGCGTCAATTTGTTTTATATAAAGAACAACAAACATCAAGTTGGAATATTAGATATCAAAGAATGTAATAGTATAAAAAGTCTCACAGGTGAAATTCTTTTAAATTGAATTCCGAAAAAATATCAAAACATAAAGCTGCAAAATGTTACTACAGGATTATTAAACCTTAAATTAACAAATTTAAGCATTCATTTTGAACATATAGTAACAACAAGACAAGACTCCATTAGACTATATGGAACTATCTACTCCAACATTGAGATCAGAGTAGGGGATAATAATTTAGAACAGCATTGCCTCCTTGAAAGAGAAAAAGAAAAATTTAATCACATAAAAGTCTACAAGGCAAACACTTCCACCATTGGTTATACCAAACTTTTCCATTCTTACCTCTCACTCGCCTCACTCAATCACTGACATGAGCGTTGGAGTGTTTGTAGATAGTCAATTACCACACCACCAATTTCTCCGTCAAGCCACGTCTCGGTTCCGCCACAAGCAACTCTTTCTGTTTCCGATATCCTACCTTGAATTTGCCTATTATGACTTCATAAAAAATATACAGCAATCATTCAAGAGATTAATTTTGATACAATGCCGGTGTAAAACTTTTTACACCGTCAACCAATCATAAACTTCCATTTATATGACTTTCAAGGTAGAAAAAGTTAAAGTCAAATATTTTGTATGATCTAACGGCTGTGATTAAGTAATATATATATATATATATATATATATATATATATATATATATATATATATATATATATATATCAATTAGATTCATCATTCAATTCAATTGCATTTGAAGATGAAATTGAGAAAAATATATCACATTATACCAACAAACACAATAATCTTCATCACAATTACTGACCCTAAAAATCATGTATACATTTTTACAATTCTCAAAGCGCATTGGCATTACAAGCTACTAATAATGATTTGATTACTTAACTCACCTTCCACACTCACAAAAGAAAAAACAAAGCAAAAAAGGGTAATTAATTGTTAAATTACAAAAATTAAAAAAAAAAATGAAATTCCCATTCTAAATATTCAAACTTTTTTGCATTCTGTTTTGTGAATGAACCAGAAACAAAACGTAGGAAGAAAAATTCACCTGGGTTGAGGTGGAGATTGTGAGTGGAATTAAAACGCAGCGTTTATTATTTTTGTTTGGTGATTATGGATTTTGAGTAGAGAGAAAGAAGAGATTGAATTACAGCGTAGAATCACGAGTTGAGTGTAGAAACAGAAACAAACACTTCCCACTCATTTGCTACCGCTTCATTTTTTTTTTATATTTCGAATTTAAATATCAAACCATTTAAATAAATAAAAATTGAAAATTTTTCTACTAAATCATTGTCGTACCTATGAGTATTTTACGACTATTTTCTTGGAGATTTGAATCCGATATTTTAAAGTTATAGCACTAATATTAAATAGTATAATTTTAAATTTAAATTTGAAATTAATTTTTCATCATCTATATAAGGTGGAATGTTTTTATTTTATTTTATTTTTTTAAATAGTGTATTTATGTAAGATAAAGATGATCGTAATATGCATTTATACATGTCTTTTTCAATCATACTAACGAGACTCGATTCAAGCAACCGCAAATCTAAAATATGTCTACAGCTAAATCAAACTATTGAAATTTACTTGTAGAAAGTTCTAATATCTTTTTTTTTTTTAAAAGGCCAA
>JBBPBR010000007.1:37392957-37413426 GCA_037974775.1 Cicer pinnatifidum | reverse complement strand
GTTCAATTTTAAAGATTTCAACAAGTACTCCAAAATTTTCTAGACTACTAGTGAGCAACATTTGACTGATTAGATTAAAAAATCACACAACTTTGTCAAAAAATAAAATAAAATAAGTCATACATCTTTCTTTTCCTTTTTCATTTTCTACATAACTTTACGAAAATTCGATAAATTGTATAGGATACTTGAAATGTAACATTCTATAGTCTTGACATATGTGATTTTTTTTTTTTACCAAAGAGGGCCGAAGTCCACATGACATATGTGAACTTTATGAGTATCAATTCTTATAATGTCAATTTTTATTTATAATATCATTCTTTTTTTCAGTTATTTTGTGAACATTGAGTTAATCGTATCCGAATTTATATTACTTTTCAAAATCTAATCGATTAAAGTTAACTTTTAGTTTATTATATCTAATTATATTTTGCACAAAATCTATTATTTTATCGTATTTTATAATATTAATATTGACATATTTTTTATAATTGTAATTTGAATATCAAAAAGCTAATTCAAATTAAAACTCTTGTAATTAGTTCAGATCAAAATTTTTAAATGTATCATCCAAACCAAACTAAACTGCGCATAATGATATCTTTGAATCAAATAGATTTTTGGCCTCTACTGTCGAAACCTTAGTGTGAATGTTTTACTATTAAAGCAAATAATTTTCTTATAATTCAATAAAAATGTTTCGTCATTCAAACATTTCTTGCTTTGGTTCAAGTAACACACTTTCAATAAAAATAAACTTCCCTAAACTACTCTTAAGAACATAGGTAATTTTTTTACCGATTATAAAAAAGTGATTTTGATATTTTTTAATTTAGAAATCATTTGTTAGACATTATAAAAATGGTAGATGTTTTGTATAGTATAATAAAGTCTTAAAAATTAATTATTCGTCCAATGGATTGTGAAGTTTATGACTTGATTGTGAGGTACCAATGAACAAATGTCATTCTTAAAAGTTATATAGTCAAATACTATTATTTGATATTTTTTTCTCATAGATATATTACTTATCATTAGATACACTTCTTCGAACGACTGTTTCTCGTTATTTAATACCCTTTCCTTGAATAGGGTATGAAAGAGTTCATCAATCATCAATGATACACATATCATATATCATTGGGATCTAATTATTAAAATCTAAATATGTTGCTTTTATCGAGATAAAACAATTATTTAATTGTCCTATCAAATGCACTAAATCTGACAATGCAATGGTGCTTGCTTTTATTTATTTATTTGTAGAATATTTACACTTTACATTAGTTCTCTTATGCTCATATACCTCAACAAAATTCAGTTGTTCAGGTAAAACATCAACATCTCATAAATGTGGCTAGAGCTCTTCCATTCCAATCTAAATTACCTATCAAGTTTTTCGGTTGTATATCAACTGCTACAAATTTGATCAACACGACACCATCTCTTATTCTAAAAAGAAATTATCCATTTGAAATTATATTTTATACCTTTCTTGAATACCATCATCTTAAGGTTTTTGGTTGCCTTGTATATGTAGCCACATTCCATCCTTAAGAACTATGTTTTCATCTAGAGTTGACATATGTGTATTTATAGCCAAACTTACAAGATTGGTGATTTTCTCTCTTTAGTAGCTGAAACAATATTGGTCTATGTTACAACTTGATACATATAAACAATGCATTTTTGAACAAAGACTTAGAAGAAGTCTACATGCATTTGCCTTTGGGTTATCCAAAGGATGGGGAGACTAGCTAATAATATGGTTTGTAAGCTTCAGAAGTCATTGCATGGTTAAAGAAAAGCCCAAAAACAATGGCCCAACAAGTTTTCTAGTATTATCATTCAACATGGTTTTACCTAAAGTACAATAGACTCATCTTTGTTCGTCAAAGGAACATGTTCCTTTTGTTATTCTTTTGGTCTATGTTGACTATATTATATTCTCCACTCCAAATCAAATGTCTATGCATCAAACTTGACAGACTCTTGAAAGATATTTCAAACTCAAAATAATTGGCGACTTAAACTATTTTTTAGGCTTGGAAATAACCAATTCAATGAAGGGCATACACTTGTGTCAAAGGAAATATACCCTCAACTTCTTGATGAAACATGTTTCTTGGGTGCAAAGTCTCTCCTCATTTATCTTTATACTATGAAACATACAATTTTCTCCAAAATCCTTCTATGTACAAAAGGTTAATTGGAAGACTAATGAATTTAATCATTTCTCGACCAAACATAACATTTGTAGTAAACAAAATGAGTCAGTTTATAAGTAAGCCATGTTAACATCATCTCAAAGTTGTCTATCAGATACTGTAGTATCAGAAAGAAAAAAATATGTCATTGTTTTGTTACATAAGCCTTAAGCCTAAGTAAGATAAAATCACACTTATAATAAAAGCCTCGGTATAGACTTTTTTGATAGAAACTATATCAACTCATTTCATTAATAATAATAGAGGTAATACAAGATAGGATACAATCAAAATGTTGCAATGCTTTCAAATTTACTAGAGGATCATCATGAAGTCGACTAAAGTGTTATTCATGAAAGTGTCCAAGGATGTAAAAAAGAAAAGAAAAAAAATCAAAACTAACAACTCTATTGATCAACCGCTGTAAAATTTTCCTTAGATCAACAAACTCCTAAACATGTTTGACCTTTGAGCAACCAAAGGAAATGTGCCAATCGTTCTCCGGATTTGGTTCACAATGGATGCGTAAAGCTGGACAATAACACCTTTTTTCGGAGGTAGGACTCTGTTGGTAAGAGTCCACGAGCAACATGCGATAAGTGTTAGTGCAAAAGTAGTTTTAAACACATTCATTTGGCTAATATTTTGATTATACCAAATACATATAAATAAAGAACAACAATCTCTTAACTATATATGGTAAGTGTGCAGATTAATAGGAAAAGTTATGTTTTAAAGTAGTCTAAATTACAAGCACTTTAGATTTATTCTATTGGAGCAAAATGTAAAAGAAATACTGCGAAAACAAGTGTAGCAAAACATGTCTCGCTATATAAGGTCTACCCTATGATGAGTAGACGAAGACAAAAGAAACTAAGACTTTACTTCATCTTGACAACATAAAGTCTGGTAACACATGCCTTTATTGTCGCAAGCTTTAGGTGACTCTAGGATGCGAGCAACGTAGTGTCTCAGGTGCCTCTAATAAACCTAACTGAATTATGTTCCTCTACCTCTGATACATAACCATAACAAGAATTAATATGCCTTTGTCTCTAACAAGTGTGACGAGCAAGTGATTGGCTATAATCTCATCAAGCGTCTATTTGTGAACTTTATATGTATCCTCTGATAAAGTTAACGCCTCTAAAAAAATGAACCATTTGACAAAGTCAATGCCTATGAAGAAGTCAACCCTCTAAAAAGTCAATTCATATGGAGAAGCCAATCCTATGACAAAGTCAATGCATCTAGAAAAGTCAATATTATGATAAAAGTTAATGATCAGCAAAATATTCTCCTATCAATGAATCATTTGTTTGTACGCATCCTCTGACAATCATCCAGATACCATTTTCTCTAATAATTTATATCCTCTAATAATCTGCTCGCTCTTATGGTATGTAAGACAATACTCTGGTTATTCTATCCTCTGATCCCATACCCACTATTCCTCTAATTGTCATCATATTTTAAGGAGTGGTTTCTAGGATTCAGTTCTTAGCTTAATGAATAGATTTATCTTCAATGGTTCAATTGTTGAAATCCACGAAGTACATATGTCTATCATAAAGTACAAAGGTAATACCCTAAAAGACCTCCAACAGAAACATCTCAACAAACACTTCTTCCTTGTATTTATGATGAAATGGTTCAATAAAAAAATATTGTGATCAGAGAGAAGAACTAAACAAAAAGTGTAATTCTAAAAAAATCAAGAACTCATCCAAAAGCAAGAACAAGAAATCCTTTAAGTAGAGAGTTATTAGAATTGATGTAAATCAGTCAAAGTATTTTCATAATCTTAAACTGATATAGGGTTTAATATGTAGCATCCTCTTAATAAGAGTAAGAATCCTAGAAACATTCTTTGTGTCATATTAGACAAAAATTAGAACTGATGTAATTTAGTTTGATAGTGGCACAACCCTTTCATTCTTAAAGAGGTACCTAAAAAGGTAAAATGATTGTCATGAACCTCAATGGAAAAATGCAAGTATGTTGAAGAATGGTTATGGGAACGAAAGTCTGGAGAAGCTATCGAAATATACTCAAAGCCTGAAGAGGCAAAGTAAAAAAATACTTGTACAACTATTTAAAGAAAATAATGGTTTAAGCCTTTGACTTTATTGAGGCAATATCTCTTTGTAATGGAAGGATTAGATGTAGTAATAGTTTGTTGTGAATTGCTATAAAAATATTTGTGTCTCTTTATTCTCTTTTAACTATCATTTTTTAGTTCTTTATAATTCACTTTATTCTTGTTGAACCTCTTTCAATAGTAAGTTGAATGTTTTGATAAAGAACATTTGTTATAAGAAAAGCAAATAGTTTTTTGTTTAAATGATAAACACAATTCAAACTCTCATTTCTTGTATTTTCCAGCACCTTCAATAAGAACAATTAAACTTTGTTGAAGACTTGTAGTTTCCATAGACATTTCTTGTTGCCAGGGACTTGCAACTCATTATTATTAATTAGGCTTTCTATTATATAATAATATATTTGACTTAACATAATATTTTTCTTTTTATTATACTTCTATACAAAGTAGTTATCACCACCCATTTCGTAGAGTGACATGTTACATATCTAAGGTTCACACCACACATTTATTTTGTTACCATCCACCACACGCCCTCTCATGCCTACTTTGTTTACTACATGTGAAGTGTGGATACTACGCCATATGAAACTTGGATTGTGGCCTAGATGACCCTCTAAAAAAGTCCTCTCCAGATAATATATGCAACTATAGTTTCATGGTTGGTTGCAAGCTTCCAACCCTACTTCCCTAACATATCCCTATTAAAGCCTTAAATATGTATAAACTTAGGGATGACAATAAAATCCGCACCCGTGGGTACTCACCCAACCCCGCTTAATTTGGGCGGAGAAAACCCGCTTTAATTGGGTGCGGGTGCGAGTTTGGGTGTGGTAATATCCACCCCGCCCCCGCACCCGAACCCGCCCCACAAGTATTATTATTGTAATTTTTTAATTTTATATACAAATACTTATTTAATATATTTAATATTTTTTTTAAATATTAAGAATTATAATTTTATCTCTATATAAAATATATTTTATTTTATTATTATTTAATAATAATTATTTTATTATAATAATATATGATTTTTAAATTTATAATTTTATATATTTGAGTGGGTGCAGGTGCGGGCGGAGAAACCCGAGACCCGTTGCGGGCGGGTATGGATGCTTAAATTTTACACCCGCTATGAAACGGGGGCGGGTGCGGGTTTTCCCTGATTAGTCGAGTGCGGGTGTGGAGGAGGCGAAATCCGCCCCCGCCCCGTTGTCATGCCATACCTATCCCAATTCAACCAATTGCCACCACAACCATTGTATCTATATGAGCCCCACCAAAAACAGTTGATCATTTTATGAATCTCTTCCTTAAGTGTGGTAGGGAGGATAAAGACACTCATACAATAGGTCAAAATTAATTGAACCATCGATTTAAGCAGCACCTTGCGCCCCAATTCTGAGAGATGTTTTTCGATCCAACTCTAACTCTCTTCCAAACACGCTCTCATAGGTAGCTAAAGACAATGTTCTTTTTTAGCCCACCGTTGAAGGTAAGCCAAGATACTTTCTAGGGCCAATACCCTTCGTCACCTAAAAAATGGTCTTCACCCTATCTCTTACAATCACCGAAGTGTTTTTATTGACAAAGATATATGTTTTCTCCATGTTAATATATTGATCATATATGTGCTCATAAATGCGTAAAGCATTACGAAAATGCATAATTCCATAATCATCGGCCCTAAAAAAGAGAAAGTAGTCGTCAACAAACAAAAAGCATGTCAATATTGGAGAGCCTCGACACACTTTAATCCCATGGATTTCACCCATCGCCTCCAACTAGTTTAAAAACAGTGTTAATCCTTTTGCAAAAATGATGAAGAGATAAGGCATTAAAGGGTCACCCTACTTCAATCCTCTATTGGGAGTGACCATGCCCCTTTCTTTACCATTCATTTGGATTTGATAGTGCGCGCTCTCTATAGACATTCTTGCCCATCCAATTTACTTCTCATGAAACCCCAATATTCGCATCATCTTTTTCGCATATTGCCATTTCACTCTATCATAGGCCTCACTAATGTCAATCTTTAAAGCCGCCTTGCCACTAGTTTTAGAATTCATATGATGTAATATTTCAAAAGCTAAAATAACATTATCAAGAATATATCTATTTGCCACAAACTTCGATTTCTCTTCAAAAATACACGACATAAGGAAATATCTCAATCGATTAGCTAGTACTTTAGAAATGATTTTATAAAGGACATTACATGTTGAAATACGACGAAGATCGTGCATTGATGCACAATTATCTTTTGTTGGGATCAATAGAATATTGGTCTCCATCAACTTATGCATAAAAATATTATTATCTAACCAAGTCACACCTATAGAAAAAACATTCCATCATAATAAATCCTATATTTCCTTTTGTAAAAAAACTGGGTTAAGACCATTTAGTACATGTGCCTTGTTTGAATGTGATGGTGCAAACACGAGAAGGGGGATTGAATTGTGTTTGTCTAGGTTGAATTCTTTTTAATTATTTATTCAAGGAACGGTCTAGGTTTGGTGATTTTAACTAAAACATAGGCAATAACAATCAAGCTTAAGTAATTAGAGGCAACAATAAAGTAAAGAGTGCAAAAGTAAAGTGACATAAGTAGATTTATTCTGGTTCACCACCAATTTGATAGCCACATCTAGTCCTTTTACTTAGAAGGATTCATCAATTGATTCAAATCCTTGAATTATACAACACCTAACCCTGCAAGTCAATCTTCTCAAAATAACCGACACCTACATAATTTTTGAGGAAAATAAATGCATTGACTCTACAAGTCAAATCTTCTCCACACAACCTGAAAACCACATATTTTTGAAGGAAATTACACCTTGACCCTACAAGTGTTTATTTGAAATGTTTTGAATTAGAAAATATTTTGGTTTATAATATTTTATGATTGAATTTAAGATATTTTGATAATTTTTAAATTTAATACAACAATATGATATAGTCACAGGAAAATAGAAATCTATGAATAGTAAAATGAGAGATGAAATGAGAATTTATTGATTTATGGAAGAAGGGAAAATTTTGATATAGTGTATATCCTAGAGCATAATTCTTCAAGAGAAAATAGTATTCTCCTAATTCAAAGATAATAATAATTATCCATGAGCAATACTCCACTACCCTCCTGAATTTATTCTCCTATGTTTAATTGAAATCCCTATAATTCAGATAGTTTCTATGTTCTGTCATTAATAGACTACTTATTCTCTTCTTTACCCTTGTGGATTTACGTTCTCCATACTGCAGGTTTGGGCCTTTCACTAGTCTTAGGCCCAATAATTTTGTCATTACCTCCATTAGCATCTGTAGCCTTTTCCTCTAGTCTTTGGGCCTCCCAAGTTGTGTCTTCTACAACTCTTCCTTTCCAACGCACCAACCATTGTCACACCAGTTGTCCTTCTTTCATCATTGATCTTGCAGGCAATGATTATTCTGGTTCTTCATTTTCTTCTGCTTCCATTTCTAACCCGTCTGGTAGTCAAGGTTCAGTAGAATAGTCTCCAATAGCTTTCTTGAGTTGTGAGATGTGAAACACTGAATGCATTCCACTTCCTTTAGGCAGCTTCAACTTATAAGATAATGCCCCTATTTTCTTTAGGATAGGAAATGGTCCAAAGTACCGTGGAGCCAATTTCTGATAAATCCTTCTAGTCACTGTTTGTTGTCTATGGGGCCGGAGCTTCAAAAATACCCACTCACCCACTTCAAATGAACATGTTTTTCTTTTCTTGTCTGGATATCTCTTGATCTATTCTTGGGCCCTGTTCAAATGATACTTAAGTTTTGTAAGGCCTCATCACGATCAACCAATTCAACTACTACCACTTCTACTTTCGTTTCTCGTTGTAAGTATCTAACCATAATGAGTAGTTTTCTTCCATATATTGCCTCAAACGGTGTAGTTCCTGTAGACGCATGGAAAGTGGTGTTATACCACAATTCAGCCCAATGAATCCATTGTGACCACTCCTTTAGTTGCTCTGATGCAAAACAACGAAGATATGCTTCTAAGCATCGATTCACCACCTCCGTTTGCCCATTCTTCTCTGGATGATATGACGAACTCATCCTCAACATTGTTCCTTGTAAGTGAAATAACTCTTTCCAAAATAGACTCACAAACAATGGATCACGATCACAGACAATGGATTGTGGCAACCCATGAAGAAGCACCACCTCTTTAATAAAGATTTATGCCACCTTCCTCGCAATATATGGATGTTTTAAGGGAATAAAATATCCATACTTGGATAATCTATCAGCCACTACAAAAATAGCTTCAAACCATTTCGATATTGGGAGACCATTGACAAATTCCATCGAAATATCATCCCAAATTTTCTCTGGCACTGAGAGGGGATGTAACAAATCGATAGGATAGGCCCAACGTATTTTTGACGTTGACACACGTCGCAACTCTACACAATTCCATAACTAACTTTCTCATTCCTACCCAATAAAAATTTCACGCCATCCTTCAATATGTGCGTAGAAAACTTGAGTGGCCACCGGTTGGAGAAGAGTGAAATTATTTCAACAATAAAGGTATACAACATGAATTTGAGGATAACACCAGTCTGCAATGATAGAAAAGTCTCCATTTGATTAATTAGAAATCAGGTCGGGATGCAGGGTCCTGTTGTAGCTTTGTTATCACCTTCTGCAATTAGGGATCATTCATAACTTCCTATTGAATTTGTTGCTCTTGCATACATATGGGATAACAAATTATCCCTTTCAACTCCGTTTCCTCATGCATTCTTGAAAGAGCGTCAACAACTTTATTATCTGGACCTGGCTTGTACACCACTTTGAAGTGACAACCCAACAATTTTGCTATTCAATTATGTTGATCAGCCGTAGTGATGCGTTGTTCGAGCAAGTGTCGTAAACTCTTTTGTTCGGAGTACTCTATAAATCTTCTTCCCAACAAATACGGACACCAATATTGAATGGCCAACACCAACGCCATCAATTCTTTCTTATACGCAGACTTGCTTAAATTATTCTTGGAAAAAGCTTTGCTGAAGTAGGCTATAGTTTTCTTTTTCTGCATTAAAATTGCACCTATTCCTTTTTCGGATGCATCGCATTCAATCTCAAAAGATTGTGAAAAATCTGGTAGTGTTAAAATTGGGGCTTGCACCATAACCCTTTTAAGATTCTCAAAGACCGTCAACTCTTCTAATACCCAATGAAATCATTCCTTCTTTGTTAGTTATGTCAATGGTTTAGCTACATTTCCATAGCCAACAATGAATTTTCGGTAATAAACAGTCAACCCCAAAAATCCCCTCACTCCTTTGACATTATGAGTGGTTGGTCACTCCAAAATATTATTAATCTTAGATGGATCCACAACCACACCCACACCCACACCCTGACGTGACTCAAATATTCGACTTTCCTATTAGAAAAATAACTTTTTTTTTATTAACGACAAAACAGTGGTATTGTAAAATCTCCATCACTTAATATAAATGTGCTAAGTGTTCTTCTTATCCTTTACTATATACTACGATATCATCAAAAAATACCAAGACAAACTTACAATGGTGTGGCTTGAAAATCTGGTTCATGGTGGATTGGAAAGTGGATGGTGTGTTTGTCAGTCCAAACGACATCACTAAAAACTCATAGTACCCTTCATGAGCTTGAAATGGCGTCTTATGCATAACACCTTCTATCACCCTTATTTGGTGATAACTGAATTTCAAATCAAGTTTTGAGAAATATTTGGTTCCATGTAGTTCATCCAATAATTCGTCAACTACATGAATTGGATATTTATCTGACATTGCAACCTTATTCAATTTATTATAATCTACATACATCCTCCATGACCCATTTTTCTTTTTAACTAAGATGACATGACTAGAAAATGCGTTAGAGCTGTTTTGAGTTATAGCTTGGGTCAACATGCTTTGAACTTGTTTTTCGATCTCTTCCTAATGGTGGTGAGGATAACGATATGGCATAACAGTCACATGACCTGCATCTTTCTTCAATTTAATTGCATGAATTATATCTCGTCCAAGAGGCAACCTTGTATTCTCTTCAAAAACTCCCTTAAAATTCTCCAACAAGTCTTGAAGTTCTTGTTGTTGGTCTTGAGTTAGCTCCTGTAATTCTTCATTTGAAGTCTAACCCAATTCTTCTTCCAATAAACTATACAGTGTTTCACTTTGTGCTTAAAGTGTCTTAGAATTAACCAAGACTTTTGTGACAAAGAACTGACCATGTAGTTCCACCATTTTCCTTTCCCATTGAAAATTGATGGTCATTGTCTCCCAATCAAAGGTCACCTTCCCAAATATTTGCAACCAAGCCACCCCCAAAATAATATTCAAATCACTCAATTCCAAAAAAAAAAAGCATCAACATTAGTGGTGAAACCATCTAATTGTACTTGCAATTTTCTACACCTTCCACTAGTGGACACACGGTGGCCATCTCCCAACCTTACTCCCATCGATCTTCCTTGTTCCATTATTAACCCCAATGCAGTAGCAACACCGGGTGAAACGAAATTGTGACTGACGCCACTATCGATTAAAACCATGATGGAAACCCCCTATAGACTTCCCTCGAGGCGCAAAGTGGTTGGAGGAGTATTATCTAATTTTTTCTTTGCTTCAATAATATCAAACAATCCCATGTAATTGCAATCAAGAACTTCATCCTCATCCTCCACAACTTCTATGGAAATAACCTCATCTTCTTCGTTAACCGTCTCGTCGTCTCCCAAAATCACCAATCGGAGCTGCTTTTCAGCACATTGGTAAAAAGGATGGTATTTTTCCCCACAACAACAACACAATCCTCGTGCCCGTCGCTCCATCACTTCTGAATACGACAGATGTTTGAGGCCACAGTTGCAGTCGCCGTTGACTCTTCTCCCCTCTTAATACTCAAACTACAACCCTAAAAACTCACACTAATCTTTCATAAAACCTTCATGTTATACCAATCCACTTACACCTAACCTCTCCACACCTACATCTAACCCTACATCACCTACGTTTAGGAATCATGTGCACCAAGTAGCTAAGATAGAAGCTTAAGTAGTTATTTCGTTAGTCTTTAAAACATCTTTAGATGTCTCCTCTACTATACCTCACCTTCATTTCACTCTGAAACTTGTCACCTTCATCTTTCTAGACTTAGCTCCTTTCACACATATCATTCCCTCTAGCTTCCCAAACCTTGATTCGTTCATTTCCTCTCTCATTACTGAAATCACCTTAATTTGCAATAGGAATGCTCATATTTTGGACCCTAATAACGTTTCAAATCAGTAGAACAAAATATTATCGTTTTTCACCAACTAGATAAGGGACAACATGGAACACATAATGCATTTGGCCTTTTATAATTTTGTTGTTTTTTGACAATTAATTGAGATCTTCTCTATATGGGTATGAAGCTTCAAAAAGCTCTGAGAAATATGTCTAGAAAGTTATTAACAACCACATTAGAAGGTGCATCAAGTGAAGACTCATCTCCCTCTAGTGGTGTTCATCTAGAACTACTAGTGGTTGCTCCGTTAGCACCATTGTAGTTTCCTATGATCATTCCACAGGTTGAGATACTTCCCTATATATTCATGTTACTGTTATTGTTTCAGGATATGACCTTATTTCATGCCACGAAACACAAATGAAAATAACACAAATGTAATTATTTTAAAAATAATGATCATTGATATTAAAAATAAGTTTTTTTATATTTATTTATAATTTTTTTAAAATATAACATTTATTTTTGACATTTACCCATAAACTATCGAGTTAGATCAATCAAAGCAAAATGAGTCAAAGAACAATGATGTTTTGCTTGTAGACTCGTATTTGCATGTGAAAACGTCAAAATAAGGTAAGGTGTGAGAGAACTTTTGAACTCATGAGTATAATATGTTATGAGATGAACGCAAAAATCATATTTTCCAAAGATTCATCTGAGACTTGCTACATACGGAAGTAGCCCTTTTAGTGATAAATTAATTAATGTGCAACTATGGAATTTGTGAGGTTAAAATGTGGAATAGAAATATTTATAAGATGTTAATTGATTTAAGGCTAAATACCACTTGTAGTCTCTTAACTTAATTTCAGTTAACGTTTTAGTTCTTTATCTTTTTTATTTTTTGGTTTGATCCTTTATTTTAATTTTAAGTGACAATTTGATCTTTAATGTTTTAAAATGTCAACAATGTTATCATTTTTTTTACAAAAATTCAAAAAATTCATCAAAGTTTTCAAACAAAAATGATAAAATTAATTATTTTCTTCAATATAATACAAATTTCATCAAATTTGTAACTCGAATCTTCAAATAAACTCATATTTTCATTTTTTATTTGATGCTGTTAGAGATGAAAATATGAGATTATTTAAAGATTTAAGTTATGAATTTGATGAAATTGCATTATATTGAGGATGATAATTAATTTTATGGGTTTTGTTTGAAATTTTTGATGATTTTTTTTGAAATTTTGCAAAAAAAAAAGATAACATTGTTGATATTTTAAAACAAAAAAGATCAAATTGTCACTTAAAATTAAAATAAATGACCAAATTGGAAAGAAAAAAAAAAGATAAATGATTAAAACGTTAACTGAAATTAAGTTAAGGGACTAGGGATGGCAATGGGTAGGGTTTGGGTAGGGTACTATAGTACCCGTACCCATACCCGCAGTTTAAAAAAATACCCATATCCGTGCCCGTACCCTCTTGGATATCAACTTTAATACCTGTACCCTTACCCTTTGGGTATCTAAGTGCACGTACCCATACCCATTACCCACACTTTAACTAAAATAGATCGATAAATTAATATTATTTTGTGATTAAATTTAAAAATTATTCAAATATACAAAATTGAGTTGTCAAATAAATATATAATTATTACTTTATGTGACAACTCTATTTTATTAAATGTTATTATGATCTTCGTTTTGTATTTGTTTTTCTTACCGAAGAAACTAATAACATATAATAAAATATTATTCTCAAATAAATAATAATTATATCTTTACTTAATAACTTTATATTATTAGATTTTATTATTATCTTTCTTTTGAAGTTATACTTCGCAACAAAGATGACCTTAAACCCCGAACCATAAACCCTAAATAATATACATAAACCTTCAACCCTAAATCCTAAATAATATACTTAAACCTTGAACCCTAAACTCTTAATATCAAATCATGTACACTAACACACTATTTGTTATGAAGTAAAACTATAAAATGAAGATAGTAATAACATTTAAAAAAATAGAGTAGTCAAATAAAGTACTAATTACATAATTATTAGACAACACTATTTTACTAAATGTTATTATTATCTTCATTTAGTAGTTAGAATTGGTAATGAAGATAACCCTAAATATTTAACCCCGAACCCTAAATCCTAAATACTAAACCATAAACTCTAAATCCTAAACCTAAACCGTAAACCGTAACCCCTAAACTCTTTACCCTGAATCTTGAACCCTAAACCCTAAACTCTAAACCCTTATCCCTAAACGTGATTTCTTAAACCCTAAACATTACTTTTTAAATAAAGATGTAATTAGTGTTTTATTTGAAAACTATATTTTATTATAGTAAAATAAAAGAGAGATTAAGTAACTATTAAGTTTGTTCTAGTAAAATAAAAATAATAATAGTAATACATAAAATAAATAAGGGGACCAATGGACTTGACCCATATATGTGAATCCTAATAAAATGAGCTACTTGCCGCCGCCTCCGTAGAAGGGAGAGGAAACACAATAATGCTCTAGTTAGTCAAACAAACTCAATTTCTCAAATTTTTAACTATATCAATTTCTCTCTAAAATACCCGAGTTCTTTGTTTATCAAATTAATCATTTTGTATTGTTCTTCTTTACCGTAAGTCCAATTTAAGTGAAACAAACACCAAAACAATCGTTTGAAAAATGGCCATACCTTTATTAGTTTTCTTATTTTAGGGATGTCAATGGGTAGGGTTTGGGTAAAGTATGAAGTTGCAACTCTTATGACAATATTATTTGAGATCAGTAAAAACAATTTATAAGAAGTTGCAAGTATAATTATAAAGACACGATTAATAAAATATAACTCTTAGTTATGAAGACACAGTTATTTAACTATTCATCGTAAACAAATTCTTAAAAAGTTTGCAAATATTTATCTTTTGATTTGATTATAAATATTGTAATGGTCCAATGATATTAATAGATATTAAAACATACAGGAAAACAATTAATTAAACTAAATATTAATATAATAAATAAATAAATAATATATTTATATAAGTGCGGGTGCGGGGCGGGGTGGGTACTATAGTACCCGTACCCACACTCATACCCGTTTAATTTTGCGGGTAATTACCCGTCCCCGTGCCCATACCCGTTATGCGGGTTTTTACCCTACCCATTGTGGGTTTTTTTTGCGGGTACCCACTGGGTATGGGTCTAATTGCCATCCCTATAAGGGATCACAAGTGGTATCTAGTCTTGATTTAATTTCATTGAATGTGTGATATTTGATATTATTATGATATTGGCTGTCAAATGAATTTTGTGCATATGTTTGAATAGATAATTTTATGTGATGTTATAAATTTGTGATAAGCTTATGTGGTGATGATGATGTATGGTTGATGATAATGATGTTATAAATTTGTGATATGCTTATGTGGTAATAACATTGTATGATTGATGATAGTGATGTTACAAATTTGCGATAAGTTTAGGAGATGATGATATTGATGTATGATTAATGATAATGATATTATAAATTTTTTATGAGTTTATATCATGATAATGATGTATAATTTATGATAATGATGTTATAGATTTGTTATGAGAATATTGAAGTAACCGTATAGTTAATGAAATAGTGATGATTCCAACTTGCAGTGAAGATGTGATACTCTTAATGGAGTAGTTTAGGTTAACGAGGGGGAAAAATAGATATTGAAAATTTTTGAAGTGAAAAATATTTTGTTATCATTTAGATATGGCCTAACAAGCTTAGTTATTTCGGGGATATACAACTGATTGAGTTTGATCATGGCGAACTACTGTTGAGCCTTAAGGTAAAATTGTTAGACCTTGCCCGTATTCGGGTGGGGGATTCCTAGGTGACTTTGAAGTAGCACTCCAAATGATGGGTGCTACCATGTAACACATGTTTATCTCGATTGTAGCGTTTGTGAGAGTTATTCAAAAAAAGTCCATAAACATATTCAATTTGTAGTGGTTGCATCCTTCAAAAGCTTGATTATACTAAGTTAGAAGATTGAGAATACTTGAACAGAATCAGGTTTACAAATAAATAGTAAGTGAATTAGGATAAATTAGTTTATGTTATTTTGTGATATCTACTTTATTTTATCACTATGTTTTAATCTTGCTAAAAACATTTTTAAAATAAAACACTATTTAAATTTTTTATTTTATTTCTCATTCTACTTGCATGTGCCTAACAAAAAACCAAGAACCCTTTCAGCACCTTATGGACATCAAGGTGGTGGTAGAAGTGATATAAGAACACTCCTGGATCATATCCCTGCCATCTTATGCACAATGCAAAATTGACACGTTCATCTTTCTTGTCAATGGGATCTGAAGTGAGTTGTATCTCCTCCTCGTCATCCTCCAAACTCAAGATTATCCATTCCCTTCATAAACTACAGTGTTGTAAACAATGTTAGAAAAATCAGACAAGAGGCAAACCGACGAGACCTCTAAATTATGGTTCAATCGGTTGAAATATAATTGAACTGTTTAATGAACCGTTTAATAAATAAACAAATAAAAATAATATCTGAAATATAGTAAAATATTCATAACTTCATAACTTATCAAGTTAAAATTCAAAAAATTTATAATAAATATTCAATATCTATAATAAATATATTAAAATTCACAACAAAGATAAATATTTATAATATAAATTCAAGTATCAAAATTCATATGAATCAATTGTACAACCACGGATCTTGCGGAGTAAGTTGAATGAAGATTTAAGTGAAATAAAGGTGTTTCTTTTGTTAATGTAAACCTAAAAAAAAATCCTTATTTATTTTAAATTTAAAAAACTGATTTTTTTAAATAAAAAAAAAATACAAAATCTTGGTGTTTTAAAAAATTGGACGGTTTACCAAAACCGAGTCCAGTTTAATGATCAGTCCGATCTAATTGGATTCGACTTGATTTTACTAATTACCTCTCTATTTTTACTTACCAATAATTTTTTAATGTTGGCCGAATCGGACATGAGTTTGATTCCTGATTGAATTAATAGAACTTGTCGGTCCGAATTTTAAGATGGGTGGTGTATGGTCCGAAGCGACAGATAAATTACGACAAGGTTTAAGACTTCTTACTAGGCATGGCAACGGGGCGAAAACGGATTTTGCCTCCTCCATCCCCACATCCGGCTAATCGGAAAAAATTCACACTCGCTCCTGTTTCATAATGAGTGTAAAATTGAAGTCATCATCATCATCCTACCTGCATCCACTTATATATATATATTTAAAAATTATATTTATTATAATTAATATAATAAAATAATTATTAATAAACAATAATAAAATTAAAAAATATTTTCTATATAGATAAAATTATAATTTTTAATTTAAAAAAAAATAAGTATATTCAATATGTATAAGTATATAAATCTAAAAATTGTAATAATATTACTTGCATGGCAGGGTGAATATCACCACCCCAACCCATCCCCTCTCTTGAATTTTAATTTTGGGAAAAATCCACACCGCATCCGCACCTAGTTAAAGCGAAATTTTTCTACCCAAATCAAATGGATTCGGATGAGTACCCTCAAGTGCGAATTCTATTAACATCCTTTTTTTACGATGAAGAGTTATTAAACTAAGTCTTGACCGTCTTATATATTACTTTAATTTAAAAATGAAAAAGAAGTCTTCTCCTCTATTTTTCTCCAAAGCCCAAACTTTTAAATATAGCTAGTGAAACAAACTTGTAAACAATGAATGTCAGATTTAATAAAAAAGTTTGTGACAAGTAATACTACCGCTGATCCATATTATAACAAAACAAAAACTTGTTGTATGTTTTGGTCCTTATTATTAGAAAAACAAACTCATTATGTGGTGCATTAATTGTTATAATTCTTTATTAAATAAAAAGATGAAAAACGGAAATAAAAGATAAAGAAAAAGATGTGAAAAATAGAATTAAAAAAGACAAAGACAAAAAGCAAATGAATTAACTACAGTAAATAGTGTATGAGAACGATCACTAGAACAAATATTATAAACAACTGAGCGCGCTCTAGATTTAATTAATGTAAAATACTTCTTAATTTTACACAATGGAAACAGAGCATTTAATGTAATATTTTTTCTATTTTCAATAATCTTTTATATTATACATGAAGGGTAACTTATGAAATAAATTTAATTTTTATTAGGATTATATAAATTAAATGTGATAATTTATTTTTTAGTAAGCATAAATTGATATATTTTACTTAAATTTTATTTGTCTACCAATTTATATGTCTATGAATTTATTCTTCTTTATTCAAATCTATATCTATTAATACTCTACTAATTTATCTTGAAATTTGAAAAATTAAAATTACATACATCTATATACAGTAAACAATTAAATAACAACTATACACAAAACATATATATTAATTAGACTAATTAAATTTTTTAACATAAGCAATTGTGATAGCTCAAATATTAAGGAAAAAAAGAAAATAATTTAGTAATTAGATATTAAATTCACCTCTTTACTTTTTTCTCTTTCATTAATGAACTATCAAACAATTGAGCAGATCCAAAGTAATAAAAAAGTTATTTTTTGGTACAGTGAAAAAATGTTTTCCTATCATAATATTTTAATGTCATTAATGCTGATGTACGTTCTAAAATAAGTTTCTTAAATGAGTTTATTGTGGCAATCAATTTATTGGCCAATGAAGACTTTCAATGTGACATTTCTTCAAGTCACAAAATAGTTGCTTTTAAGAGTGTCAAAGAGAGTTCACTTGGCCCTTGGTTTCATTATGGGGGCGGCGCATTACTACGGGCACATGAGGGCGGCGAATGAGGGAGTTGGAATGGTGGTGTTTGCGGTGGATAAAAAGTACATCTCATTCAAATGTAAAAGTATACATGGTTCCATTTTTTTGGATGATAGATTGTGAAAAAATTAAGATCTCATTCAATTTTAAACGGTTTAATTTATCAGTTTTTTTATATCTAAATTACAACTTTAAAAAATAATATTACTATTGTAAAAATACAGTAAAATAATAGGTTTGATATTAAATATAACAAATAATATATCTAATAACATTATAGAATAACACTGATCTCATTTAAAAATTATATTTAAAATAGATGAAACACCAACAAAATAGATTAAATTAAATTAATAAGTATTATTAGAACGGAAAAATTAAAAACCAACAAATATTATATAAAATTAAACTAATAGTGATCACATTTATAATCCCAGTTTGATTCGATTTTGAAAAACAAATCTGAAATTATTCGATATGAAATGTACGGTTTTCACAAAAAGACTTAAAAATATTCGATTTTGTGGAGTTTTCAGTTTTTTATATCGGTTTGCAATTTGTTTTTATCGATTTGGTCGTGAACACTCTTAAGTTAGAGTCTCTAATTTTTTCAAAAGAAATGAACATTTCAATTACTAAATGTTTATTTTATAATAAATATTTTAGTTAGTATTGAGCTATTCTTCTTAGAGGATGATTCTTTAGAAGGCATGAATGTATTATAACATATTGATTTCTCTATTTGGATTGCACTCAAAGCTAAACTAACGGCTATATATGAGAACAACAAATGACAACTCAACAAATATGATAATATTAACTTTTGGGTAGTTACTTTATAGGATGATTCTTTGGTTTCCATTCTTAATATTGACGAGGACAAGAAACGTGATTTCGTGCCATTGTTAATCATTTCATTCATGATAATAATTCGATAATATTATACAATTATTCTCACTTGGCTTCCTTGTTGTCCAAGGCTACTATTTCTAATTTTCATGAGAAGATCATCTTGTGTGGAAAGTAAATGACTCTAGCGTTTTAAGTTTTAAAGAAGTTTATTTATCTTTCAAGCATTTGGGTCAACAAAGTCCTTGGGGCAAATCCATTTGACATAATAGCGTTCCTTCTTCCAAGTCTCTTAAACTTTGGATATTTTGACATAACAAGATGTCTAATTTAACTTCTCATGGTTTTCAAATTGTATCTAGGTGAAAGCTTTGTTAGTGTGCAATGTAGATCAACACTCATCTTTTTCTATCCTACTCATTTTCTACTAGGATATGGAGTTGTCTAAGTTTTATTCTTCACTCACAAAATGACACTAGTTCGGTTCACCAACTTCTTGTTATTTGTGACAAAGATTAGTCTCTTTAGTGCAGAGATATTATTTTTACTATTGACACTATTTAGTATTGCATTAACCAAGTCCTCTTTGACGACAAGAGTTTTGCTTTTCACATTGCCATCAACCAAAAATTATTGTCAATGTCTCTTTAATTGGAAATCACACTTTTAGCATATTCTCCAAATTTATGCAGGAACTTCAAATACTCAAGTCCTTCCAAGTTAGAACTAATTCCTAAGGCTCCTAACATCAGAAAAATATTTTGGCATAATTCAAAGCTTGTTAGATTAATGTTAAAGTGATGGTGCTACTTCTAGCTTCCTTGGTCCTACTACTTGTGGAGGTTTATTTAGGGACAAATATACTACTACTTGGAGTTGTTTTGTAGTGAATTTGGAGATTATAGCTAAGTGCATGTTGAGCTTACTAGGATTATGGGTGACATTCTTTATTGATTGAATTTGAATCTTAATTGAAAAATCTTGTTTTCAGGAATCAAAGTCTGCCTTGTTATTTGGTTTATTGTAAATAAATGACTTAATTGCCCTGAGTTGGGTAAAAGGATGAGATTTATCATCTTTGAATTTTTTAGAAAATGTAATCAATGTGATTATATGATTTCTAATTTGGGACTTCGCAATGCTAACAACCATTGGTGGGCTACTTTTGTAGAATGAGAAACACAAGGGGGGGGGGGGGGGGG
>JBBPBR010000007.1:37365193-37386592 GCA_037974775.1 Cicer pinnatifidum | reverse complement strand
CCCCCCCCCCCCCCCCCCAACCCTCCCCCCCTCTTGTGTTTGTGTTTTTCAACCTTCAGTTACGTGGATGGCATGAAACCATTAGCTACAAGGATGCATTTTCTATAAATAGTCATTGATGGCTTTGTCATAAAGACTGCTTATTTTTTTCCATAAAATTCAAATCAACCAGAACGATTGTCGAATTTCACTCGAATCTTAAGTATATTATTTTACTTTCGAGCATGTTGATTCAATGTTATTTACTTTTTCATAAATTTATTTTCATGTTGTTCACATTCCTTGCACTATAAGTTTATGTACTTTAACATTCGATCACTTTACGTCTTTTTTCACTTTAATTTCATTCATTGTCCTTAAATATCATTTATTTTTCTACAAAATTATGTTCTTGCATATTACGATTTCAATCATTTAATGCACGCGTACTCCTCTATCCCATTGTATCTATATAAATTATGGGCATAATCATTTGATCATAAAAATGGTAAACTTGAACGTCAAACAAACCATCCATCCTTGAAATTTTTATTTTTATATTTAAGTTTGGTCTTATCACTTGTCCAAGATGCACACTTAACTATTCATTTGTTGATGTTTTTGATAGTTTGTTTGTTAAAACATTAAATCAATGTTAACACCAATGTTGCACAAGTTATATAAATTGAATGGTAAATTTTCTTATTTGGGTCAAATCATGTCACCTCTCCTATAGACAATAAACCTTGGTCAGACATTTTGACACATACCTTGACTTAGAAAATCTTTGTGAACTCTTTCATCCTCTCATTGTCATTTCTCATTTGATCTCTTTTATTTCCTTTCAGAACTTTTATGCTACATAGTTTATTTTATTTTAAAATTATTTTAGCTCCAAATTGTTTTATCTACACTTTGGTGTGATCTATTGTATTTCTTTTATTTTATTGAGTGTTACCTCATAGTATTTAAAGAGATGTAATATCTCTTGAATTAGGAAACTTCTTTAAAAAGGAATAAGTTTGTTTGAAGAGTATTCTTAGGTTGTAAAGGTTTCAAGCTGTTCCTATTTCAAAAGTTTGGTTTTAGTGAAATTCTTTAGGAACTGGGCGTAAGTCTTAGTGTGTTATGTGGTCAAATTTGTATAAATTTTGTGTGTTTTTTCGTTTCCCTTTCGGTTCTTTTATATTTCTTTGCAAGTTGTTTTTCTATTATTTATTTTCAACATCTTTATTTATCATCTATTATTTTATTTAAATTCTTTTCTAAGCATTTTATTTTATTCGATTAAATTTTTTAAGTATTTATTTTATCATTTTTTTAAGTTTACAATTCATTGGAATCACTTGTTCAACATGTGTCTGCCTTTACACATGATGTGTGACTGTGTGAGTCTTATTTATATCATCATGTTACAAGCTTTATTTATTTTTAAAGTGAGACTTGAGTTTCTTTTTCAATACACCTCTTACATCCAACACAATTGAATTTGGTGTGGGGATACAATGGTAGGTGACCCAAATTGTTAGATTCTGCTACCATCTTGGATTTTGAATTGAATTTAATTTATTCTTACAAAATTAATTCTTAAGGCGAGATGTGTCGTTCTTTATAAACTCTTTTTAAATGATACCTCTTTTTAATGTGAGAGTTAGTTTGATAAAAAAAAATTATGGGAGACATAGTTGATGGGGTATAGATAGTTAATTTTTCTTTCATTATGTTACAATACACCTCTCACATCCAATATAACTGAACTTGGTGTGTGGATAATATGGTAGGTGACCAAAATTATTAAACTCTGCTATCATCTTGGATTTGAATTGAGTCTAATTCATTCTTACATAATCGATTTTTAAGGTGAGATGTGTCGTTATTTATAAACTCTTTTTAAATGATATCTCTTTTTAATATGAGAGTTAGTTTGATAAAAACAAATTATGAGAGACATAGTGGGTAGGGTATAAAAAAAGTAGAGAGTTGATTTTTATTTCATTATGTTACAATAAACCTCTCACGCCCAACACAATTGAACTTGGTATGTGGATAATATGGTAGATGGTCCAAATTGTCATACTCTTCTACCATCTTGGGTTTTGAATTAAGTTTAATTCATTCTTACAAGATCGATTATTAAGACGAGATCTATCATTCTTTATAACCTATTTTTAAATGATAACTCTTATTAATGTGAGAGTTAGTTTAATTATAATAAAAAAAAATAAAAAAAAAAGAGAGAGAGTTAATTTTTCTTTTAGGACTTATGTTCTTCTTAACAAAGTGGAAAGTCAACCATTGAACATAGGATTTCACTTGTATGCTCTGAATTTGGATTAAATAGGGTGGTAAATGGTATGTTTGTTTAAGATTTTTAAAAAAAGTGATTTTGACTTTATATTTTTAAAATTGATTTTTATGAGAATTTATTTGAAAATAATAGAAATTGTTTCAGACTCATTTGTTATCGATTAAAAAGTAATGTTGACATTTAATAAGATATATATTCATTATTAGAGATTTTAACATGATGAAAATGACATTCTTTTTTAAAATACATCTTTCCAAAATAATTTTACAAAGAGCTTCTCTCAATATTTTTTCATTTTAATTATTTTTTAAAACTTCATTATTCAAAAATAATAATAAATAAATGAAATATTCAAAATAATATTTTAAAATAAAATATTTAAATTAGTTTTTTATTTTAGACGTAATTTTTAAATTATTTTAAAAAAAATTAATAAAAAGATAAAATAATATAAAATTAATTTTAGAAGAAATATCTTAAATAAACGGATGCAAAAACTCTCCCCAACAACAATCCAAGGGAGAGCATACCTATAAAAGACGCTCTTACTTTCAATCAATAGAGTATTTATAAAAATCTAATGGTGTGATTATGACATACCATTATACAGAGATTGGTCCAAAAAAGTTTAATAAAAACACATTAGTACATATAAAAAAAAAATCACTTTTTTGATAAATAATATTAATAATAATAATAATAATAATAATAATCACTTTAAAAAATTTCATCTATCTATAATAACTTTTTTTAAAAAAAATAAAAATTTAAAAATTATTTTAAATTATAAGTTGTTTTCTGTAGCTTTTAAAAAAAATTAATAACTAGTTTTTTTATTGAAAAAATTACTAATATATAACCTTATAACATTCTTTAAATAGTAAATGGAAAAAACAAAAGTGTATAATATCAATACATTCTTTAACACTCTTTAATGTTGATTAAAATCATGCAAACTCCATTTTAGAAACAAGTTCCACAACTTTAGAAACAAACTACAAACCAATGTGAGATGATAAATTTGAATCAATAATAAAAAAAGTCTTGAAAAGAGAATATTAGAGTGTGTTGCTAATTACATTTAACACGTGTTTGTCGTTTGGGATATTTGCACTAACGACAATTAGCAAATAGAGATAGTTTAAAGTTGATTGCAGATATAGCTATTAAAAATGGTCGTCGGACTACTTAGACTATATATTAGTATAGGATCTTAAAATATGAGATTAAAAAATAACGAGCCTTTTCGATCTTGGACCATTTAATTTTTATTAAAAATTGGATTTAATTTTAATTTTAATTCTCCTATTTTTATTAATTCACAACATTAGTCTCTCTATTTTAAAAATCGACAGTTTTGATCTATCTCTCTAATTTTTTAACTAAAAAATAATAATGTGATATAGTTTAATCATGTGATATATAATATGACGTTATAGAATGATTAATACTCATAAAATTGTAATAAAACGTTGTAAAAACTTAAATTTTAATTTTAGAAATTTTTCACGTTTTTAATTTAATTAATAACATATGAATAACTAATGCATCTAGATGGTTCTATATCATATAAGTGTATGTCACGTTATTAAAAATATGTCAAATTGTCATTTTTTAGTTAAAAAATTAAAGAGAATGACTAAAATTGTTGACTTTAGAAATAGAATGATCAATTTTGTGAATTAATAAAAATAAAGAGACTAAAATAATTCTAATTTTTGTAAAAAAAAAATTATTATGAGCACATTTGAGATGACTCAAATAATTATTTGTTTTACTATTTTTGGATTGACTTTAAACAATGACCTTTTTATTTTTGATGTGGTTTTCAAAAGAAAACAAAAATGCAATAGATTAACCAAAATTAAGAAAGAAAAGAAAATTTAATTTACTAAAAGTATTAAGAAAATGTATTATGTTAAAAGTCAACAACATAGCTTTGTTGTGGTGCTTCCGCCACTGACAAAGACTAGCACTGTCAGCTCAATATCTTCGACAATTCAGCTATGTTCGTGACTCTACTGATCAAGACCAATATCGATTTCGACTTCATCCTCCTACTTTGAAGGCTAAACGCAACCAGATTTTATGTAGTGTTATATATTTTATTGTTTTTCCTATAGTAAGCAGATTGAGGTTGTTTTTGTGTTTTAATTGTTAACAATTAAAATAAAAAAATATCAAAAAAAAATAGGTTAAATTATTAATCAGTATTTCCAAAAAAAACATAACTCATAATAAAGTAGATTGGACCAAACTAACTCATTCACGTAGAAGAGTCCTTCGGGTCATAGCAGATTGGCTGAACCGCCCTATTTCCCAGTTCTAATTGCAAGTCTCATATTATTACAATCTAAACCGTACCAACTAGGTATGTAATCTAAGCTATAGATCAAATGGTCTGACATCGTTGATTGTAGAATCCAAATTTGAGATGAACGATTGGATGATCCGGAAGTCCTAACCAAAATCCTAACTTGCAGGCTCATAGAATCACTTCCTCTAACTGCATAAAGGATCTATTTGTTTAAGATTCTTAAAAAATCATTTTTAATATTTTAGTTAAGTTATGTTTGTGTGTAAACCTTTTTCACAAAACATTGTTATAAAATGATTTTTATACTAAAAATAAAATAGCAATTTTATTAGCTTGTGAAAAAATAATCATTTTAAATACATGGATTAAATAGTGACATTTCACTCAGAAAATGAATAAAGATAAAATATCTACATTCATAATAATTAAATATCAAAATAACATTTTTTTTCCCGAAAAAATCTCTTGTTAATGTGTGCCTAGAGAAATAAAAGAGAAGTTAGCAGCAGCAACAACAAGAGAGAGAGAGAGGCCATTATTACATGTACAATCAAGCACATATACATATATATAATGCTTTGGCCCAAAAAAATACATATATATAATGCAAAAAGGAAAAGATAAAAATAAAAATTACATAGCTTAAGAAGACCATATATTACCACCACTACAGTGTAAAAAACTACCAGACTCAATTCTACTTTTTAGCAGCACCCTATCAATCAACAAGCTTTCAGCTGATGATTGGAAACTATAGTCACCAAGGTCACCATAATTTGTTCTCACAGTTGGCAACTTTGAAACATTTTTTTCAAACTTTTTTATGTATTGTTGGATGTCATTGTGAAGTGTGGTGGATTCAGATGGTTTTTGCGCAAAGGAGAAGCATGGTTTAGAATCAGTTTCTTTGCTATCAGCAGTTGAGTTGACTTGACCATGAATAGTTTTTGTGGAATCAATGCTGGCTGGTGGCTGCAATATGACATCATGTGATTGTTCTTGCGTACCTAATTCCTTTAAAAATATCATAAAAAAAAAATTACTGGTGTTAGAAGATTCATTTTCATAATTTCTCTATGTATGTTAATAATTGAATTTTGGAGGGGAGGACTAAATATACTCCATCTAAAATGAAATATAAACAAAAAAGATATATGAAAAGATGCATCTGAACTAAAATTTAGACAAGATACATCTACTTTTCAAATATAATTTTTATTTATATTTCATTTTGGATGAAGTACTTTGGTATATATTTGAGATTTTAAAATAATTTAAAAATACCATGATAAATAATCATATAACATTTTAATCACACCTAATTTATTTTTTTATAGCTTTCTTAATTTAAAAAAGAAAAATAAGTCATCTCTTTCCCTCCAAAACCCTTCATCCAAACATAATAGCATTAAGAATATATTTGAAATTTAAATTTAAAGTAATTAAAAAAAATAACATAATAGATGATCATATAACATTTTAATCACAATTAATTTATTTTTGAAAACATTTTATAGCTTCCTAGATTTAAAAAAGAATAATAAGTCAATATCTCCCTCCCCTCCAAAATCCTCCACCCCAAACATTCCCTTAAGGTGTGTAGGACCAAGTTAGAACATAAAAAACCAAGAACATGTTTACATCACATAGCCTTTCAATGTTTCTTGCTCCCTCTCATAAATGCTTTTCATTGAATGAAATGAAAAATAAGGACTTGGAATCTATATTAGCACACCATTATCATCATTGAAATTGAAAGTTGAAACGGAAATTTTGAATTTCCATCTTTTAAATAATATAAATAAACAGCTATTCAAATATATATATATATAAACAATTTAATTTTAAAAAATATATTAAATAACCATTCCCCAACTAAGCAACTTGTGTTGATAGATTTTCTCCAAGTGAGCCATTTGATAGATAATAGATTTCAAATACTCATTATGGAGTAAGTTTATATAAACATGTATTATTAGTTTAGAAGTTAATTGAAAAATTATATATTATGCAAGAAAAGAATATCAAGAGGCATTTGTTAAGTAGTAAGTAAACTACTGACGAAATTAGAAATTGAAGCATTTGAACTTGCCTCGGTTAAAGATATACGGCTACGAGATGGAGTAGGTGGACCAACCAAACTGAGCGGAGGATCTTCTTGGGATGAAAAGTCCGAACTATCGAAAGTCGATAGTGATACACACTCGTCAAAATAAGCCTTGGCATCTTCTGCAAGACGTTTTGACATCCTTTTTCTTTCAATGCTAGACTGTTACCATGTTTTGGGTTCATTAATAATGGAATAGAAACAAACGGAACAACAGAATGCACACAAGCACAAGTAGTAAGCAATTGTTTCCAAATACATATTGTAACAACTACAATTTAACCAGAGAACTGTGAAAAAAATGAAGCTAAAATATATGAAATGCATAACAATCAATTCGCGTGCATCTCGGAAAACATCAAGGATATGCTATATATGTTGTGGAGGTGTAGTATTAAAGATATTCATCCGAAAAGTTGGAAAAGAAGCACTAGAGTAAATAAAATGCGAAAGAAACCTACTTTTCTTGCTGGACGAGACTTTTGTACATTAGGGGTCTTGGGATATGGAAGAACTTCTCTCAAGATTCTATCCAATTCTCGTACTCGATGTTCTTCAACTGCAAGATCTGCTCGAAGACGTCTAGCTCGCTCTTCGGACTGCAAGTATGACAACATGTTCTAGGGAAAATGATTAAAAAATGCAGAAGAGGAAAAAATGATTAAAATTAAATTAAAAAGAAAGAGAAGTTAATCATATTTCATTTACAACTATAAATGGAAATATTACCTCTTCAAGCTTTTTGGCATACTCTCTTCTAATCTCGAACGCTAATTCTACGGCATCGGGGTTTATCAAGTCAGGATGAATATCCGCCATACTGGTAACAGTAATGGCTGTAGCATTACTCTTTTGAATAGCCTAAAACCCCATAAACATGTTAGACAATAGCATAGAATTTCCTTTTACAATTGTTATAGTAACAATAAAAATTAAGGTATACTTGCATAAGCCATAAACAAACAATAGCTCTAAACTATGTGAACATTGTGGTGAGGAAGTAGAATTTGGAGCACATATGAAGGCAAAAAAATCAAGATATATAAATGAGTAATGACCTGCAGTATACAGATTTCGTAATCAAATGATTTTCATAAGAAATGCACATGTTGCTACGATTCATGTAAAATGCAAAGTTGTTTCTAAGTAATAGACCTGGATCAGTGCAATTTTTAACTATGAAAATACATCCAAACCTGAAGAATTTTTTATCTGATGATCATAACCATGGCCTGAATAATGCAAAGTTGTTTCTAAGTAATTGATGCGGTTTACAATTCAGAAATCAGAACCATGGCCTGAATAAATGCCAGTTTTTTGAGTCAAATTTTGTGCACTTCACCTATTACACAGGATCAAGTGATCCTCTTTGCTTCATTAATTTATGTAATGGTGCTCAATGCTCAGCTAGTAGCTACTTTATAATAATGATGACAAGTATGTGTCTTACCAAACCTTTTTTTTATGGCTTTCTACATATTTATTACATTGATACAAACACTCGCAAGAAAAGAGTTTTCCATTAAACAGTGTCAGAGACAGACACTGTATAAATCACCATTGGTTATATCAAATCAAATTAAGTTAGTTGACGTCAAGTTGGCAAGGAGAAAGTTGTGATCTCGTGAAACTTACACTTTCGAGGTCAATCTGTATCTCAGAAATAGCTCGCCTCACTTCAGAACGAACTGTTTCATATATATCACCGGCTTCTGGCTGATCCCTTTGTACACACTGCAGAAGTCAAGATCCACTAAAAATTATCTATATACATCAAAAACACTGGCTAATTTTCAACCTAAAATTTTCACCCTGAGTAATAACTTGTCATGGATTAATGTTTCCTGGATTTAGGATACTATGACCTACATCAACATATCATCATTATCATGGCAATAAGTACTTTTTCTTATGTCAAACAGTTGTCATTTAAAATTTTGCACAAGTAATAAAAAGTCATCAAATATCTTAGTTATAGAGAAATATAACTCTATTTGATTAAATTACCCTTTTACTAAATTAATGCTCTCCATCATTCCACTTCACATAAATTTCAGAAGACACGGATTAAATTAATAAACCTTCTATGTCTTCTAAAGTGACAAACAATTTGAAAAAACTAAAATTTCTGAAGTAAATTTATTTTGAAACAAATGGAATGTCATTTTAAAGCTACAAGATTTTCTATAGGGCTATAACTTACTTTCTGTTCACAAACTGCTTTGATGGTTTTCTCATCACAACCAAATCCAGAACTTGTTGTAGAAACCGCATCGTCACAGTTTTGAGTTAGCAAACAAGACTGTGAAACAAACATAATTATGATTAAACAATCAAGTAAATAATCCTCATATCAATCATTATATGCTGCAAAAACACACTAGCAAAGTAAGAAACATACTGAAGTTGCAGCAAAAGAATCCGAGAGCTCAATGGATGAATGCTGACTAGACCATCTGCGCAGATCTTTCTCTTGTTTCAACGCATCTTTATGAGCTCTTCCGAATAAACCACCTTTTCTAATACTCTCGTCTAGCTTCAGACCATTACTATCTTTACAATCAGCTTCGCTCTGCTCAAACAACAAAGTTGCAAAGTGAGTAAAATTCCTTCATACTCTTGTCTCCATGTTCCGCATCAAAACAACGAAAGAGAGTGCGTTTAGTTGGTGGAACTGGAAATATTTTCTATTTTTAATTACAAAGTCATCACCTTATTTTCATTTTATTTCTAGATAACAATGAAAATATTAAAGTATTTTAACTATATATCTTTTATGAATTTTAAAAAGAGTTTAATTGATATGCATTTGAAGTATAAAAAAGTTTTGCGGATGCATCCAAACACATGACCTTATGGGATGCAAGCATAAAACTTTTTAAATTCTTTTAAAAAGATGGAGAAAAATAAAATGTGACATTTTTTCTAATTATCAGCAGAAACAAGAAATACATACAGAAAATCATGCCCCCAAGAGTGTGAACTAACATTCAAAATTCCGTTAGACAAAAAAGCAAAACTTTCATGTGGATCACAATCTGAATACTCTTACATTTCCTCCATTTATCAACATAACACATTTATATACACTATACCGGCACTTCAGATCAAAGACGTGTTCAATGTTCAAGATGTCTCGATAACACTTTTTCTTAAATTAGCACTAAATGTCAGTGTCATATCTGGTATATGTGACAATACTTCATAGTAAAGAATCATCTGACACGAAATATCAAACATTTAAGCTTACACGCCACTTAGCAACTTGTTGAACCAATCCAACCAAAAATTCATCTATAATTGGAAAAATTAATAAAATCTCATCCAAATAAAAAACAACCCCTCAATACTTCAAATCTTATAATTTTACTTTTAAGACAATGTAGGCAAACGTTATGCTAGACCACTTTTATAATTTGACCAAATTTATAGTGGTCTACCATAGCCCTGTGCTTAAAAGTCACTCATAACTCCACCGAAGATCCGATCGATGATACTCCTCGGATTCTGACTCGATTGAATGCAGTTCAATAAAAGGTAAAATGAATATGTCTCTCAAAATGTAACTCATCAATACCATACCAATAAAGCTAGAGTTTTTAGTGATTTTTAAGGATGTTGTATGGTGGACCACCAATGAACTTGCCCATTATGTGTTGTATAAATGTAAATTTTTAAATAATTATCACTAAAATACCAATTGAACAGAAATAGCATATATATAAATATGTATACCTCAGAAGTAGAATAATTAAAATGCCGCCGCGAAACCGGACACTGCGAAACAGACCGGGCCGTACGGCGAGCCGTATCCACTCTAGAAACACTCCGAGTCCGACCCGGTTCTTTGCGACCCGGCTCATCCTTTCGCGCCACGGAACGTCCCCTAGAAGGCTTAGAAGTTTCTAGAATTGGAATTGTTTTTCCATTGGTGTGCGAAGTTTGGTCAAAGAGAGGGTTATCTCTTTTGTTAAGAAACTCGTTGGAAATGTCCAAGGTAGTATCTGTTCTTGAAAACGCGCTTACGCTTTTTGACCTTCGAATTGGTGGAGCTCTGTTGTTGGAGGATCTGATTGAAGAGTGTGTGGTGTTGTTGTTGGTGGGAGTGGAAGTGGAAGATGAGGATGATGGTGATGGTGATTGGTTTCCTCTTCGTGAAGAGGATTTGAAGGCTGCAACTGCCATCACGAGAAAATGAAGGAAAATGTGGGAAAATTAACTCTGTGAGTGTGTGAGATAAGAGGAATTTGCATCTTCGGTTGAATCGTAACCAGCGAAGCTTCGTTTTTCTCTTGTTTTTATTTTATTTATATATCTATTTATTTATTATTGTTTTTTT
This sequence comes from Cicer pinnatifidum, assembly GCA_037974775.1. Taxonomy (NCBI): domain Eukaryota; kingdom Viridiplantae; phylum Streptophyta; class Magnoliopsida; order Fabales; family Fabaceae; genus Cicer; species Cicer pinnatifidum. The sequence continues at coordinate 37,375,542 of JBBPBR010000007.1, read as the reverse complement.
GTTTTAGTAGTTTTTGTTTTTTTTAGTTGTGCCCTTTTGGCTTTTGGACTGGAATTTAATTGCTTAAAAAAGTTTAATATTAATTATTATATTGATCACATGTTTTGCAGTAAACAAGGGGTTAAATAACTGTTGATTGTGTGAGATTTTTCAAGATTCTTTCTCTGTTAGAAAGCTTGGTTTTTGGAAAAATCATACCCCAACTTTTTTCAATTGTTTTTAATAGTTTAATTTTGGGTTAATAGATTTTTTTTTGGTTGTTACTATAATTTTTTGGTTGAGATATATTTTTAGTTTTTGTAAATATATAATTTTTGTTTAGGGTTTCGGTAAAAAAATTTGTTTAGTTCACGGTAAATATATTATTTAGTGTTCTTTGTCGTTTTATTTTAATTTAAAAAAAAATTATTCTAACTAAAATTAACTTTTCTATTATGTAAAATATTTAATTTTAATTTCTTAAATAAAAACTCAAATAAAATTACATTGACTAATTTTAATAAAATAAAACAGTAAAAGCAAAAAAGTGGTATTAATTTTGTAGGGAATCAAATCAAAAACATTATATATTTGCAGGTAAAAGTTTAAAGTTTAAACCTAATTTTTAAAATTTATGTCTTTACAATTTTAAATTTCTAAATTTCTACACTTTTAATTTAAGTGAAATTTATGTATCCATTCAAAATATGATAATGTTGCAACAAAGTGATATCAACCTTTAAAAAAAAATCAAGGAAAAATAATTTAGAGTTTCATCTTTCCTAGTTTCCCCTTTTCCCTCAATACCCCTACATCTTCATCTGATCTCTTCCCTCCTCAATAATTTAGTTGTGTATTTGGAAATTTATTTTTGAAACAAAAGATAAGTTCAAGATTGAGTTGGTAATTTATGGAAGAGATGGGTTAGCCTTGATGGCTAGAGTGCAAAGACCTTGCAGAGAAAGTGAGAGTTGGAAATATATATGATCGATCTAATTGAAAAACTTGAATTGGAGTCACGGGATGCATTAGTGAGCCTACAAACATGGACATGGGTTCTAATGAATAGAAGTTGTTTGAGTTCATAAATAGGATATGTCATGCTTTTATTGGCTATTTTAGTCGTTGCAACTTGCCATTTGAGTGAATTATGTTCAATTGTTCACAGTTCTCCAATGAACAGTGAATGATTTGGGATACCAAAAAATTTATATCCAAGAGATTTAGATTTAATATATACTATTAATATTTTTCTCTTTTTAATATATACTAACTATTAATATTTGTCTATAAAAAATTTAGTTGTTCACAATGTTGATTGAGGGCGGAGGAAGGGGGAAGAAAGTCCTAATTTTTTAAGTTTAGAAAAATATACAGGATATGGTTGATGACATGAAAGGAAAGATGAGAGAGAAGAAATCATAGTTATTTTAGTTTTTAATTTAATTATTTTCTTAAAGAATATTGACTCATAATATACAATATATCACATCATTAAATGTTGACTATATTTGTCACATTATTATTTTTGAATGGATAAATGTCACAAATGACAAAAAGTTGATGAATATGAAACGGTAAGAACATAATCTAAAAAAATTGCATAGACTAAAATTAGATTGAACTTGTTTCAAATCAGACTCAGTTTTGGTCTACTCTAAATTATGCTCAAGCTCAATATCTCTTATTTGTTGGTTATATAAGTCTTAACTCATAACAAGGTATGCTTCAACTTAACCCTAATCTCCACCTAAACATATACTAATATTGAACGTTGGAGTGTTTGCAAGTACCTTGCAGGTTCTCTCCACCTTAGATTCCGACAAAACACCATTGTTTGAAATCATTCCTTCCACTAATCCACCATCACCACTATGAGTATGAATATTGAATGGAACATAACTCATATTACATGGACACAAAACATTATACAGTTTAAATATTATATACTGTTGGGGAGTCCGGAGGAGCACAACAATTCGGAATGGGCTAAACAAGGATTAATAAGAGACTTAGACACCACATATCAACCCAAAACCTTAAGGCATTAGGTGTATGGGTCATTCTCCTTATATATCCAATACAGTCACCATTCCTGGTCAATGTGGGACTAAAGAGTCATAATTGAATACCCAACAATCTCCCCCTCAATTATGAGTTCCCACCACTAGACTTGATCCACTTGATCACCGAGTCCAGTCCTTTATTGACCACTTGACCACTAGACTTGATCCACTTGATCCGAGTCCTTTTTGGTCCACCACAAGACTTGATCCACTTGATCCAAGTCCTTAATTTTGCTCCCCCATCAAGCCGAACCCGGCTCTGATACCACTTGTTGGGGAGTTCGGAGGAGCACCACAATTCGGAATGGGCTAAACAAGGATTAATAAGAGACTAAGACACCACATATCAACCCAAAACCTTAAGGCATTAGGTGTATGGGTCATTCTCCTTATATATCCAATACATCCACTATTCTTGGTCAATGTGGGACTAAAGACTCATAATTGAACTCAAGTGGTATCAGAGCCGGGTTCGGCTTGACGGGGGAGCAAAATTAAGGACTTGGATCAAGTGGATCAAGTCTAGTGGTGGACCAAAAAGGACTCGGATCAAGTGGATCAGTCTAGTGGTCAAGTGGTCAATAAAGGACTGGACTCGGTGATCAAGTGGATCAAGTCTAGTGGTGGGAACTCATAATTGAGGGGGAGATTGTTGGGTATTCAATTATGAGTCTTTAGTCCCACATTGACCAGGAATGGTGGCTGTATTGGATATATAAGGAGAATGACCCATACACCTAATGCCTTAAGGTTTTGGGTTGATATGTGGTGTCTAAGTCTCTTATTAATCATTGTTTAGCCCATTCCGAATTGTTGTGCTCCTCCGGACTCCCCAACAAGTTTTGCTCACCCACCAAGTCAAACCTGGCTCTGATACCACTTGGAGCTGAATTGGTCAATGTCACAACAAGGACTTCCCAGGCAAGGAACTCAGCAATAACAACGCTTGCAACTCATCATCTAATTTAATTTCTGCGGTTGTCAACTGATTCACTGTATTCTGAAAAATACTCATATGCTCTGCCATTGAATCCCCATCTTTGTATTTCATATTAACCAGCTTCCGAATCAAGAATGCTTTATTTTGCACATTCTTTCGTTAAGATCCAACCACTGCCTGATCAACGCCACTGCCTTTCTATTCATCTTCTTCCAGTCAGCGTCAGATTTATCTGCGGGTTTAGCAGTGTTACCCTCAATAGGATCATACAAATCTTTACTGTATAACATGTCTTCCATGAGAGTCTTCCAAAGTGTGTAATTAGAAGAGTTGAGTTTAATCATATTGGGACCTTTATTTTCCTCTTCCATTTAAATGCACAAATCAAATAACCGAGCTCTGATACCACTTGTTGGGGAGTCCGGAGGAGCACAACAATTTGGAATGGGCTAAACAAGGATTAATAAGAGACTTAGACACCACATATCAACCCAAAACCTTAAGGCATTAGGTGTATGGGTCATTCTCCTTATATATCCAATACAACCACCATTCCTGGTCAATGTGGGACTAAAGACTCATAATTGAATACCCAACATATACTATAAGCACACCACAATCAATCATATGGGTAACTTTACAAGTAATTAGGATTAAAGTCAAATATTTTTAATAATATCACTTATATGATTTATTGAGAGTATAAAAATAATTATACCAATAATGTATTTGATATTTTTTCTACTAAAACAGTGATCCAAAAAGGTGCAAGTATTACATAGGTTTACTATACCACATGGGTAGTTGTAGATCTTAGTATGGACTGAGGCACACCTTTATATAAATATATATAATACTATATAAATATATATAATACTTCATTCATCCTAAAATAACTATCGCATCTGCAAAAAGTATTTGTCTTAAAAGATTGTCATTTTTAGTTTCTAATGTACCTTTAATTATTAGTTTCAATCATACCCTCTGATTGATATAAAGTGTAACACTTTTAAGTTATTATTCTCCATTTTGCATTTATTATGATAGAAATGCTAAAATAGTTAATAAGGGTAATGAAGTAAAATTGTCATTTCCTTTCATTCGTTTATCATGTTTTCTTAATTTGTGTAAAATTGTCAAATGCGACAATCATGTTGAGATAAATGCGATACTATGTAATATATGTGAAGAATTTATAAAAAGTAATTAATATTTAAAAAAGGGATCACAATTCAAATTCTTCCTTATGATTGATATTGCTACTTCACCTACATATCAATTTTTTTGTTTGGAATTGTAAATGTTAGGAGTGTATTGAATTGAGATTTTAAAAGACTATTTTGAGAGGAAAAACCTTAAATATTTTAAGGGGGTGTAATGGATTGAGATTTTAAAAGATTGTTTTGAAAAAAAAAAATCTTGAAGATTTTAAAAGATTCTTTACGAACAATAACTTAAAATACTATTTAATGGATTTGTAAAACAAGATTTCAAAATATCTTATGAATTTATAATATTGAATGACAAAATATAATACATATATTATAAAGTTTGAATAAATAAAAACAACATTGTTATAATTTTTAAAATATTTCAATAAAAAAATAGTGTATAGTTTTATGTCCTCCTAAGTAGCATTTATCCACATATATGAAGCTATAGTACTCTTCCATAAATTAGCATATCCACGTTTCTGTTCTTGGGTTTGAACATTATGTTTATGATTATGCTATTCGTTAATTGGTAACGTCGGAGACGAAGATACATTAAAATAACAACCTCATATCCGAAAACAGTAAACTTCAAAATAATATTATAGTCCCTAAAAATAATCCCTATAAAATCAAAATAATAACCTCAAACCCTAAAATTCTAAACCCTAATCCCTAAAATCTAAACCTTACCTCTTATAATAGAAAAAAATATAATTTTTTTTATTTAAATTATAACTCAGGACAACCATATACTCAACAAAAACAAAATAATTTTTTATTTAACAATGCAAAATATAAAAAACATGTTACTTTGGAGGATTACTAATGTGAAAAAACATAAAGAACCAAAATTAATTTTTCAATTTAACAAAAAACATACTAACTTGAAATCAACAAAAATCAATGATAATATGAAGAACCAACAAAAACATGTCTATGTAAGGAATACATGAAGAACCAACAAAAAAAATTATAAAAAAATAATAAAACCCAACAAAAGCAATGTAAAGGGAATACATGAAGAACAATAAAAATATGAAGAATCAAAACTTAAAAACAACTAGCAAGATGCAAAAGCAACAAATGAAAAAGAAAAATAAAACTCTAACTTGTGCAGTAAAAGATTCAAAAAGGTGGAAAACAAGATCAGGACTTTTGGTGGGGACATAAAATAAGCTAATTAAGAGAAAAAATAAAGAATATTTGAAGTCAAAACTTTATAATAGTTTTTAATTTTATTTGTGTTTAATTTGAATTATAATAATTTTAATTAAGTGGTGTAACATCAATATGGGTCTAGATTATTAGGTTTTGACACATTTTAGGAATATGTAAATCTTTCTTCAAATACATTGTAAGAGTTTCATTTTGGATAAGTTTAAAATGAATTAGAATTTATCTCATGAGAATATTGAGTGAGATGTGTCTCCTCTTTGAGTTCATGGATTAGAATTTGCTTGAATCATATCAATAACTTTCTTACCATTGTGGCAATTCCACATTGGCTTATCAATCATCATTGATTGTGGCGCCTTATCCATCTTCTTCATCTAGCTCATATTTTGTTTCTTTCTTTTCTCTTTTATTTTTGAAGAAAAATCACATGGTTGGATCTTCAATCTCATGTGGAAGCACTCAAATCCATATCTTTTGGTATTCAGAGCTTGTCTCCAAGTGGTAACATTTGTTCTTAATTTCTGTTTTTAAGTTTTTGATGTTCTTGGAGATTTTGAAACTTTAGGTTAATTTCTTGAAATTTGATCTTTGTTTTTATGTAATCTTGAGTTGTTAGTTGATTATGAGTATTATAATATGTGTGGGATCGTTTAGTTTGATGATTACATGTTGTTATTTTGGTGAAATTTCGAGTCCTTAGTTGCTGTTTTTGAGAAAGAAAGAAAAAATATGGTTTTAGTTTCATCATCTTATTCACTTGCAATTATTTGATCTAAAATTTCACTTGCAAAATTGTTTTTGATATTATTTCTCCAATACATGTCCGATTCTGGAAGTTCAAAATCATAAATTGATTAGAAAAATGACAGGAATTCAAATATACATAGAAAATATGAAAATACAAGTTCTATGAAAAAGTGATTATGCATAAAATCACTTTTGAAAAAAGGCATTTTGCAACAACAAAAAATCTAGAATTGTTCTTAATGAAACATCAAACATCTTTTGCATTCTTGTTATCTCTTTTAGACATTGCAAGTTTGATTTTTGTATCTTACCTCCCACATATTTTGATCACTTAGTCATTTAATTCTAATATTTCTTATTTCTTTGATAATCTACTTGAGTGTGTCTTCATTTACTTGGTTTTTCTTGTTTGTCATTTTAAATTCTTAGTTTTGTCTTAGAGTTTTCCTTCTTAAAACTCATGTGTTGATAGCTTTTGTGGACTTGTTACATTGTATTTGGATTCTTGATTGAGTTCTATTTAAGAACTTGAAATGGGAGTTTAAGTGAAAAAGGGCAAGGGTGCACATCATTAAAAAAAAGAGTCATCGTTGAGTGATATACACGAGTGATATATTTTTTGAATGTAAATACTTAGTGATTGGTGAAGACCTTATTTTTATCTTCTTAACTTGTTATGGTGATTTGTTTGATTATTGTAATACTCGTTGAATTACTTATCTTATGAGTCACTTTATAAAAATATTGAATACTCAAATGAATGCCTTGAGAGAAGAGTTTGTAAATCAAAGAGATAGGAGAGAAGATTTAGAGAAAAGATAGGTTCGAAATCGAGAAGGAAAAAAAAAATAAGTTATGATGAGAAGGAAAAGAGATATGAGAGAAGATTTAGAGAAAAGTAATCAAACAAAACCAACAAAATATTTTCTCACCTTGGTCTGAGAGAGGGAGAGAAGGAAAATGTTTTCATTTTATTTTTCGCAATAACAACAAGAATCATGAAAGCATTGATCACAAACTCAAGAAAATCATCCCCCCTCCCTACACACACACTTACATGCTTCGCTGCCATGGAAATAAAAAGAAGAAGGAATAGTAGATAGTTCAAATAATCATGATTTAATCAAAGTATCAAACAAAAATCAAAGCAAATCCTCTTATCCACCACTATGAGGTTTTTGAATTTTGCTAATAAAGAGGGAAAAGTAAATTCTTTTACCTTAGATCAACTCCACTTGGCTAAATTTTTGTTCTTCGAGTTCTTCATCCACTCAAAGGAGAAGACAAAAATGGAAAAAAAAATTAAATGGATGAATGAGATGAAGAAAGTATGTTACGACCTTGAGAAAGAGAAAGGAGAGAAAAATGGTTTTGTTTCACTTTTAAAAGCTTAAGAAACTATTTGTAACCACACATTATAAGCCCATGTGTCCATCTTTCTAACCACTCAATTTTCAATCTACTTTAGTAAAATATCTACTCTCGTTATAACTCAATTGACAGATAAATTTATTAGTAACATGTGACATCTTAAAATTTTTGTTGATGATAAATTTTTCGTAGCTTAATTAAATTATTATCCGCTAAATAATTTTAATTGAGTATCCAAAACATATATATTAAATACATTACTAACTCTAATAAAATATAATTATGGAATTTAATTTCATAAAATAAAAATTGAGTAACTAGCCTAAGCAATTCAACACAAAATACAATAAAATTGAAGAAATTAGAGTTTAGAAAATTCAAAGTCTTACACAATTCATTGAAGTTAAAGGTGAGTGGTCAAAGGTTTCTCAAAAGGATGCTTGCAAGGAAAATCTTGGTATGAATCCTAGCAACTTTAATTTTTCTACTACTTTAATTTATGTTTCTCTTAAATTGTTTGATAAGTTTATTCCTCCTATGCTTGATAGGTTTGCAAATATTCATATTGAAGTGTCTAACTTGTGTTATTTACATAAGCCTCATTGAAAGTTGAATCCATGACGCATCAAGTATTTTATCTGTATTATTCTGTTAAACTTGATTTGAGAATTATGAGTCAAGATTTGAATGATTTTCTTAATAAATGTGTTGTTGTGTTTTCTAAAGTAAATTTGGTTCATGACAAATTTTTTGAAGAATGTGTTAGGATTCTTAAAAAACATTTGTTTGCTAACCTGAATACTTATTCTTATCTTAAAAATAAAGTTAGTATCTTGAGATTATCTATGAAAACTAAATGTTTTCCTGTGGAGTTAGTTGATAGTTGCACTACTATACCTCTCCTTACTCGTTTTGTTATTGACAGACCTTTTAAACTTTCATACGATACTCTTAATTTGTTTGAGGGACTTGTCTTATTTCAAAAGAACCTTCATTTGTTTATGATGAAAGGAATATCCATAAGGCTCAACGTGTTTTTAAGCTCTTGGAAATACAAAGTAACATCTTGTTCTTCACCAATTCCAATCCATGTAAAATACATTGATACTTAATGTCAATTTCAAGTGGTATAATTTTGTTTCTTGTGCTTCACCTACTTGATATATTTAGTGTTTTTTCACAATTTCCATTTGATCACGGTGGTAGCGTTAACATTGTTCTTTGTGTCTTTGACTTGTGTTTTTCTTCTTGTAGGTTATAATTGAGCTAAATTTGAGGTCAAATTTCTTCTAAGAATGATGGAATAATGAGAACCTAAAATGAGCTAATTAGGAGGAAAAACAAAAAATATTTCAAGTCAAGACTTTATAATAGTTTTTAGTTTTTATTTGTGTTTACTTGAATTGTAATAATTTTAGTTAAGTAGTGTAAGTCCAATATGGGTCTAGAGAATTGGCTTTTGCTCCATTGTAGGAATAAGGTAAATACTTCTTTAAATATCTAGTAAGAGTCTCATTTTGGATAAGTTTGAAATGAATTAGAATTTCTCTTATGAGAATATTGAGTGAGATGTGTCTCCTTTTTGAGTTCTTGGATTAGAACTTGCTTGAATCTTATCAATAGTTTCCTTAGCATTGTGGCAATTCCACATTGGCTTATCAATCATCATTGATTGTAGCGTCTTCTTCATCTTCACAACCTAATTCATATTTGTTTCTTTTATTTTCTTTTTTATTTTGTCACTTTATCTGAAGAAATCACTTTGTTAGATCTTCAATCTCATGTGAAAGCACTCAAATCCATGTTTCTCTTAAATTGTTTGATAGATTTCCTCCTCCTATGCTTAATAGGTTTACAAATATTCATGTTGAAATGTCTAACTGTCGCGGCCTAAAATTTCAAGTTTTCCTCGAATTCAATGGAGTCGCCACCAAAATTTATTTTAAAATAGGGAAAATATTGGGAAACCCTTAAAAATGTAGAAAAATAAAAAATGGCCTTTGAAACCAAATTTTGAGTTCGGGAGTCGATTATGCGTAGGGAATGTATTAGCACCCTACGACATCCGCTAAAAAAAGGTTACCTATAATTAATTGTGCAAAATTATATCAACTTAACTATATTTGTTTCTCTTTATTATTAAATATGGATATAAAATTATTTTTTATAAATATGATTTTCTTGAAATAAAAGCTTGTTAAAAAGAGTAAAAAAAAAAGTTTTTATTATTGTGCTTGACAAGAGTATGATCTTGCTCCTACGTATCTCCCGGTGCGATGGAGAAATCAAAGCTACGTAGTTCTTGGTAGAAAATGTGGATGTGTTGATTGCTTTTAAATAAATTGTATTTTTATTTTATTTTATTTTCAATTTAATTTTGACAAACATAAAGAAATAAACTTGCTTGATTTGAACAATTATCTTAAAATATGAATTTTAAGATGATCGAATTGTACAACTTGTGTCTCAAAACTCAAGGAGTAAAAAGATGTCACATCTAATTCAACCTTTTTTGAGAATATTTGATTATTTTTTAAACTAGAGTTTTAAGACCATCAAGTAGTACAACTTGTGTCTTAACAACCCGAAGAAAATGTCATGTCTAAAATAAAAAATTTTAAAATGATAAAAAAAAAAAAATACTAGTTTTAGAACCATCAAGTTATACAACTTATGTTCTGACAACTAATAGATTAAAAGACGATACATCTAATCAACTTTAAAAAAAATTATTTATACATTTAGTAGATTTATAAAATTAGTTGAATTTAAAAAATAAGACTTATTTAAAAAAATAAAAAATAAAATAAAAAATAAAAGAAAATGCTAAAAAAAAACATAAATTTATAAAAGACC
>JBBPBR010000007.1:37283545-37360459 GCA_037974775.1 Cicer pinnatifidum | reverse complement strand
GTAAAAATAAAAAAACCAAAATTACAATTAAACATTTTTATTTTAAAATAATATAGACTAGTTTTGCGGGTTTCGTTTCAAATGGAGTAGTAAATATATTCATAGGGATTAAAAATTTTACTAATTTAATCTTATTAGTTATTGGTGTATTTTTTATTACTTTACTAACAATTTTTTTACAAACCGGACAATTATCATAGAAAGGAGGGAGTAACATTCTAATTTCAATTTATATAGTTTCTAATTTTATGATAAAACTTAAAGAATATTACCATAAAAGTGTAAACATAAAAACTCACAAAAGCATATTGATACATTACATCTCGTGCATCACACGAATTACATCGTGAATAAAAATGTAATGGGTGGAGGATGATTTGAGAATGAAAAAAAAAAAAATTACATATATTATATATCTACATCATACCTTAATCAATTATGATTCTTGTTAGTATTAGTTTAAAAATAATAATTAAGATCCCTCCCTTGGTCTTATCCGTTATTAAATGTGCAAGTGCAAGAAAGGATACATTGGAAGAAAGTTATTCTTGAAATGTATAAGGATCAACTACATGAGAATTTGTAAGAGTTTGGAAGAATACGAATGTAACACTAAATAAAAATTAAACTCAATATATATTCATATGAAGATGTTAATAATATGACGTTGTACAAATTATAAACATACATAAAATTCAAAGAAAACCCATATATACTTTTGCTTTGTCGTCCTTGATTTGTCTTAATAGGAAAGATCAAACATTGATTTTGAATCCATAAACATTTTTTTTTTATTTTCATGTATTTTATGGAAGTTAACTTCATGAGTACAAAGAAATCACACAAATGTAAAAGAAAAATTATTTGACCTCTTATGCAGTGTTTGTGTGCTCCTCGTTTCTCTTGTTGCATTTTTTCTCCAAATAAATTAAATTTGTATATCTACAAAGATACTCTGATATCAAAGTAAGACATATAGTAGTTATGAACTCTTGTTCACTTCAACTTGTTGCTATTTTTCCTTATTTGATTGTTGAGATCATCTCTTAATGTTGGTTACATGCAACATATATGAAGGTCGAGATAGGTGGAAGTGTGTAATTGATTCAAATGAATTCCTCGATATTCATGATAACTTCTTTTTGATTTGGCGACAATGGAACTAGAGATAGAATCAATTTATGCATAAAGACTTCCGGTTGATGGATCCGCAAATGAGGAATGGGAGTTGAAGTTCCTTTCTTAGGAACATTGTTATGTTTTTATTTAGATCCAAACATATCAAGTACGAAGAAGAACAAAAATGTGAAAAAGGGAATTCACATGGTCTACGTTCTAAGTTTTTCTATTAGAATTATAAATTTTGAATCTCATGTTTTGTAAAGATGGAGTGGAAGAGGAATATGGTGAAAGGAAAATGATGAAGATTAGCCTAAGCAAAATTTGGATCATATCTTCTTATGAACAATATTTTGACCATATCTTTTTGTGAATAATATTTTGGCCATATCTTCTTGTGAATAATATTTTGATCATATCTTTTTTTCACCTAAGTAAAAGGTTTTCTTTAATCATAGTTCTGAATCATATCTAATTTTAGATTGTGTTAAAAAAATTAACCATGCAAATTTTCCTTCATACTCTTGATTGATTAGAGTGGTAATGGATTCAAGATTGTTCTTGGATCTTCAGAAATTTTGATTCGGCTAAGTATTTTATTCAGAGTTAATTCTTTCAATTAGAGCCATTGACTTTCTTGTTGGAGTCAGACACTATGTTTCTTGGATAATAATAGTCATAAGCAGAATTGCATGACTTAATGAAGCCATTAGTCTAAGTAAATTATTCTCATAAAATACATTTGTTAACATCAAAATTACAAAAAGAAAATCAACTTAGTTCCAACAATTACATCATGATCAAATTTTTTTTTACAAGTAATTGAAATCTTTTGGGATTCACCAAAGCTTCTTCTAACTTCAAAGAATATGTTGAACCAATTCTCCATTGTATTTTTTTTAAAAGATTTAATTTGTATGCACCGCCACTATAAAGATATTTCACATTGTCAGTTAATCATACCCATAAGATGATTAAACCGTTTGATTTTTATTATAATTATTTTTAAAGTTAAACATATAAATGATTGTAATGTGTTGAAATTGTAATTTTTTTACAATTAACGATGCACTACAATTAATCTATTTTATATTATTACCAATTTTTAACATAAATTTTAATTCAAAAATTGTTTGAAATTGTCGGATTAATTAACCTGTAAATGTTAAGTGAAAAAATTTGAGTAAAAGAAAAAAAAAACAAAAACAGTTTGGTTTAGAAAAAATGATATAAGATTTCAGTTAATCAAACTAAAATACTTCAATTCAAGGGAAAATGGTGTAAGATTATGATTCGGAATTGTTTGCCGAATCATTAATCCAATTCTGTTTGGTATGGGAAAACCAAACTGATTTAGTTTTCATGAACGGCTGTCATGATTCAGTTCAGTTCGGTTCGGTTCAGTTTCTGACTGAATCAAACCACAGTCCTAGCCTGTGACTTTCAAAAGGTTACTTACATTCAACTCGAACTAATACTTAAAACCTTTAAAACGACGTCGAACCTCTTAACTTCAGCGATGGCCGGGAACTCCTTACCGCCGGTGAAGCTCACCGACAGTGGCCGACCAGTTCTGTCACCAAACGAGATCGAGTGCTTCTTTCTCTCCGGTGTAGACCTTCTCTGCGAAGACGAACCAAACACATGGTTTCCTCACCTAAAATCTGGCCTTCTCATCCTCACCACCCACCGCCTCATCTGGCTGCCAGACGCTAACGCCTCCGGCAACGCTTCCTCCGTCCCCCTCGCTTCAATCTCCCAAATTTTTTCTCACAAGAAGTCCCTCAAATCGGTATTCGCTTCCCCGAGGGTCCGTTTCCAGGTGTCTCCATTGCCAGAACGTGGAGTCGCCACGTTGGGGTCGAGATCGGTAGTTGTGACTGCCGTGTTGAGGGGAAAAGGGGACTGCGACGCTTTTGTGGCTAAGTTTTGGGAGAATTGGCGAGCCAGAGCGTGGGAGGAGGCAGAGAGTGGTACGAGTTCGGGTTCGAATGCGGCAGCCGTGGCAGCGTCGGCTTCAAGTGGGATTTATTCGAGTGATGGGACGGTGAGAATGGTGGGAGTTTCGGGGATATTGAGGAAGGAGCAGGAAATGTGGGAGAGTACTGATAAGAGTTTGCAGGATGCTTTTCAGGATTTGAATGCTCTTATGGTAATATATTTTTCTCTATTTTTGTAGTAATATTTGTTAATTTGGTGCTTATATATATTGGAATAAGTAAAGGTTATGTTTGAGGTTTTGGTGGACTGATCAAGGAGGAAAAGTTTGATGTACTGAGAGTTGAAATCTATGTAGCATGACACTTTAGGTTAAAATCGTGTCTGAGTGTCCGATACTCTTAAGGCATTGGTACATATGGTTATATTCAATAACTTGTGTTTTCTCAAATTTTTAAGTATCTACTGTCTACCTGTCAATGTCATGCTGTGTCTGTGTTAGTGCTTGATAGTTTGAATTGCATTCTATTTGTTAATAGTCTAGTTGGTTTTGTGGTTGATAGAGCTGTAATTATGGATTTAATAGGAATTTGTTTAGAATTCAATAGTACACTACATGATTTTCCAAATATTTGTGTTTTATCATGATTTCCCTGGACCTTGATAGAAATGACTGTGTTTTTTGATTTATGTAACCAACTTTACTTGGGGGAAAAATGATTTGTTTTTTGTTGTATTTCTTGCTTTGGCCACTGAGTTACAAAGAAATATTAGGTGGTTGTTGTTCTTTTTGTAGATATACGCTGCATGTTTCTCATGCTGGGAAAGATATTCTAAACCATATTATCCATGTAAACTCATAATCAGTGTTGTTAAATGGCGGCCATGGTGCCGCCATGGCATGGCGGATTTTTGGACAACCACCATAGGCAATTTGTGAAGGAATGTCCTCTATGGAGGCACAATAGGCCACAATGGTTAGTTTATAACTTTATATGGCGAATTTTAGGCCTTCCACCATTGACAACACTGCTCGTATGTGGATTTATGAAATTTTATTTTTGTTTATCTTGAAGTTTAGAGTTTACACTGTTAATTTGTGTACATGAAGTAATTTGTGGAAAATGCGTTTCGTTCTCATTTTAGGTTTAGTTAAATAAAAGGTGAACATCACTTGATTTTAGTTTGATCGATGAGGAAGAGTCAGGCAAATGATCTCTGATTTTATAGGTGGACTAGTGAGTTAAGTTTTACCTGTATGATGTGCAAACAGATGTGAACTCTTTGTTTCTCTGACTTGATTGTGACAATTGTAGTTACGTCTAGAAGTAATTTTGTAATATTTTAACCAGTTTTGTTTTAAGCTTAAGCTAAGTTTTAGTTTAATGATGGATTTGCAGAGCAAGGCTAAGGAAATGGTGTTGCTAGCTGAAAAAATGAGGCTAAAACTTTTGTCAGGCTCAAATTCTCAAACGAATGCAACTAATGATGAGGAGATGGGTTCAAAGGAAGAGATGCAAGAATTGTTATTGAGTGTTGGTATAATATCCCCTGTTACTAAAGAGTCTGCGGGTGCTTTGTATCATCAACAGTTATCTCGCCAGGTTCTCTTATCTCTGTTCCGCAAGCATTCATTGTTTTGTCAATAATCAAAAGATTATGCGAATTGTAACTTTTTTGTATGACATGCTTTTAAGAAAGGTTTCAGTAATATTTTTGGCCTTTTTGCCTTAACACTTAACACTGTTTTTATCCAAAGATTTCACAGTTGAGGCTGTTTATGATGGATTGTTTTATTCCTATAATTTTTTTATTGGGGGGAGGATTCTTATGTCTTATGCTGTTCATTGATTAAAAAAATGTTATGGTTTCCGAGGATCATGGGAACATGAATTACAAGTACCAAGGAATAAGGGACCATTCATAAAATATGGTTATAGTGTTGAACTATGTTAATGAACATGTTGAGGATGAATTTGTCTTTGCCTTTGGTGATGACAATTAAGGATTTACATGGAGCTAGTATAAAGGCAGATTGTGTTTAAGAGGAAAATTTATATACTAGAAACCCGGCCAAAAGGGATAACATGAGCAGAATGAGTAGAAGACTAGAATTACAATTAGAATATAGAAGATCTTCTTCATGTGCAGTACATAAAGATGCATGCAGAGGATATTAAGGCAGGGTATCTCTTTCTTTGCAGTGCATTATTGTGGCCTTTTGAGTTAATTGTTGTAGAAGAGTCAAGGAAGTGCTCTCTTACTCATGCTCTCTCATTCCTAGGGAGAAAGATATTAGTGGTTGGTTTTGATGTTTTAACTCTTCTAGTCTCAAACTTTGGTGCACGTCATTTAATGTTTTTTTTTAGGAAATCATTTAATGTTTTCTCACTTGTATAGAATCAATGGGACAAATCAATGGTTTATATTTTTAAAGTTATGGAGTTAATTAATGGTCGCTTGACTGATTACCATTTTGTTATTTTCTGTTTGTTTAAAATATTCTAATCTGTCCTTGCTAATAATTAGTTGGCAGATTTTGTTAAAGTTCCATTAGAGAGATCTGGAGGAATTATCAATCTAATTGATATTTACTGTCTCTTCAATCGTGCTCGTGGGACAGGTTTCAATTTTTTTTCATCTGTCTTCCCTCAGACATGACTAATTTCAAGGTGTACATTGTTTGATTTATACTTCCCTTGTTTTGGTCATCTAATAAACAGAGTTGATTTCACCTGATGATTTGTTGCAAGCATGCTCTCTGTGGGAGAAGTTTGATGTGTATGTACTGCATTAGCTGTTATTTAATTATTTCTACCACTGCATTTTTGTAAATTGTGGTCATAGCATAGAACCAACGAGAGATTACTTCAATTCATACTTTGGGATTCTGAAATTTTTAAATCGTTCAGATGCAACCTTCTTTGGGATTTGTTATGTTTCCAGGCATTGACTATGTTATTCAATTGTTTCAGCCCAATTGTTCTGCGGAAGTTTGATAGCGGGGTCATGGTAATACAAAATAAGTCCCAAAGTGATGAGGAGGTATGTTCATTTTACCATTTCATCTGCAGCCATTTTTATATGTTATGTTTTATTACTTAACTTGGGAGAAACACCTCTCTGGTTGGCACAATATGGATTTTGTGTGGTGCCCTAATTGTGAAATTGTAAAATTTTACACAATAGCATTAACATGTACTCCCTCTGTTTTACATGAGTGTCACTTTAGCCAAAAAAAAGTGTTTCAAAATGAATGTCATTTTCACCTTTTAATGTAACTTTAATTATTTTTTTCTTTCAAATTGTACCTTTCAAATATTACTACGTACACTGCTTCTAAAGCATTAATTCTACTTTGCATTAATGACCGCAGAAAATGGACCAATAGTTAATAAGGATAATATAGAAAAATGACTATTCTCTTTCATCTATTTATTGCATTTCTTAATGTGTGCAAAAACTTTAAAAAACAATCATTTTGAAATAGAGGAGGTATTTATACTAGTTGTGTGTTCTTAGTAAGCCCTAAACTCTAGACTTTTGCCCTGGTTCTTTCTAGACAGTGTTATAGGCCTGGTGGATCTCATGAGTTTGGGACAGTCACCACCAGGGACTGTGATAAAGAGCAGTTGTATTTGAATGATTTTATGTGACCACAATTCTTGTTGGCCTAGAGTTGTGTTGTTCACATTAGTAATATGGTTGCTTTTTTCTTCAGAAAATAATAACTCGCATGATAGGACAAAACTGTCAGTTCGTCCTGCAAAAATTTGGTTGTTTTCTGTTTGTTTTTCTGGTTAGACTACCGCACCATTGATTAAACCATTGATCTAGTGATCTGACCTTTTGACTTGTTGGATCTCTGGTTTAGATTATGCAAGGTTCTTTAGCTTTTCCCAATTGCTTATGCATAAACTAATTCGGCTATTGTTCTTTTTACCAAATATGTCATGTTAATATTCAAATTCCAAAGTTGAATGTCAGATCTCCCATTTTTGGTCTTGAGAATATTTCTATCTTTACTGGACTAGATAATGTGATGTGTGTATTGTGAATCTACCTTCAATAGTTTACAACATGGACATGAGATTATATTTTAGATGAATGGCTTCTATCTTCTCTAATGTGTAACTGTGTTTATATGTTGTATAAGGTAAAAGCTAACATTTTATTTTTAATTTGTGTAAACTTGTGAATATTCATTTAGGTTTTTCTTGTTTTGAGTTTTGATATTAACTTCTTGTTATGTTGAAATGGAAGCTGGTCAAATATGGTTTCATTAATTAACTAACTGCTGTTTGGTGTAGGTTTTCACTAAAATTAAGGTGCTTGTTACAAAGCCCGACGCTCTTCGAGCTGGGATAAGTCCTAGTGATGCTGCAATGACACTGGGAGTTGCGCCAGCAATGGCAAAGGAACATCTCTTGTCTGCTGAGAGCAAGGGTACACTGCTGTATTACTTTTTTCAATACTTTTAGTAACACGTCTTTATTCTCATTTTGTTCAATCTTTCCCAGGTATACTTTGCAGAGATGTAAGCCCTGATGGTTTTCGCTTTTATATTAACTTGTTCTCAGAAATTGAACGAGATGATATGTATTTGTAAGTTAACTTTCTATACTTGATATGTAGTTTTGGTTTGGCTCTTTATTTTTTTCAAAAACTATTTTTTTTTGGCTTATTGGTGTTCTGGTAAAATATGTTCCTTCCTGAGCTAATTAATACTGATAGAAACCAGAAATTTAAAGGTAATGGAAGGAATTGATTGTAATTGATGAGCAAAGCTCTTACAATGGTGGTGTAAGCTGGAAAATGCAGTAAACCAGAGTTGTAACAACTCCTAAACCAGAACACTAGTGCTTCTAACCTAAACCAGAGAATAATTCTCCTAACCAACTCAAGACATTTTTCTGAATGCTTTCTCACTCTCTTCCCCTCCCTCTTATAAAAGAATTCTCCCTTGAAATAAGGAGAGATTCCAACTAACTATTTTATTCTCTTTGCTTCTAATTCCTCCTAGAAGGTGTGCGTGTGTGACTTGTGTGAGTTGGGCCCACTCTTTGGGCCCTCATTCCTCTTAATTTTAAGTGTTCTATCAAATACACACTAAGACTTCTATTTTTGGCTGTTTAGTATTCCTTGTTTAGTTGATCTACTGTTCTGTTTATCTTTCCCATATTGTGTTTATTTTTTAAAATTATAAATGAGACGATCATCGGATTCCTCCACATAAAGAATTTTTTTTTACTTTCGTCCCATTCTCTTTGTATCTTCATGTTTCAAGATAAGAGAAAAGTACTTTGAGATTAAATGTTAAAGGCCTTTCTACTCAAAATAGACAGATAGAGTATGTTATTGATTCTATTTGAAAATCGGCGCTTCACTTTTGAAATGTGTATCACTGACCTTGCAGTTGATATTTCTGCTTTGTAGTTGTTCAAGAGTTATTGATTGCTATCCCTTTTCTTCATCTTATTTGTTTCTAGTTTGATATTATTCAGTGATAGAAGATGATTTTGTTCATTGATTGATTTCATATGCATTAGTTGTGTTGTGATGAAGTGTTGCTTATGCCATTTTTGCAGAGTAAAAGATCAGGGGATTTATGCTTCATGGGTAAGAGCCATCCATGCTCATGGTTAGAGTGGGATGTTTGCTCTATTCAAGGTATGTTGGACAAATTTTGAGTGCCAAGAACTGGCCTGAGTTGACTAGTTTGTGTCTATTTTGCTCCTTAATCATTATACATAAGGGCCATATTTAGTGAGAATGATTGAAGGAAAAAAAAAGTACATACACATTGTAAAGAACATTTAACAAAAACACTATAAAGAAGGATTATAATGCCTGAAAGAAGGCACATCAAAAGAACATTTTTATTCACACGAATTTGGCATAGCATTGTGAATTTGCCTCTTTGGCAAATGGAAGCAAGAACTAAGCTCAAAGTTACATTGCCTTCAATCAGATGGATAATTGCCCTTGTCGGAATTTATTTTTGGCAATTTGAAGTTTAGGTGAGTTGAGTTTAAATTTACACACATATGTATGATACAAGCCAATAAAAAATCTGTATATAAAAAACAAATTAAAAAAGGTTGCAAGAGTTTGAGAAATTGAATGGAAGTGTTACTAGAATTCGAACTGCATGTTTGATGTGTATCCAAGTGCTTCAAGGTGAGTTGCCATGGCTCTATTCATGGGTGGTGGACCGCACCTAAGTATCTGCAAAATGGAACCAGTTTTTAAATTAGGTGTGTTTACCAAGTAATAATTCATGACAGCTTCTTTTTTCACCCTTGAGTCTTCTCAAAACCTTCAAAATTTGTTCAGATTGGTTAATCTAGAAGTGTATTTTACACGTCTGAAGTTTGAATTCGATCATCTATTTTTGTGTATTTGAGAACATTGGAGAGTGAAAGAAAAAACACCCCAATATCTATATATATATTTTGTCAGTAGACAAAATAGTAAATAACACAAGAAATCACAGGGATGTGAAGATTAAGGACATATACTTCAGCATTATTATAATAAAGAAATATAATTTTCATTTTTAGGGGGCAATTAAACCTGGATATCAGTGGCTGGTGCTGGACAATGGGATTCGATAATCTCCTTCGAAATGAACCCAACTCCACCATTCCATTGATTAGGAGGCTGTCAAGTGTGTTAAAATCACATCAAACATTCATTCTACAAACAACTCAAACTTATTTCGTAGTGCCAGAAAGGGTTTGTCCAAAATAAAATGAGTTCTTTTTTCTTTTAACAAAATGAACTGTATTCACAAATTAATTGTAACTATAATTTATTATCTCTTAATTTGAAACACGTATTTGGAGTGAAATATTTGAATAAAAGAGGTGTGTGTACAATAAAAGAATCGGATAAAATGGTTATGTTTTGGATTGGATGAAGCAACTAACCTTATTTAAAACATGATAGACTTGGAATCTATGAGGAAATGTGGCCGCAAAGCGATCTAATTCTTCCTGCATCGTCAAACATGTATATCACTCACTATTCAAGCGAACCAAATAATTAACTCTGTACATTCAATTATGTCTTCTTTAATCCTTTTATTATTTTATACTGTGTTTTTATTCTCTCTTTTGACTGGGACTTTCTTTCCAGTTATAAAAGTGAAATTAACCTTCCACGTGTAACAGTGATAAACTAATAATTAGTTATAATTTTCTCAAGGAATTAGACTCTTCTAAAGTGATTTACTTGTTATAGGGTCTATTTGTGAGTTATATTTTGGAGGCTTTTGGGGAAAAAACTTTAGAGGGTTTAAGTCAATTGATATTTTTTAAAAGTAACAAAAAAAAAAAAAAAAAAAAAAAAAAAAAACGTGATAAATGAGCATATAATATATGTTTCTTTTTTAATTTAAAAAAATATTTAATATATATTAAAATATAGATTTAATTTTTCAAAATCTTCCGCAAACTAGCTCACAGACACATTCTTAAAGAGTAAAGTGAGTAAAATATCAATTGTTTACCAGCAAATCAGCGATTGATATTATATACACATGTATGACTAATCATAGATAATTATAATCTTAATCTTTGATTTGTTCAGTAAACTAACTTATGATTTTAGAGAAGTCAAATTCAACTTTAAGTGTCAAACAATTGTAAATTTGTCGTGTTTAGTTTAATTTCACTAATCAATCCTGTTTTTTTACAAACCTTCTGTTTGACATTTGTTTTTAAAAAAATAAAATGGGAGAAGATTTTCAAAAGAAAAAGAAATTGAAGGAGAAAAGCTAATATTATCGAAAAATTACAGTATATCATATGTTGCAACTTACTGTGTCACTATTACTAAAGTAACACTATTATTATGATGTGACTATTAATCTCCTGAGTAAATGTAGAATTTAGTTCTCTTACGCAAGTGACTAAATTAACTGCAATAGCTAATATTTGAATGTCAAATTTAATTCTCTTAACCACTATATTCCTATACTAATAGTAGTTCTATATTCCTCACAACATTTACGAAAGAAACCACTACTCTAAAGTGACATGATTTCTTAATTTACTAGGTTACCTTTAGTAGGATGTCCTCCACAGTCACATTGGCGTAAATGAGGTACACCTTTGTTTTGTCCTTTGGGTTTTCTAATATGGCTCTAATGAGCTGCAACAAAACACAGAAGAAAAACTCATTTTCTGTCTACTTTCAAACAATCATAGAATGAATTTAAATTATTGTACTACAGTGAAGTTTTTTTTTTTTTGACTAAAATGACAGTGAAGTATTAAGCTTTTATAATCATGTGAAATATCTTAGGTATGAATGAATTAATCTACTTAAATTACAAGTACACCTAAATGGCATATTCATATGTACCTGAAACATTGGGGTAATTCCTGAACCACCAGCAATCATTCCAAATGCCCTAACTTGGCCAGGTTTGTAACTGAAACGCCCCTACAAGCTCCGTATATATATCCATTATTAAATTTACATGTTCAAGTATATGAAAATGAAAACTATGCATTGTTTAGAGCTTCAAGCTGTGTTACCTTGGGGCCCTTCACGGCCAACTTGTCACCTTCCTTTAATTGTCTAAAATGGTGGGACATCTTTCCATTTGGGTACATCTGCTTGCACATAGTTGATATTCACGATTATTTTCACAAATAAAGTTTGATAATTAATAAGTATCGAAATGATAAATTCATTGAAAGTTTTCATATACTGTCGGTGTATAATGTTTTACACTGTTGGAAAATTACTTTAAAGATAATCCAAAAAAATGTACCTTCACAACTAATTCAAAATAGCCAATATCTGAATTCAATGTGATTGGAGTATATGATCTCATAACTTCGTCTCCTTGACTATCTCTTCCTCTGCTCAAAATTTATCAAAATATTATATGTTAAATAGGACCGACCCAAGGGAAAAACTACTTAAGAAGAGATGATTCCAAATTTTCCTTATTATTAACAAATTAATATTTTTTTTGTAGATTAAGTTGAATAACACTGCTAGAGCAATATATGGGGAATCATTTTCAAACCTGGCAAGTATGTTTTTACCAACAGGAAGGCCCAATATCGAATTAGGAGTAGGAAGGGCAAATCTGAATCTTGCAGCACTAGGGCTGATCTGGGTCTTCTTTATAAGTTTAAATTCTTTGAAATTTTTGGGGTCCAAGCTACCTGAAAATTTTGTGGTTCAGATGGTTTAATTGAAAAAGATGAGTATATAATAGCAGTTTGTTTGTCTGAACCGAGTATTCTCGCATTAAACTGTACAAACTAATTCCTCAAGCCGAATAGATTACATGAACGCTGAAGCTCTCCTTCTATATGTTTAACGTCAAACTCAATATTACTAATTAAATTGAAAGAGATTCTTACCATCTCATTTTACACGCTTTCGGGTTATACAACGAAAGTTTAAAATTATTGAGATGAAATATTGAAAATGATAAACATAAGTTTAACAAAGTCTAGTAATTAAGTAGAGGTATTCACACACACCTTTGGGGTTCTTGTGATAGTAAATATAAGCAGCTGTAAGGCCAACAGCAACAAGAGCAATTGCTCCATTTAGCAATTCAGGCTCCAAGTTCTGAGCAAAAGGTAATGACTTGAAAAACAATGTGGGGAAGTTAAGTGTCATATTGAATGGTAACTCCAACATTTTGTATGAAATTTGGCAAATCAACAACTTCTTTATATATATTTGTACATGCACACTGAAATAGCTATTGCAACATTACTTTAACTAATAACTTTTGATGTTGATTCTTTACTTCTAGCTACTAGGGAGTGAAGCAAAGAATAATCCCAAACGTCTCAATAAGGACACGATATAATTGTAATATACTTTCATAATATTTTAATCCAATCATCATTTCTCGGATTAATTGCTGAGGTCATGTAATTTGTTTCATTTAATCTCAAATTAACGATTTATATCATTTACTGTATATTAATAGATTTTTTTCCGGTAGAAAATCTAAATCCATATGTAATTGGAAAATGCATCACTCAAACCTATTTAGTTGACATGCTTGGAAGATGAGTAAGCACTACACTAAATAACTCTTAGATAAAAAAAAAAATGTTCCTTACTCAAAATGGTGATATCTAAAATAGTATTATCACATTTGTCAATATCTATGAAATCCAAATATTTTAAAGTTGTTGAAATATTGAACATAGATAATATGTAGATTTCTCTAGATATGTAAGTTAGAAGAATCATAATTATCTTTTAACTTTTAAAAAACTTTATTAGATACATATGTGATATTTCACGTATATATGTATCCTAGAAAAGATGAAGAATATATTAAAGGAGAGACAAGTGTTAGACATATGTTCGTTTTTGATGTTATTGACAAACATACAACTTGAAATAAATCTAACATTGTAAACTGAGAAAATTTCAGGAACAACAATTCAATCCTACATACTTAAGACAATTGCTTGGAACTCAAGAAATCAACAAAAGCTTGAAGATCCATGAGCAAATCGATTAGTCAAATCGATTCTATAACAGGGTTGAATGATTTTTAAAAAGTCTGGGATTAACCAATCGATTGACAACATCGATTTGCACAACTTCTGAAAAATCAAACAGGCTATCAATCAATTAGCAAAATCGATTGATACACTTATTAGAAAATAAATTGTGCAAGTCAGAGAACCAGTTTGCCACAAATCGATTGATTAAATCACCAAGACTGAACTGATTGTTTACATTGATTAGACAAATCGATTGGTACATTTTCTGAAATTAAAATGTGCAAGTCAGTGGCATGTCTTGCAAGCAATCGATTTGGAAAATCGATTAAACCAATCACTTCTTTATTTTGTTTTGTCTACATCAATTGACACAATCGATTGTAAATGTGCCAGAGCCAAACCAATGTTTACTAAATCGATTAGGCAAATCGATTCACTAAAACAAGTTTCAAAATAACTTTGGTTTGGAACATACACAATCGATTAGCACAATCGACTTATATACTTCTTTTGATACAAATGTTGGGATCAATCGACTTGGTAAATCGATTGAATGAACCAACTGGTGAAAGGTGCTTCAGACTTAAAGTCCACAATCGATTGACCAAATCGATTGGTACAAAAAGTTTTAGAAACAGAGATGACTGAATGGTTGAATCGATTAAGTACATCGATTGTTTTGATCTCGTTGTTTGAACAAAACATTTCAAGTCGATTATGACAATCGATTCAATTATATACATTCATCAAAGTCTGAAGAACTCTTTAAAATAATCGACTGGATAAATCGATTAGTTTGTGCAGTTTCAAGATTCAAGAAAAACAAGATTCGCGAAATCGATTGGAGCAATCAATTAGCATGCTATATGACTTTAATGAATCGATTGGGTAAATCGATTCATATGTTGTTTTTCCTGAAACTATATAAACTGCTTTCATTCACTTCTTCTCATAATAATAATAACTTCAACAACTTGATAATATCAATTGCAATCATACACCACTAAATCTTTCTCAACTGATATTACTTTGAATATCCTTTTCAGCCATGAACAATGTACACTTTGTGATCAACAAGGATGGAAAAAGACTGAATTGAGAAAGATTGCTTTGAGAAGAAGAAAGATCAAGAACTTTGTAAAATTGATATGTTTCAATTTCTGTAAACCATTTTCTGTAACCAAATTACTTTGAGAAAATCCATTTGTAACTGGTGGTGTTCTTCGAGGTTGAAGGTTGTCAACAAGAAGACGCTTGACTGAATTCTTGGTCAAGTTTATGGGACTTAAACTTGGGAATTCAGGGAGGGAAAGATAGAACAAGTAGAATAGTTTAAGATTGGTGCGAGGCACTGTGTATAATCTGTAAACTGATTCTAAGAAGTTCTATAAGAAAGGATAAGATCCTTTTGGATCTTGGGACTGGATGTAAGTCGTCACGGGACGGCTGAACCTGTATAAATATCCGCGTGCACTTTTCTTTCCCTTATCTCTTTTAAATTTCTGCAATTATTACGTTTTTGATATTGATTGAATGCATGATAAAGATTCTGTGTTAAGTAAATTCACATGATTGATTGTCTTAACATGATTGCATGAAAATCAATATCTTGAATAATTGTCTCTGATGCATTTCTACATATATACCATGATCCATATATTCTTGCATTCATTAGAACTGTATATTAGGGACCTTGTTTAATGTTGTGTTTAATAAATTTACAATTTGTTAAACTGCTGCGCATATCTCTTAGAATAGGCATTCTTCTGCATATTTTTCATCAAACAGAGGTTACTGTTACCATCAATTGGTATCAGAGCCTATTTTTGTTAGAGTAACTCTCATAAAAAATCATGATCTCTGATTTCCTAGGAGAGGGTGCATCATTAGCTAGGCCTCCCGCTTTTAATGGGGCCGCATACATGTATTGGAAACAACGCATGTTAATTTTTCTTGAAGCTAGTGGTATTGATATTCTAGATGCTGTAGAAAATGGACCTTTTGTGCCAACCATAGCAGATACTGGTGAATCAGCAATCCTAAAGCCAAAAAGTGACTGGTCTGAGGAAGACAAAAAGAAGGTTGGGTACAACGCCAAAGCCAAAAACATCATAACTGCAGCCTTGAGTCATGATGAATTCTTTAGAGTCTCAAATTGCAAAACAGCAAAACAGCAAAACAGATGTGGGATACACTTCAGCAAACGCATGAAGGAACCACAGACGTAAAGAGAGCTCGGATAAATACTCTCATGCACGAGTACGAATTGTTTAGCATGAAGAAAGAAGAATCAGTAAACGGCATGCAGACCCGATTCACGCACATAGTCAACAACCTAAATGCATTAGGAAAAGAGATTGATAATGATCAGCAAATCAGCAAGGTGATGAGGTGTTTGACTAGGGAATGGCAGCCAAAAATCACTGCCATTGCAGAATCTAAGGATCTAGGAATCATGACAATAGCTACATTGTTTGGAAAACTGAGAGAGCATGAGATAGAACTACATCGACTCAATGAAGCTGAGCAAGTTGACAGGAAACGTAAAGGATTGTCGTTAAAAACCCAAACACATCAGTCTAAATCTGATCATGAGACCAGCTCAGATGAATCAAGCAGTGAGGATGATGAGGAACCTGAACTAGGGTTACTTGTCAAGAGATTTAAGAAATTTCTGAAAAAGAAAGACAATAAATTCAGAAAACAATCCAGCTCGAAAAACAATGAAGGTAAAAAGTCACATGCTACGAATGTGGCAAACCTGGTCATATAAAAGCTGATTGTTACAAGCTGCAGAACAAACACAGAAATTCCAAAACTAAAGGCAAGGAACCAGCTCAGAAAAACAGAAAAGCATATATTGCGTGGAATGACAACGAAGAATCGTCCACATCTTCCGAAACTGAAGAAGAAAATCTGTGCCTCATGGCTAAAACGGATTCTGAATCAGAAAGTGAGGTAAGCTCTCAATATAATCCTTCTTTTGATGAACTGCAAGATGCATTTAGCGAACTGCATGCTGAATATGTTAAATCTGTTAAGCAGTTAGTTAGCACTAAGAAATTGCTTGAACAACAATGTAAATTGCATGATCAAATGAAAACTGATTATAAAAAGATTGAGAACTTATGTGAACAATTGAAAAAGGACTCACATGATAAATCTGCCAAATGCATTGATCTTGAGAACTCTGTTGCAGTATTGAAGTCTGATTTATTGAAACTCTCTAGTAGCAAGGATAAACTGAATGATATTCTTAGCAACCAGAGAAGTGTCAATATAAAATCTGGACTTGGTTTTAATAGCAAAATGCATGCAAATTAGAATATGACTAAACATGGCATATGTTATGGTAATGTTAAACATCACCAGAAATTTGCTAAGTCTAGTCACATGCATAATGTCTTTGTCAAACCGAAACAGTCTGCAACCTCTGCTGTCACTTGTCATTTCTGTTGTAGAAAAGGACAATTTGTTTACAATTGCAAATTTAAAAGACTTGCCAATAGAGGATGTAAACAAATTTGGAAGATTAAGACACAAGATGTTAAAATTGACCCCCCAGGACCCAATTTGTATTGGGGACCTAAATTTAAATTCTAATCCTATTGCAGGTATGCTTGAGATCCACAAAAACACCAATGGTATCTTGATAGTGGATGCTCAAAGCACATGACAGGGGACAAATCTATGTTCATGTCCCTAAGCCTAAAAGAAGATGGATTTGTCAAATACGGTGACAACAATAAGGGTAAGATCTGCGGAATTGGTGACATAGGCAGCGAATCAACTGTTATCATCAAAAATGTCTTATACGTAGAAGGATTGAAGCACAATCTTCTAAGCATAAGTCAGCTATGTGATAACAGCTTTCAAGTTAGTTTTTCTCCACTTTCCTGCGTTATTGAGTATGAACTTGATAAAAGCATAAAACTTGTAGGTAATAGAGTTAATAATATCTACATGTTGGATTTAACTGCTATGCCTGTTAATTCTGTTTGTTGCTTATTATCAAATGCTGATGAAACATGGTTATGGCATAAACGCATTGCACACATTCATATTGATCATTTGAATAGACTTGTTAGCAAGCAGTTAGTCATAGGCCTTCCCAATAGAAAGTTTTCTAAGGATAGGCTGTGTGATTCTTGTGAGAAAAGCAAGCTTGTTAAGTCTTGTTTTCCCCCAATAGATATGGTCAAAACCAATAGGGTTTTACAACTTATCCACATGGATTTGTTTGGACCATCCCAAGTGAGAAGTTTTGGTGGTAACTTGTATGGATTTGTGTTAATCGATGACTATTCTAGATTCAATTGGACCTACTTTCTGACTCATAAAAGTGACACTTTTTCTGTTTTCAAAAAGTTTGCAAAATTAGTTCAAAATGAAACAAGTCAGAAAATTATGTCCATCAAAAGTGATCATGGAGGTGAATTCCAAAATGATTCTTTTGATACTTATTGTGAAGAGAATGGCATACATCACATGTTTTCAGCCCCTAGGACACCTCAGCAGAATGGTGTAGTGGAGAGGAAGAATAGGTCTTTAGAAGAGTTGGCTAGGACCATGCTGAAAGACTCAAATACTCCTAAGTATTTCTGGGCTGATGCGATTAACACTGCCACACATGTTATCAACAGGGTGTTGATTAGGCCCATACTTAAGAAAACTCCTTATGAGTTGTTCAAGGGTAGAAAGCCTAATATTTCCTATTTTAGAGTGTTTGGTTGCAAGTGCTTTGTTTTGAATAATGGTAAAGAACACCTAGGCAAGTTTGATCCCAAGGCAGATGAGGGTATCTTTCTAGGTTATTCCCAAACTAGCAAAACCTATAGAATCTATAACAAGAGAACAAAAACAATTGAAGAGTCAGTTCGTGTGAAATTTGATGAACTTTTCAAAGAAAACTTGAACAATACTCCTTCTATTGTTGATGCTACTTTGGATGAAGTTATAGAATCTGAACCTTTAGAACCAAAGGAACCTACACCTCCAACAAATAGTGACTGTGTTGAACCCATTAGAATAGATGAGTTACCTAAGGAGTGGAAGTTCAATAGAAACCATCCCATAGACAACATCATAGGTGACATATCTAAAGGAGTGGCAACTAGAAGGAACCTTAGTCACTTTTGTAACCTTACAGCCTTTGTATCTCAAATTGAGCCTAAGAACATTAAGGAAGCCTTACTAGATAGTGAGTGGATACTTGCTATGCAAGAGGAGTTAAACCAGTTTGAGAGAAACAAGGTGTGGCAGCTAGTACCTAAACCAGAAAACCAGCATATCATATGTAAGACCCTTAATTTTAAATCCTAAATTATACAATTTTAGGGTATCTTGTGTTAAGTTTCTTAGGCTGTTAGCCCAGTTTTTGGTATTTAGTGAGTTAAATGCCAAAAATATATTTTTGGAGATTGGATTAAAATTATTTGTCGGAGAATAATTTGATTACGTTACAAAGAATTTAGTACCGGACAATTTTGTTAAAAATAATTCGGGTTGCAGAAAATTTTATCTGTCAATTGAGTTGCGACGAGAATAGATATTTTTATCAAAATGGTTTGGGAAGTGACGGGAGGTATTGTGGAAATAATGATTCTACAAATATCTAAAATATCTAGATATTTAGATATTGTTTTGGTTTAATTAATATATATATATATATATATATATATATATATATATATATACATAAATATAAATATATATAAGTTGCATATATATATATATATATATATGTATACGATGGAAAGGAAAGGAAACAGAGGAAGGAAGAGAGAAAGAATAGCAAACAGAGAAAGGAAAAAGAGGAAACGAAGCCCTCCCATTCGCGAACCCTTCTCCTTCTCCCTTTTTCTTCCATTTTTCGTTTTCCTTGCTTCCTTTAAGTTCAAGAATAGAAACCCAAGGATTAGTGGGTGATAGAACAAGGATTTCTCTTCCCCTTTGATTCGAAAACGAAGAAAAACGGTGTTAGGGATTTCAAAACCGTCAACCACAAATCTCCCCGTTTCATCTAGATCTAAGCTTCGTTTCGCGAAGAGATAGAAGGGAAAGTTTCTCACCGCTACGCTACGGTGCTAGGGGACCAACTTTGGAAGCGACGTTGCGAGCGGAAATTTTACCGGATTTACTCGCGGTACCGTAAATCGACGTTAAAGCTAACGTTAAGGTAAGGGCTCCTTCCAAACTTTTAGTTTGCATTTAGGACCTTATCTGTGGTTGTGTGGAAAAGAATTTTGTTAGGGTTGGAGTATTGATTTGGGAAAATGTATCTAAGACTTTATGGGTAAAATCTTAGAGTTAGGTTTTGGTTATATTGATGAATGTTTCATGTAAAATGAACTTTCCTTATTTATGTATGATTTTGAGTAAATGAAATTGTTGGGATTGTCAGGTCAAAGTGATGCCATGTGATTTGTTGGTTCATTTTGTCTGTGTTGAGATTGTCGCGCCAAGGTGATGCCATGTGATTTGTTGGTTCATCTGGTATGCGTTGGGATTGTCAGGTCAAAGTGATGCCATGTGATTTGTTGGTTCATTTTGTCTGTGTTGGGATTGTCGAGTCAAGATGATGCCATGTGATTTGTTGGTTCATCTTGTCCGCGTTGGGATTGTCGAGTCAAGGTGATGCCATGTGATTTGTTGGTTCATCTTGTCCGTGTGGGTATTGCGTTGTAACCGTTAAATGTTATGTTTTGAAACTATGTGTAAGTGTGTTTGATTCAAATGGTGATTGTGTTGATTGTGCTAAGTGTTATATTTTGGAATTGTGTGATAGCATGTTTGATTGCAAAACTATTTCGAAACTCATGATGTGTGTTATAAGTGTTAAGTGTTATGTTTTGAAATTATGTGATAGTGTGTTTGACTGCAAAACCATTTCGAAACTTAAGTTGTCGTGGTAATTGTTTTATAATTGTTAAGTGTTATGTTTTGGAATCGCGTGTAAGTGTGATTGATTGCAAAACCATTTCGAAACTTAAGATGTCGTGGTAATTGTGTTATAATCGCTAAGTGATTTGTTTTGGAGTTTTGTGTAAGTGTGATTGATTGCAAAACTATTTCGAAACTCAAGATGTCGTGGTGATTGTGTTATAATTGCTAAGTTCTATTGTTTGGATTTGTGGGTAAGTGTTGATTGATTTCGAAACCTTTTGAAAAGCTGAAAAATGCTGAATTTTGCTGTTTTTCTGCTGCTGTCTGATGTGTATTCGAATACAGCAGGCTGTATTCGAATACAGACATGCTGTTTTGCCACTGACTTGCTGTGTAGTCGAATACAGACTGTTGTAGTCGAATACAGACATGTTGTTTTGCTGCTGAATGCTGAAATAGCCTTGTATTCGAATACAAAGATGCTGTATTCGAATACAGCAGTGTTGTTTTGTTAAAAACTTCATTTTTCAACCTTGTTTATGAATTTTTAGCATATGGAAACCCTTTTAAGGTGCATGCTAAGTTGAAAAGGTATTTTGTGCATTTAAAAACTTAAATGTTATGTGTTAACTGTTAATTTCGGTTGGTGACCCTTTACAACTATTGTGGAAATCTGGGCTTTGCCCTTAGATGAGAGTCAGGACAATCCTACCTGTTCGTACCCTACGGATGGGAATGTAGATGGGAATGTTTGACTGGAGCTATGTTAGGAGGATCTTACGGGGCGCGTGGAGATCACTCAGGGTGTATAGTTTTTGTAGAATGATCAGATTAGGTTGACATAGAGGGAACATATGTCTTTATTTTGAATTGTGTTTATTTCAAAGTGGAAGACTGTACCACCTTATGATGTGTAAATATTTTGGACTCATGTTTCGAAAAACTTTTCCGCTGCTTGTAAATTATAATGACTTAATTATTTATCCAAATGTATTACCTCATTTATTTCTCTATTTTATTTTAATTTCTTTTGAAAAAAAAATACACCATCGCTTTGAAAAACGGGGTGTTACATTGTGGTATCAGAGCTTTGGTTTGGTTTTCTTTGGGGGCTGTGGAGCCTTTGGTTATAGATTGTAAGTCAACCTGTAGGTTGTGAGTCGTTATCTGATCATGCGTCGGGGTAATCGGTCTGAGTTGTCAGATCAAGGGTAGTTATTATGTGTTGATATATTCAAAACTTAGTTTTGGAATTATTCGAAGTGGTGTTAACACTTCTGCTTGATGTTTGTTTTTTCGGAAACACTACCTCCAAGAGGGAACGACGTTGCAAGGATGAACGTCAGTAGGGATGATCAAATGGTTGAAGCTACAAATAACATGGAGGTTTTGTTGTCGCACGAGCTGCTGCAAAGACTTTCCGGGATCTGGAGAAGAGGAAAAGAGAGATATGTGCTCTTAAGATTAAGAGGGTTAGAATACTTTCATCGTTACCATCCTCCAAAGTTCAAGGGTGATGAGGACTCAGGAAAAGAGTTGACTAGTGGATTCAAGAAGTGGAAAAGATCTTCGAGATGACGGATTGTCAGGCAGAGTTGAAGCAAATCATGACGACATGGAATTTATAAAATGGTCCCAAGGACACAGAAGCTATGTGTTGGTGTAAACTCGAAGATGATGAGTATGGATGGATTAACCTTATACTAATAAGGGATTTCAAGTAAAGATCTAAGTTGAGGACTCTTGTTAAGAAAAGTATTAGATGTTTTCCTGGTAGATTTCAGGATGAAACTGGATGAAGTTTGACAACTGTCAAGGAGATGTGAACATCATGGAATTGTTGAGAAGATAAGGCTTCCATTTGGAATAACATGTGGTGCTTAGGTATCCATGAAAGAGACTGGTATTGAAGTTAAGGGAGCGTTGCACATTAGGAGTAAATACTCCCTTGGTTAGATAAAATATGCTTTAAGGAATAGTCGATACCTTGAGGGATAAAGTCGAGCATTCGAGTTAGACTGGATTCACAACTTGGATTATTAAGTATGGATAGTAATATTGGAGGAATCTATAGACACGTAAGTGTGAATTTTGAGCGATGTTCAGAAAAACCTAATGAGTTAAGCCTTGATGTATTGAACTCTATGTTACCATTAAGTGGAATTTGAAGTAATCGAGTACGAGAATACTTGAGATTGCGGTAATATAAGTTTGAGAGTCTATTAAAGGATGGAAATTACTAAGAGGATGTTAATATTTTGATAGGACTGAAGGACTATTCGAGATTTGATTTGGGACGAGAAAGTTATAGATAATTATTTCTTAGGAAATGATTTGGAGAATGTGGGAGAAATAATTCTTTAGGACGTTCGATTGTTAGGATTCTTTCAGTTTGTATCTCGGTGAAGGTTGTGAAGAAATAAGAATCCAGCAAGTGAAACAAATATTGGAAAATGTGCCAAGAAATTTGTTGGAGCAGCACATAGAGATGTAGCTTATGACAATTAAAGATTCAGGAAATGAATTATCTCACCTATAACTCAGACATTATTATTATAAAGGTATGCCAAGATATAAAGACATTACTTGAGTGCATGTCATGGGGATTGTTATTTTGTTCGTCAATCAAAGGAGTTAAATGTTTACTTGATAGGAAACAATTGAACATGAAATGGAAAAGTTTGGTGGGAATTAGTAAGCCTTGATTTATTGGAATCACTATAATGAAGATGTATCAAGGTTCGAGGTAGAAATTTAAGGTTTGTACAAATGGAAAAGTGATGGAGTGAATACAATGCGGTTGACCTGTCATAATGAAAGGATAATCATCAAGTTGCAAATGAAGGACACAGTGAAATTAAGAAGTATCAGAATGAATGTTGGCAGTAGAGGTAGGAGGATTATTTTTGAGTTGTGCATAATTGCGAAGTATGTAAGAAATTTTCTAGTGAAGCGTGAATTTGAGGTGTTAGGCATGAGACAAATGTAGACCTTGATCTGTGAATTAAATTCAAGTTGGATTTTAATGGAAAACGTGACTCTTGAAATGAAGTACTAAACTGGAAGGAAGTTTGTGTGTCCCAAGGGGTATAGTCTTTGGCATGATATCGAAAATATTTGAGGAAGCTTTGATCACCAAGCACATGTGGGGATGGAATTATTAAATTTATAACTGGAATAACATACTGATAAGAACACTACAGTTGACGTAGTTTTACAACTTAAGCAAATCGAGGATTTGTGGACAAGGGAGAAATTTAGGAGTTCTCGGATGTAGTGATTGTTTGGTGCTCAGTGTGTTGGGGTCATTCTAAGTGTTTCAGTTTGGTACCAAATGGATGTTTCGTATCAAGTGGATGCAAATGAGGCTACGTGACATAGGTATAGGATATTTTACTTCGTCGACAGGATCAAAGTTATAGACAAATAAGGGAAACTCAATGGACCTTGAGAAGATTGTTGACTGCTGGTACATTAAGATAACCTCAGTTGTAAGTTGCAAGGAGCGCTATTACAGTTCGGATAAGATAGTCTAAGCCACTAACATGGTTGTTGGTTATTTATTGACAAATTGAGGGATTGATCATCCTTAATCTCTTGTTGATAATAGACAAAACCATGTTGAATGGGACGGACAAGCCTTACCGACTATGAATGGGTGCAGAGTTATTAAGCACCTTATGAAAAGGGGTAGGCAAGACTTTCTTCGAGAAGGCCAGGTGAAACAAGTTGTGACTTGTATGTTGAATTTGAGTACAAACCTAGTGTGGATTGTTACTCGCACTTTAAGTTTCGAGGACGAAACTAATTTTAAGGGGGTAGTAATGTAAGACCCGTAGTTTTTAAATCCTAAATTATACAATTTTAGGATATTTTGTGTGGAATTTCTTAGGCTGTTAGCCCCGTTTTTGGTATGAAGTGAGTTAAATGCCAAAAATATATTTTTGGAAATTGGATTAAAATTATTTATCGGAAAATAATTTATTCACGTTACGAAGGATTTAATATCGGGCAATTTTGTTAAAAATATCTCGGGTTGCCGAAAATTGTACCGGTCATTTGAGTTGCGACGAGAGTAGATATTTTTATCAAAATAGTTGGAGATGTGAGTGAAGTGATGGATGTGAGAGTTTTTAGATATTGTTTTGGTTTAATTAATATATATATATATATATATATATATATATATTTAAATATACATAAATATAAATATATATAAGTTGCATATATATATATATATGTATACGATGGAAAGGAAAGGAAACAGAGGAAGGAAGAGAGAAAGAATAGCAAACAGAGAAAGGAAAAAGAGGAAACGAAGCCCTCCCATTCGCGAACCCTTCTCCTTCTCCCTTTTTCTTCCATTTTTCGTTTTCCTTGCTTCCTTTAAGTTCAAGAATAGAAACCCAAGGTTGGGTGAGTGTTAGAACAAGGATTTCGCAACCCCACTCTTCCACTTTGATTCGAAAACGAAGAAAAACGGTATTTGAGATTCAAACACAAACCCCTCCGTTTCTTCTAGATCCAAGCTTCGTTTCAAGAAGTGATAGAAGGGAAGGTTGCTCACCTCCGTGCTACGGTGCTAGTGGACCAATTTTGGAAGCGGCGTTGCGAGCGGAAAATTTACCGGAATTGATCGCGGTGCCGTAAATCGAAGTTAAAGCTAACGATAAGGTAAGGGCTCCTTCCAAACTTTTAGTTTGCATTTAGGGCCTTATCTGTGGTTGTGTGGAAACGAATTTCGTTAGGGTTGGAGTATTGATTTGGGAAAAAAGGTATCTAAGGTTTTATGGGTAAAATCTTAGAGTTAGGTTTTGGTTATATTGATGAATGTTTCTTGGAAAATGAATTTAAACTCATTTATGTATGATTTTGAGTAAATGAAACTTGTGTGTTTGAGTAGTGGATTGTGTTCATTTGTGTTCGTTGTTTGACGTGTTCTTAATTGATACTGATGAAATTTGATATGTGTTTGGTTGGATTTTGTGGAAAAATGAATTGATGTGTTTTGATGTGGGTTGATAATATGTTTGAGTTGTTTTGCGTGGAATTTGAAAACCATTAAGTTAAATGAGTATTAAGAATGGGGAATCTCTTAATGTCTTGTTTACGCTATGTGTGTTTGGGAAAATCGTTTAAGTTAACTGGGCGTTAAGAATGGGGAATCTCTTAATGTCTTGGTTACTTAATGTCGTTTTGAAAATCGTTTAAGTTAACTGGGCGTTAAGAATGGGGAATCTCTTAAGGTCTTGTTTACTCAATGTTTGTTTTTGAAAATCGTTTCAGTAAATGAGTATTAAGAATGGGGAATCTCTTAATGTCTTGTTTACTGAATGTTTTGTTGTGGAAATCGTTTAAGTAAAAAGTATATTGAGAATGGGGAATCTCTTAATATGTCTATTTGCTTAATGTTTTACTTTGAAAATCGTTTTAAGTTAAATGAGATTTAAGAATGGGGAATCTCTTAATGTCTTGTTTACTTATGTGTGTTTTGGTAAATCGTGTTGACCCGTGATAGGTGGCACCTCGGTAAACAGTACTGACCCGTGATAGGTGGTACGTTTACGATTTACGTTGGTTAAGTTGTGCTGACTCGTGATAGGTGGCACCTCGGTAAACAATACTGACCCGTGATAGGTGGTATGTTTACGACTTACGTTTTTGGTAAATTGTGTTTGTCCGTGAGAGACTGCACAGGTGTTTGTCCGTGAGAGACTACACCCTGGTGAATTGTATTTGTCTGTGAGAGACTGCACAGGTGTTTGTCCGTGAGAGACTACACCTTGGTAAATTGTGAATTGTTGGTTCGTTTTGTCCGTGTAGTAATTGTATTATAAGTGTGTTTGATTCAAATTATGATTGTGTTGATTTTGCTAAGTGTTATGTTTTGAAACTATGTGTAAGTGTGTTTGATTCAAATTGTGATTTTGTTGATTGTACTAAGAACTATGTTTTGGAATTGTGTGATGGTATGTTAGATTGCAAAACCATTTCGAAACTTAAGATGTCGTGGTAATTGTGTTATAATCGCTAAGTGATTTGTTTTGGAGTTTTGAGTAAGTGTGATTGATTGCAAAACTGTTTCGAAACTCAAGATGTCGTGGTGATTGCGTTATAATTGCTAAGTTTGATTGTTTGGATTTGTGGGTAAGTGTTGATTGATTTCGAAACCGTTTGAAAAGCTGAAAAATGCTGAATTATGCTGTTTTTCTGCTGCTGTCTGATGTGTATTCGAATACAACAGGCTGTATTCGAATACAGACATGTTGTTTTTGCCACTGACTTACTGTGTAGTCGAATACAGACTGTTGTAGTCGAATACAGACATGTTGTTTTGCCACTGACTTGCTGTGTAGTCGAATACAGACTGTTGTAGTCGAATACAGACATGTTGTTTTGCTGCTGAATGCTGAAATAGCCTTGTATTCGAATACAAAGATGCTGTATTCGAATACAGAAATGCTGTTTTGTTAAAAACTTCATTTTTCAACCTTGTTTATGAATTTTTAGCATATGGAAACACTTTTAAGGTGCATGCTAAGTTGAAAAGGTATTTTGTGCATTTAAAAACTTAAATGTTATGTGTTAACTGTTAATTTCGGTTGGTGACCCTTTACAACTATTGTGGAAATCTGGGCTTTGCCCTCAGATGAGAGTCAGGACAATCCTACCTGTTCGTACCCTACGGATGGGAATGTAGATGGGAATGCTTGACTGGAGCTATGTTAGGAGGATCTTACGGGGCGCGTGGAGATCACTCAGGGTGCATAGTTTTTGTAGAATGATCAGATTAGGTTGACATAGAGGGAACATATGTCTTTATTTTGAATTGTGTTTATTTCAAAGTGGAAGACTGTACCACTTTTTGATGTGTAAATATTTTGGACTCATGTTTCGAAAAACTATTCCGCTGCTTGTAAATTATTATGACTTAATTATTTACCCAAAGGTGTTTCCTTATTTATTTTCTCTGTTTTATTTTAATTTCTTTTGAAAAAAAAAATACACCCTCGCTTTGAAAAACGGGGTGTTACATTGTGGTATCAGAGCTTTGGTTTGGTTTTCTTTGGGGGCTGTGGAACCTTTGGTTATAGATTGTAAGTCAACCTGTAGGTTGTGAGTCGTTATCTGATCATGCGTCGGGGTAATTGGTCTGAGTTGTCAGATCAGGGGTAGTTATTATGTGTTGATATATTCGAAACTTAGTTTTGGAATTATTCGAAGTGGTGTTAACACTTCTTCTTGATGTTTGTTTTTTCGGAAACACTACCTCCAAGAGGGAACGACGTTGCAAGGATGAACGTCAGTAGGGATGATCAAATGGTTGAAGCTACAAATAACATGGAGGTTTTGTTGTCGCACGAGCTGCTGCAAAGACTCTGCGGGATCTGGAGAAGAGGAAAAGAGAGATCTGTGCTCTTAAGATTAAGAGGGTTAGAATACTTTCATCGTTACCATCCTCCAAAGTTCAAGGGTGATGAGGACTCAGGAAAAGAGTTGACTAGTGGATTCAAGAAGTGGAAAAGATCTTCGAGATGACGGATTGTCAGGCAGAGTTGAAGCAAATCATGACGGCATGGATGGTCCCAAGGACACAGAAGCTATGTGTTGGTGAAAACTCGAAGATGATGAGTATGGGTGGATTAACATTAGACTAATAAGGGATTTCAAGTAAAGATCTAAGTTGAGGACTCTTGTTAAGAAAAGTATTAGATGTTTTCCTGGTAGATTTCAGGATGAAACTGGATGAAGTTTGACAACTGTCAAGGAGATGTGAACATCATGGAATTGTTGAGAAGATAAGGCTTCCATTTGGAATAACATGTGGTGCTTAGGTATCCATGAAAGAGACTGGTATTGAAGTTAAGGGAGCGTTGCACATTAGGAGTAAATACTCCCTTGGTTAGATAAAATATGCTTTAAGGAATAGTCGATACCTTGAGGGATAAAGTCGAGCATTCGAGTTAGACTGGATTCACAACTTGGATTATTAAGTATGGATAGTAATATTGGAGGAATCTATAGACACGTAAGTGTGAATTTTGAGCGATGTTCAGAAAACCCTAATGAGTTAAGCCTTGATGTATTGAACTCTATGTTACCATTAAGTGGAATTTTAAGTAATCAAGTACGAGAATACTTGAGATTGCGGTAATATAAGTTTGAGAGTCTATTAAAGGATGAAAATTACTAAGAGGATGTTAATATTTTGATAGGACTGAAGAAATATTCGAGATTTGATTTGGGACCCTAAGATGGTTGATTTTTAGCTGATGATTTAAAATCTCGCAAGGTTGGATGGAGGACCAAGTAATGCTTAAAACTTTCATAATCGAAGGAGTTGAGGTAGGCAAGTGATAAATAATTCATGTTAAGGATGGAAGTGTTTGGAGATTTCGAGGATCAAATTTTAGAATCCTATTAAATGATAGAAAGTGAAAAAGAAGAGATGTAACGAATGATTTATGATTTAGTTGTTGGCCTTGGGAAGTCAAGCGTTGAGATTTAAACTGAGTGTTTTAGTGACTAGATGAACAACGAAAGGTATGTGGGTCTTTGAGTTATTTTACTGCAAAATTTATGAGGATGAAGTTATAGATAATTATTTCATAGGAAATGCTAATGAGGAGTGTTGAGAAATAATCCTTTAGGACGTTTGATTGTTAGGATTCTTCCAGTTGTATCTCGGTGAAGGTTGAGAAGGAATAAGAATCCAGCGAGTGAACCAAATATTGGAAAATGTACCAAGAAATTTGTTGGAGCAGCACATAGAGATGTAGCTTATGACAATTAAAGATTCAGGAAAGGAATTATCTCACCTATAATTCAGACATTATTATTATAAAGGTATGCCAAGATATAAAGACATCACTTGAGAGCATGTCATGGGGATTGTTATTGTGTTCGTCAATCAAAGGAGTTAAATGTTTGCTTGATAGGAAACAATTGAACATGAAATGGAAAAGTTTGGTGGGAATTAGTAAGCCTTGATTTATTGGAATCACTATAATGAAGATGTATCAAGGTTCGAGGTAGAAATTTAAGGTTTGTATAAATGGAAAAGTGATGGAGTGAATACAATGCGGTTGACCGGTCATAATGAAAGGATAATCATCAAGTTGAAAATGAAGGACACAGTGAAATTAAGATGTATCAGAATGAATGTTGGCAGTAGAGGTAGGAGGATTAGTTTCGAGTTTGTGCATAGTTGCGAAGTATGTAAGAAATTTTTTTAGTAAAGCGTGAATTTGAGGTGTTAGGCATGAGACAAATGTAGACTTTGATTTGTGAATTAAATTCAAGTTGGATTTTAATGGAAAACGTGACTCTTGAAATGAAGTACTAAACTTGATGGAAGTTTGTGTGTCCCAAGGGGTATACTCTTTGGCATGATATCGAAAATATTTGAGGAAGCTTTGATCACCAAGCACATGTGGGGATGGAATTATTAAATTTATAACTGGAATAACGTACTGATAAGAACACTACAATTGACGTAGTTGTACAACTTAAGCAAATCGAGGATTTGTGGACAAGGGAGAAATTTAGGAGTTCTCGGATGTAGTGATTGTTTGGTGCTCAGTGTGTTGGGGTCATTCTAAGTGTTCTAGTTTGGTACCAAATGGATGTTTCGTACCAAGTGGATGCCAATAAGATTACGTGACAAAGGTATGGGATATTTCACTTCGTCGACAGGATCAAAATTATAGGAAAATAAGGGAAACTCAATGGACTTTGAGAAGATTGTTGACTGCTTGTACATTAAGATAACCTCAGTTGTAAGTTGCAATGAGTGCTATTACAGTTCGGTTAAGATAGTCTAAGCCACTATCATGGTTGTTGGTTATTTATTGACAAATTGAGGGACTGATCATCCTTAATCTCTTGTTGATAATAGACAAAACCATGTTGAATGGGACGGACGAGTCTTACCGACTATGAATGGGTGCATAATTATTAAGAACCTTATGAAAAGGGGTAGGCAAGACTTTCTTCGAGAATGCCAGGTGAAACAAGTTGTGACTTGTATGTTGAATATGAGTACAAACCTAGTGTGGATTGCTACTCGTACCTTAAGTTTCGAGGACGAAACTAATTTTAGGGGGGTAGTAATGTAAGACCCTTAATTTTAAATCCTAAATTATACAATTTTAGGGTATCTTGTGTTAAGTTTCTTAGGCTGTTAGCCCAGTTTTTGGTATTTAGTGAGTTAAATGCCAAAAATATATTTTTGGAGATTGGATTAAAATTATTTGTCGGAGAATAATTTGATTACGTTACAAAGAATTTAGTACCGGACAATTTTGTTAAAAATAATTCGGGTTGCAGAAAATTTTATCTGTCAATTGAGTTGCGACGAGAATAGATATTTTTATCAAAATGGTTTGGGAAGTGACGGGAGGTATTGTGGAAATGATGATTCTACAAATATCTAAAATATCTAGATATTTAGATATTGTTTTGGTTTAATTAATATATATATATATACACATAAATATAAATATATATAAGTTGCATATATATATATGTATACGATGGAAAGGAAAGGAAACAGAGGAAGGAAGAGAGAAAGAATAGCAAACAGAGAAAGGAAAAAGAGGAAACGAAGCCCTCCCATTCGCGAACCCTTCTCCTTCTCCCTTTTTCTTCCATTTTTCGTTTTCCTTGCTTCCTTTAAGTTCAAGAATAGAAACCCAAGGATTAGTGGGTGATAGAACAAGGATTTCTCAACTTCACTCTTCCCCTTTGATTCGAAAACGAAGAAAAACGGTGTTAGGGGGAATGTAGATGGGAATGCTTGACTGGAGCTATGTTAGGAGGATCTTACGAGGCGCGTGGAGATCACTCATGGTGTATAGTTTTTGTAGAATGATCAGATTAGGTTGACATAGAGGGAACATATGTCTTTATTTTGAATTGTGTTTATTTCAAAGTGGAAGACTGTACCACCTTTTGATGTGTAAATATTTTGGACTCATGTTTCGAAAAACTTTTCCGCTGCTTGTAAATTATAATGACTTAATTATTTATCCAAATGTTTAGGAACAAGCTAGATGAGAATGGTGTTATAACTAGAAACAAAGCTAGGTTAGTGGCCAAGGGTTACAACCAAGAGGAGGGAATAGATTTTGATGAAACCTATGCCCCTATAGCAAGACTAGAAGCCATTAGAATACTCCTTGCTTATGCTTGTATGATGGACTTTAAGCTTTATCAAATGGATGTGCAAAGTTCCTTTCTCAATGGTGAGATCCAAGAGGAAGTTTTTGTTAGCCAAACACCTGGCTTTGAAAATCCAGAATTTCCAAATCATGTGTACAAGCTAACAAAAGCCCTCTATGGATTGAAACAAGCTCCTAGAGCTTGGTATGAGAAACTTAGCAATTTCCTCATTTCACAAAACTTTTTGAGAGGAAATGTGGACAAGACACTTTTCATACAAACTAATGATAAAGATATCTTGTTGGTCCAAGTGTATGTTGATGACATAATATTTGGATCCACAAATAATAAGTTGTGCAAAAATTTTGAAAATTTGATGAAAGGTCAATTTGAAATGTCAATGATGGGTGAACTATCATACTTTTTGGGATTTCAAATTAGCCAAAGCAAGGAAGGTATCTTCATTAGTCAAACAAAATATTGTAATGATTTGATAAAGAAATTTTCCTTTGATAGCTTCAAGCCCATTGATACTCCAATGAGTCAAGGAAACCTTTTAGATAGAGATGAGATGGGTAAATCAGTGGATGTTACAAGGTATAGAGGCATGATAGGATCATTGCTCTATCTCACAGCAAGCAGGCCTGACATCATGTTCAGTGTTTGTTTGTGTGTGAGGTATCAATCAAATCCAAAAGAGTCTCACCTTAGTGCAGTCAAGAGGATTTTCAGGTATTTAGTTGGGACTAGGAGCCTTGGATTATGGTATCCTAAGGGATCAACTTGTTCTTTGGTTGGGTATTCGGATTCAGACTTTGCAGGGTGCAAACTAGATAGGAAAAGTACCTCTGGTACTTGTCATTTGCTAGGTAATTCACTTGTATCTTGGTTCAACAAGAAGCAAACCAGTATCTCTTTGTCAATAGCAGAAGCTGAGTACATTGCAGCTGGAAGTTGCTGTGCTCAGATCATGTGGATGAAACAGCATCTGTTAGATTTTGGTGTGAACTTAGGAACTGTTCCTATCTTGTGCGACAACACAAGTGCGATCAGTATCACTAAGAACCCAATTATGCATTCCAGGACCAAGCATATCGAGATTCGGCATCATTTCATTCGAGATCAGTTTTAGTGTGGGAACATCAAGTTAGAATACGTCAACACAACTGAACAGCTAGCAGACATCTTCACCAAAGTATTGCCAAAGGAAAGCTTCCATCACATTAGGATGAAATTGGGCATAATAGATCCTAGTCAGATCTGATTTATGTGTCTAATCGATTGGGTAAATCGATTGTCCTGTGAATACACAGGAAAATGTGTTATAAAATCGATTGCCCTAATCGACTTGACCCATAATATGTCTATTTTATCAAACTTTGCACGCGAAATCGATTTGGAAAATCGATTGACTTAAATAAATATGGATTTTTATTTAAAGAATCGATTTGGATAATCGATGCTGAGACAGATATCTTCTGAACTGAGATGAAAGTTTTCTGAACATGCTCGAAATCAATTTAGGAAATCGATTGATCATTGTGGTTTGTGTTTCTTTGTTTAAAGAATCGATTAGGGAAATCGATTCTGAGATGGATTCTGAGATGAACTCGTATGAAAGATGCTGAGTCAATACGAAATCGATTAGGGAAATCGATTGAGTAACTGAAATGAATCGATTTGGATAATCGATTGACATTGTTACCGTTACAGTTTTACTAGCCGTTGCAGGATCTAACGACTCTGATGATTGGACTTCCCCAGTAACGGTCATCAAATCGATTGGACCAATCGATTTCTTCATTTTCTTCTATAAAAGGAACAGTAACAATCGATTTCAACCACTTCCAATCCCTTCCTCAAATCGATTTCATCTTCATATTTTCTGCAAAATCACTCAAATTCTCCCTAATTCTCTGCTTTCAACCCACATACACTATCTTCCTTGTTTTGTGTTTGTCGTTTCACAACCACATTTTTTATTCACAAATGACTCGTGTTAAACAAACTCAACCCCGAACTCCTTCTCTTTCTCCTTCTTCTTCTTCTTCTTCTTCTTCTTCTTCTTCTTCTTCTTCTTCTTCTTCTAGTGGGAGGACTCCGTCTCCACCACCCACTCTTCCAAAAAGGGTTTCAATACCTACACATAAAATTGTTGTTCAAGACAAAGGTAAAGGTATTGTCCCAGATCAAGGTAAACCTAAGAAGAGAAAAGAGGCTCCAACTGAGAAGTTGTTAGCCGATGCGATGAAGGAGATATCGCATAAAAAGAAGAAAAAGAGTACTTCTTTAACACCACAGAAGAAGACTACTCCACAGAAGAAGACTGTTGTTTCTCAACCTAAGCAAGCTGAGGAATTCAAGCTTCCACTGGCTTTCGTCAAACAGAAGATTCATGAAGCTCGAGTTTTGGATTTCAGCTATTTTGACAGCGATGGTTTTTCTTTTCAAAACCATCTCAGGTTTCATGGATTAGAAAATTTCTTGTCCTGCTCACTCGACGCGTATCCGAACCTCATTCGTGCATTCTACTCTACATTCAAGATGACGGATACTGGTTTCAAAGCAACATTAAAAGGGAAGAAGATTTCTATGTCATTTGAAGAGTTCTCGAATCTGTCGAGACTCCCCTACTTTGGAAACTCTATAGACGGCAGCACCGAAGTCGACGCCGATGACGACGGATGGGAAGAGTATCTGGATAGGCAAGCAGCCGTGCAGGATCTCATGGTCGAAGGGTTCGTGGAATCAGTTTCACTCCCAATAGGCCATATGAAGGTTCAACAACGTATGCTGATGTACGCACTCACCCGGATGCTTGTTCCGCGATCTGGAAATCACGCGGTTGTCCAACGGCTGG
Organism: Cicer pinnatifidum; assembly: GCA_037974775.1. NCBI lineage: Eukaryota > Viridiplantae > Streptophyta > Magnoliopsida > Fabales > Fabaceae > Cicer > Cicer pinnatifidum. Next base: position 37,325,989 of record JBBPBR010000007.1, on the reverse strand, counting down.
ACATTGTGCTATTGTGGGGTCTGTGCAAAGAGCTCAAGATGAGCTGGGCATGGATCATTCTTCGGCACATGCTGGAAGCAGCTCAAGGAAAGCTGGTGCTTCCGTATCCACAGCTAGTCACGAAGATTCTCACCCACTTCAAGGTATCTCTAAAGGGTGAAGAAGTGTCCAAGACCATTCTAACATTTGGTGAATCCATCGTGAACCAAATGCAGCTGCGAAAGGTGAACGGCGTTTGGAAGCGACCTCAAGCCACTACTGAACAAACCCAGCAAAGTGTTGAACCACCAGCTGCTGAGTTTGTTTCAGCAGAATCTGAGGTGCTCACCAAACTACTTGAATTTATGACAGCTCAAGCGGTTCACAACGCCAAGATGGAGGCATCGAATGAAAGGATGGAGGCTGCAATTCAGAAGATTCAAGCCGATCAGAACCAGATTGTGCAAGACGTGGCGGCTATTCAGGAACATCTGGGAATTAAGTTGTCCTTCAGCGGTGTTGCTGCAATAGGAAGACATGCGGCTGAAGAACCTGCTCCAACACACGTAGAGGTTGCTGCAACTCATGGTGAGGAGACACCTGCTGAGGATAATACATCGGTCTCAGCCTCATCCCCAGCTAATAATGAGGACCAGCAACTCTAGGCGTTTAGGACTTTAGGTTTCTTAGTTGTTTTGTTGTTTTTCTGTTTTGCTCTACTTTTTGTAATGAATCAATTGAATGTAATTGACCTTTGATAAATGAAATATTTGAGCATTTTGATCATGTTGACTGCTGCATTTCATTTTCATAGTGTCTAGTGCGCGCCATAATCTGTTTCTGTTTATTGATCTAATCCAAAATTTTTTTAACTAAGTTTATAATCATACTATTTTTACTGCTTTTGTTACTAATCTTTTCAAGTTTCATTGTATAGCAGTATCCAGGTTTGCTACCAACTCAGGGGGAGCAAACATTTCTCTTTCACCACTTTTTGCCTTAATTGACAAAGGGGGAGAGAAATTATAACTTGTACTAACCTTATTTTAACAGTTTTATCTGTTTTATCTTCTAACAGTTTTGATACCTTATCTGTGATAAGTTCTGTTATTGTCTGATGCTCTAATCCTTATTTAACTACAAAAATATTGAATTTAGGGGGAGCTTCACTAAAACTATTACAAATGTTTCCTTTGAAATTTTTTCTCAAGTTAAAATTGCATGTTTGTCACTTAAATCAAAAAGGGGGAGATTGTTAGACATATGTTCGTTTTTGATGTTATTGACAAACATACAACTTGAAATAAATCTAACATTGTAAACTGAGAAAATTTTAGAAAAACAACAATTCAATCCTACATACTTAAGACAATTGCTTGGAACTCAAGAAATCAACAAAAGCTTGAAGATCCATGAGCAAATCGATTAGTCAAATCGATTCTATAACAGGGTTGAATGATTTTTAAAAAGTCTGGGATTAACCAATCGATTGGCAACATCGATTTGCACAACTTCTGAAAAATCAAACAGGCTATCAATCAATTAGCCAAATCGATTGATACACTTATTAGAAAATAAATTGTGCAAGTCAGAGAGCCAGTTTGCCACAAATCGATTAGGCAAATCGATTGATTAAATCACCAAGACTGAACTGATTGTTTACATCGATTAGACAAATCGATTGGTACATTTTCTGAAATTAAAATGTGCAAGTCAGTGGCATGTCTTGCAAGCAATCGATTTGGAAAATCGATTAAACCAATCACTTCTTTATTTTGTTTTGTCTACATCGATTGACACAATCGATTGTAAATGTCCCAGAGCCAAACCAATGTTTACTAAATCGATTAGGCAAATCGATTCACTAAAATAAGTTTCAAAATAACTTTGGTCTGGAACATACACAGTTGATTAGCACAATCGACTTATATACTTCTTTTGATACAAATGTTGGGATCAATCGACTTGGTAAATCGATTGAATGAACCAACTGGTGAAAGGTGCTTCAGACTTAAAGTCCACAATCGATTGACCAAATCGATTGGTACAAAAAGTTTTAGAAACAGAGATGACTGAATGGTTGAATCGATTAAGTACATCGATTGTTTTGATCTCGTTGTTTGAACAAAACACTTCAAGTCGATTATGACAATCGATTCAATTATATACATTCATCAAAGTCTGAAGAACTCTTTAAAATAATCGACTGGATAAATCGATTAATTTGTGCAGTTTCAAGATTCACGAAAAACAAGATTCGCGAAATCGATTGGAGCAATCGATTAGCATGCTATATGACTTTAATGAATCGATTGGGTAAATCGATTCATATGTTGTTTTTCCTGAAACTATATAAACTGCTTTCATTCACTTCTTCTCATAATAATAATAACTTCAACAACTTGGTAACATCAATTGCAATCATACACCACTAAATCTTTCTCAACTGATATTACTTTGAACATCCTTTTCAGCCATGAACAATGTACACTTTGTGATCAACAAGGATGGAAAAAGACTAAATTGAGAAAGATTGCTTTGAGAAGAAGAAAGATCAAGAACTTTGTAAAATTGATATGTTTCAATTTCTGTAAACCATTTTCTGTAACCAAATTACTTTGAGAAAATCCAGTTGTAACTGGTGGTGTTCTTCGAGGTTGAAGGTTGTCAACAAGAAGACGCTTGACTGAATTCTTGGTCAAGTTTATGGGACTTAAACTTGGGAATTCAGGGAGGGAAAGATAGAACAAGTAGAATAGTTTAAGATTGGTGCGAGGCACTGTGTATAATCTGTAAACTGATTCTAAGAAGTTCTATAAGAAAGGCTAAGATCCTTTTGGATCTTGGGACTGGATGTAAGTCGTCACGGGACGGCTAAACCAGTATAAATATCCGCGTACACTTTTATTTCCCTTATCTCGTTTAAATTTCTGCAATTATTACGTTTTTGATATTGATTGAATGCATGATAAAGATTCTGTGTTAAGTAAATTCACATGATTGATTGTCTTAACATGATTGCATGAAAATCAATATCTTGAATAATTGTCTCTGATGCATTTCTCCATATATACCATGATCCATATATTCTTGCATTCATTAGAACTATATATTAGGGACCTTGTTTATTGTTGTGTTTAATAAATTTACAATTTGTTAAACTGCTGCGCATATCTCTTAGAATAGGCATTCTTCCGCATATTTTTCATCAAACAGAGGTTACTGTTACCATCAACAAGATCGTGGGACATCACTAAAGATGTATATGATCCATTTCAAGATGTTGATGAACATTTTGAATCAACAAAATTGTCTCTTGATAAACTAAACTTAAAAATCATGCAATTCCACAAAGCAACAACAATTTGCAGAAAATTAAATATCAGACAAACATAATTTTTAACGTGGACAACTTCTATCAAAATGAGAGAATAAAACCATGGACCTTAATCTAATAAAGTCTTTTAGTGTAATAATTAATGGATACAGTAGAGTCTTCTTAGTAACTCTAAGAAATATCAATCAATAAATACACTTAACCGACTGACAACTTTGTGAACTACATATTTTTGATGACGACAAAGACCACCGATTATGGACGATGCAACAAGATCAAAAAGAAGATCAATAAGCTTCATCATAAGCTTCAAATCCAAACAATAGATGATAAAATGTAAAGGTATATGATACTAACCAATACTTCAAGTATATGAGAACAAGTCACATTTATACATGCATTTAAAATAGTTTCAAAAGTCCAAACCACATTAACAAAGTATTTAAAAATCATATTTTTGACTAAGTACATAAGTGTATTCAAATACACCATGTTGTATTCGAATACAACTTAAGTCAGAGGCAAAAACTTAAATGTTGTATTCGACTACAACAATGTGTAGTCGAATACACTTCAAGTCAGTGGCCAAAATTCCTTTATGTGTATTCGACTACACACATCTGTAGTTGAATACAAGTTAAGTCAGAGGCTAAAATTCACTAATCTGTATTCGACTACACCAATGTGTATTCGAATACAAGATGCAAAATTTGAATATTTTTGAACGTTACAAAGAGGTGTATTCGAATACACATATACTGTATTCGAATACAACTGGAAACATTACACTTTTTCAGATCTGGGATGGCTCTAGAACATTGTAATTTTTTATCAAACCTCTTGGATCAATGGCCACGAATCTGAAGGGATGTTTATGGAGGATAAATACCCCATAACTTCAGATCAATGACAACACAATCCTTGAATCAAAACATTAAACAACTTTGAATAAAATTTTGTTTTTACTAAGTACTTGCATTCCATTTTCACATCATTCTAAAAGGTTCTCAAGTACTTGAATTGCTATTGGATTGTTTATCAATATACCTCATCTTAGTCTTACTCAAACCTTATTGTATCAGTTGCAAAAGATAGCTTAATCTAAGATAGTGGTGTGCTATCTTAGAAGTATTGTTAGAAGTTTGTAGCAAGAATCCCAGGGTGGGAGTTGTTTATTTTCTGACAAGTATTGGATCAATCTCTTGTGGTGTGCAAGAGGACTAGACGTACCATTGGTTATAAGGGGAACCATGATAAATCTTAAGTGTTCATTTATTTACTACATTTTCTTATTCATAGACACTTTATTAAAACTCAGAAAATTCAACTACCATCTCACTAAAACAAGAAAATTTACTAAAACCTAATTCACCCCCCCCCCCCTCTTAGGCGTACTTCCATACTTACAAACTTAAATTGCGTGAACAATTTCTAACCTTGTGCATACAATAACATACATCAAATTATCAACTACAGATACATGAAGAATACTCTTCATCTCTTCTTTGCCTTTCTCACTTATAGGATATTGATCATAATTCAATTTGAAATGAGTAGCAAGTGGAGTACTAAATTTTTTGCAATTGTTCATGTTAAACATCTATAACACCTTCTCAATGTAATTGTGTTGAGACAACCATAATTTATCATTCTTTCTGTCACGAATAATTCTCATGCTCGAAATTTGCTTTGCAGGAACCAAGTCTTTTATTGCAAAAGACTAATTCAAATATTTCTTTAGAGATTGAATCTTCTTAGTGTCACAACCAATGATCAACATGTCATCAACATATAACAAGAGAATAATATAATCATCATAAGAGAATTTTTTGACAAACACACAATGGTCAAAACTAGTTTTACCGTACTCATATTTCTCCATGAAAGAATCAAATATATTGTACCATTATCGAGCTACTTGCTTGAGCCCATACAAGTTTTTCTTCAATTTACAAATAAGTTGTTCTTTACCTTTGACTTCGAAACCCTCTTATTGCTCCATATACATCTCTTCCTCCAAATCGCCATGAAAGAATGCAATTTTCACATCAACTTGTTCGACTTCTAGGTTCAAACTAGCTATTAACCCAAGCACAGCTCAAATAGATGACATCTTCACTTCAGGTGAAAAACTTTATTCAAAGTAAATACCTTTTGTTTAATTAAAACCTTTCACAACCAATTTTACTTTGTATCTCGATTGAGAACTATTCACTTATGTCTTTATCCTATATACTCGTTTGTTCTTGAGTGTTTTTCTTACCTTAGGCAACTTTACCAAAAATTATTTTCTTTATCAACATTTGTAATAGCCTCTTGGTAGTACTATAGCTCTCCACTACCAGTGATAATCACATACTTATGTGGAAGGTATCTCTGAGAAGATTAATGTTCTCTAGTAGATCTTCTCAATTCAAACTCAATTGGTGGCTCATCTAGAACATGTTCATCATAGTGATGTACACGCTCATCAATTAAATTCTCATCATCTACTTGTATATCTCCCCATCAACAAAAGTTTATGCATGAGGCTTATGGGCAACATCAATATAACTTATGGAATATCATTTGTGTTTCTCAGCTTTATCAAATTCTTTAATAGTTTGATCTTCAAGGAATATCACATCTCGATTTCTCATAATTTTCTTTTCTATTGAATCCCACAACTTATAGCCAAACTCTTCACCACCATAATCGATGAACACGCACTTTTTAGATTTACTATCAAGCTTGGACCTCTCATCTCTTGGAACACGAACAAAACATCTGAAACCAAACACTCTCAAATGACAATAAGAGACAGTGTTCCCTGTTCATACTCTATTTGGAACATCACCATCAAGTGGAATAGATGGAAAAAGTTGATCAAATCCACTGCAGTTTTTGTTGCTTCACTCCAAAAGGATTTCAATAATTGTGCATTACAAAGCATACATCTTTTTATGTCATTAATTGTACGATTCATTCTCTCTACAACACCATTATGTTGAGGTATCTTTGGAACTATTTTCTCAAGTCTGATTTCATGTTCTCTACAATACTTTTCAAATAGACCTCTATATTCACCGCCGTTATCTGATCAAACACTTTTTAATTTTCTTCTTTTTCTCTTTCAACACTTGCATGAAAATGCTTAAAGATTCAAAGTATCTACCAAGAGATTTACTATCCATCATGCAAACATCAGTATAAACTAAATCAAGAATATTTTGCCTACTATGAGCACCATTATTATGAAAAGAAAATCTATGTTATTTTCCATCAAAACAACGAGCGCAAGTTTTTTGAGACGTACCTTTCATCAAAAAGAAAAGTATGTTGAGCCTTTTCTTACTCAAGTGACCAAGGCGCATATGTCATAAATCATAAAATGCATCTTCAATAAGGACATCATATAATTGAAATATACTTTTATAATATTTTAATCTCAGTCATCATTTCTCGGAATAATTGTCGAGGTCATATAAAAATGATCTTATTATTGTGTAATGTGTTTCGTTTAATCTTAAATTAACGATCTATATCATTTACTGCATATAAATAGATTTTGCTCCTGTAGAAAATATAAATTCATATGTAATTAGAAAACGCATCACTCAAACCTACTTAGTTGACATGTTTGGAAGATGAGTAAGCACATTTCTAATGATTAATATAGGCTATAACTTTTTTTATAGTCTATAATTTAGTGCTTAAGTCTGTTAATATCTATTTAGTGTAGTGCTTACTCATCTTCCAAACATGTCAACTAAGTAGGTTTAAGTGATGCGTTTTCTAATTACATATGAATTTATATTTTCTACAGGAGCAATTATTTAGTGTGGTGCAATCATTAGAAATGAGAGAAAAAAAAACTAATACAATTATTTTGATTAAGTTATAGCCTATAATTTACTGCTTAAGTCTGTTAATATCTATGAAAAATTGGAGAAATATCTATATTAAATATAGATAATATGTAGATTTTTGTAGATATGTAAATTAGAAGAATCATAATTATTTTTTATATACTTGATATGCATTCTAGAAAAGATGAAGACTATTTTAAAGGAGAGACAAGATTGTGAGACATAGCTAAAGATGTATATGACCTATTTCAAGATGATGGTGAACATTGTGATTCAACAAAATTGTCTCTTGATAAACTAAACTTAAAAGTCATGCAATTCTAAAAAACAACAACAATTTACAAAAAATTATATATCAGACAAATACAATTTTTAATGTGAAAAACTTCCCTCAAAATAAGAGAATAAAATCATAGGACCTAGTCCAATAAAATCTTCCACTAAAATAATTAACAGATACACTAAAATCTTTCTAGTAACACTAAGAAATATCACTCAACAACAATCATCACCAAAAGGTGAAAACCAAATAAATAACAACTTTCTACAATTTTTAAGGTAAATCTACTATCAACGTGTGTGTATATATAAACTCAGTGATATAAATAACATATTAAAATTGTAGACTAAAGAAACAAGTTTTCTACACATCTATTACTACCAGAATCCAATTTTCTTCATCTCTTTTTTGTTTTCTGTTGTCGCCCTTTTTTCTTGCTTTTCTTTTTCTTATGAACGTCACACATTTCTGCTTGTTGCTTTTAGGGATTTCAAAATCCCTTATTTTCTTCACATGAGTCTACCCCAATAAAAACACTTTGTTCTTTTTTTTCTTCTTCTTTAATATTAATAATAATAGTAATAGTACTACTAGTAAAATTGATGGTTCACTTGGGGAGTGAGGCCACCCAACATATCTCCCCCTCATGACTTAAGTGAAAAGGTATTGTTCAATCATGTCAGTCTTTTTTTCTACAACATATCATCTTCGATAAGGCAAGACCTTCGTCATCTTATATGAACCATTCTCATAAGTATGAATTTTGTTAATTAAAAATGATTTCATTTTCAATGCATCTCGTATCCAATGATACCACACCTCAATATGTTTCGACTTTGCATGAAAAGTTAGATTCTTATTAAGATGTATCGCACTCTAACTGTCACAAAATAACACAAACTTATCTTACTTGAAGCCTCAACCATGTATGAATTTCTTTATCCACGAGAGTTATTTGGAAACTTCAGTTACTGCTATGTACTCAACTTCAATAGTGGATAAAACAACACACTTTTGTAACTTTAATTGTCAAGACACAACTCCCCATACAAACGTCATCATATAACTAGAAGTAGATTTTCTAGAATCAAGATCACCTGTCAAACGTCATCATGTAAATGAACATCATCATATAACTATAAGCTCCCCATACAAACGTCATCATGTAACCTTGTATATGTGTAGTCATCCAACTCAGGCTTGTTAGACATAAGTCCATTTTTGATATTATTGACAAACATACATCATGTGATAAACCTAACATTTTAAACTGAGTGAAATTTTAGGAACAACAACTCAACCTTACATACTTGAGACAATAGCTTGGAACTCAAGGAATCAACAAAAGTTGGAAAATTCACTACGCAAATCGATTTTGTAATAGGGTTGTATGAAAATGTGTAGTCTGTGATTAAGCAATCAATTAGGCAAATCGACTGGCACATTTACTGATAATCAATTATGCAAGTCAGAAGCAAGCCGTTTAGCAAGCTAATCGATTGGCAAATCGATTGTTCAAATCACAAAGACTAAGCTGATTGTTTAAAACGATTGACAAAATCGATTGTGCAAGTTACAGAGCCAAGCCATTTATTAAATAATCGATTAGGCAAATCGACTTCAAAAATAAGGTTTCAAAATGAACATGGTATGTGATAAACACAATCGATTGGCACAATCCATTGAAACAAATTTCTTGTATAACAAGTTTGGCATCAATCGATTGAGAAATCGATTGGATGAACCAACTGGTAAATCTCTTTTCAGAAACATATTACGTAATCGATTGACACATCGATTAGCATAAAATAAGCTAACTTCCTGTAATAATTCAAATCGATTTGGCTAATCGATTTGACAAAAACAACTGAGTCCCTGAGACCAGTACAATCGATTGGCAAAATCGATTGGAACAATATTTTAAGCTACAGAAGAAACTTAGCCTATGGCCAAATTGATTATGTGTATTAATGAATCGACTAAGTAATCGATTGTTTTGATCTCGTTGTTGGAACAAAACATCTTCAATCGATTAGGCAATCGATTCCATTATGAACTGCTTATAAAGCTCTGAAAAGTGGATTAAAATAATCGATTAGGTAAATCGATTAGTTTATGTAGTTTCAAGATTCAAGAAAAACAAGATTTGGGAAATCGAATTGGTAAATCGATTGAGCCTGTTTTATTACATTAATGAATCGATTTGTTTTTCAGAAACTATATAAACGTTTTTCAATTACTTATTCTCATAACACACAGATAGAAAAAAATATAACTTTCTGACATCTCTTTCTCACATTTGGAATAACTTTGAATATTACTTTTTCAAACTTGAACCAACCATCCTTCGTGATCAATAGAGACCTGAAAAAGATTGCTTGAGAAAGAGAACTAGAGAAGAAGACTGCTTAAGAAATTCTGTATATTTCTTTTTAGATTTTCTGTAACAAAGATTTTGTAAACAAAGAACGTTGAAAAATCCAATGGTGAAACTGGTAGTTATCTTCTGTGTTGAGAGGTCTCATCAAGAAGAAACTGTGTTGTGATCTTGGAAGAGTTTGTAGAGGAACGCTGGGATACAATGGGATAAAGATAGAATAGGGAGAGTGGTTTTAAGATTGATAGGCGGGGAGCGCTGGAACATCTGTAAAACGACTCTACAAGATTCTATTGAAAAGGCTAAGATCGGTTTGATCTTAGGACTGGACGTAGGCCGTCAAATAGACGGTTGAACCAGTATAAACATTGCGGTGTACAATTTCCTATCTTTATCTCTTTTATTTCTGCATTGCTTATTTGATTAATCTTGATTGCATGTAATAGTGAAATTTCTGTATTAATTGACATTGCTTGAATTGTTAATTTGGCATGCTTGTATCTTGATCAATCTGTTGAACAATTATTGTATCTGATGCACTCTCTATTAGACAATACTTGTTATTGTTAATCTTCTTTTAGGATTGATATTTGGGACTATGGTTAATCTTTTATTTAATAAAAATTGAATTTTGTAAACTGTTTAGCAATATCGTTAGAATAGGTTTTATTCTTCATAAATTCTACTAAACCGAGGTCTATATTCCCCTTCAATTGGTATCAGAGCCTACTTTTTTTTAGAGTAACTCTCATAAAAAGATAATGACCTCAGAATTCCTAGGAGAGGGTGCTTCATTGGCTAGGCCCCCTGCCTTTAATGGGGCCGCCTATATGTACTAGAAACATAGGATGTTGATTTTCCTAGAAGCAGCTAGCATAGACATATTAGATGTTGTTTTAGAAGGACCTTATGTGCCAAAAATTGCAGGAACTGATAATTCTTTCATCCCTAAACCCAGAGCTGACTGGTCTGAGGATGATAAGAAGAAGGTAGGTTATAATGCTAAGGCTAAGAATATAATAACCTCTGCATTATCTGCTGATGAGTTTTTCAGGGTCTCAAACTGCAAGACTGCAAAGGAGATGTGGGACACTCTTCAACAGACACATGAAGGAACCACTGACGTAAAAAGGGCTCGAGTAAATACATTGATGCATGAGTACGAGCTATTCAGCATGAAGAAAGAGGAATCAGTCAATGACATGCAAACCAGATTCACACACATTGTCAACAACTTTAATGCACTAGGAAAGGAAATTGACAATGAACAACAAATCAGCAAAGTCATGCGATGCCTAACTAGAGAATGGCAACCAAAAATTACTACCATTGCAGAATCAAAGGATCTTGGAAGTATGGAGATAGCTACACTGTTTGGTAAACTGAGGGAGCATGAAATGGAATTGCACAGACTCAATGAGGCTGAACAAACTGATAGAAAAAGGAAAGGGCTGTCTTTGAAAGTCCAAGCACACCAATCAAAAGCTGAACAAGAAAGCTGCTCGGATGAGTCAAGCAGTGAAACTGATGAAGAATCAGAGATTGGGTTACTTGTCAAAAAGTTCAAAAAGTTTCTGAAAAAGAAAGACAACAAATTCAAAAAACCATCAAGTTCTAAGACAAATGACACCAAGACAATAACCTGTTATGAGTGTGGAAAAACAGGCCACATAAAGTCTGAGTGTTACAAGTTGCAAAACAAAAATAGAACTGCAAAGAACAAAGGCAAGGAACCAGCTCGTAAATCCAGAAAAGCTTATGTTGCATGGAACGATAATGACAACGAATCCTCTTCATCTTCCGAAGAAGAACAAGCAAACCTATGTCTTATGGCTAAAACAGACTCAGATTCGGAAAGTGAGGTAAGTTCATCTAATCCTTCATATGATGAGTTACAAACTGCATTTAGTGAATTACATGATGAGTATGTTAGTACTATTAAACCGTTGATTAGTACTAAGAAGTTATTAGAAGAGAAATACATGTTGTATGATGAGATTAAACTTGAGCATGAGTCCCTTAAGGATATAAATGAAAATCTGAAAAAGGAAACTCATGCATTGCATAGTGATCTAGAGAAGTTTAACAGTAGTAAAAACCAGTTAGACATGCTTCTTGGTAATCAAAGGAATTTCAATGAGAAATCTGGACTAGGCTATAAACCAAATATGCATGTTAAACAGAATAACAATAAACATGGAATTGGATATAGGAATGTTAACCATAACCAGAAGTATGGTAGATCTAGTCATATGCATAGTGTCTTTATTAAACCAAAATAGTATGCGTCCTCTGTTGTTACATGTCATTTCTGTTGTAGAAAAGGACATTTTGTTTACAATTGCAAATTTAAAAAACTTGCCAACAGAGGGTGTAAACAAATTTGGAAGGTCAAGACACCAAAGTTTGAAACTGACCCCCCAGGACCCAATTTATATTAGGTACCTAAAACGAAATTCTGATTTTGTTGCAAGTATGCTTGAGATCCACAAGGCACCAATGGTACCTTGATAGTGGGTGCTCAAAGCATATGACAGGGGACAAGTCAATGTTCATGTCCCTAAGCCTAAAAGATGGAGGATTTGTCAAATATGGTGACAATAATAAGGGTAAGATATGTGGTGTTGGTGACATAGGCAGTGAATCAACTGCAATCATCAAAAACGTCTTATATGTGGAAGGGCTAAAACACAACCTTCTAAGTATAAGTCAGCTTTGTGACAATGGTTTCCAAGTAAGCTTTTCACCACATTCTTGCATAATTGAGAATAAGGATGATAAAGGTATCAAACTGGTTGGTGATAGAGATAACAACATTTACATGCTAGATTTAAATGCTTTGCCTGCTAGTTAGTATTGTTTGTTGTTTATTATCAAATGCTGATGAAAACTGGTTATGGCATAAACGTGTTGCGCATATTCATATAGATCACTTGAATAAACTTGTTAGCAAACAGTTAGTTATAGGTCTTCCCAACAGAAAGTTTACTAAGGATATATTGTGTGATTCATGTGAGAGAAGTAAACTAGTCAAATCTTCGTTTCCCCCAATAGACATGGTCAAAACCAATAGGGTTTTGCAGCTGATTCACATGGACCTTTTTGGTCCATCCCAAGTGAGAAGTTTTGGAGGTAATCTGTATGGTTTCGTGTTAATTGATGACTTTTCTAGATTCACCTGGACTTTCTTTCTGACTCATAAAAGTGACGCTTTTTCTGTTTTCAAAAAGTTTGCAAACTTGGTATAAAATGAAACTAGTCAGAAAATAATGTCCATCAAAAGTGATCATGGAGGTGAATTCCAAAATGATTCTTTTGATATTTACTGTGAACAGAATGGTATTCATCATATGTATTCAGCCCCTAGGACTCCACAACAAAATGGTGTAGTGGAGAGGAAAAATAGGTCTTTAGAGGAATTAGCTAGGACTATGCTTAAAGACTCAAATATTCCTAAGTATTTCTGGGCTGATGCAATAAACACTGCCACACATGTTGTCAACAGGGTTTTAATTAGGCCAATTCTTAGGAAAACTCCCTATGAGTTGTACAAGGGTAGAAAGCCAAATATTTCTTACTTTAGAGTCTTTGGTTGTAAGTGCTTTGTTTTAAACAATGGCATATAACACCTAGGTAAGTTTGACCCCAAGGCAGATGAGGGTATCTTTCTAGGTTATTCCCAAACTACCAAAGCCTATAGAATCTACAACAAAAGAACAAAAACCATAGAAGAGTCAGTTCATGTGAAGTTTGATGAACTTTTTAATGAAAACTTGAACAACACTCCTTCTATAGTTGATGCTTCTTTGGATGAAGTTGTAGAATCTGAACAATTAGAACCAACTGAACCTGTACCTCCAACTAGTATTGACTGTGTAGAACCATTAAGGACTAATGATTTGCCTAGGGAATGAAAGTTCAATAAGAATCACCCCATAGACAACATTATAGGGGACATCTCTAAAGGAGTTGCAACTAGGAAGAACCTTAGACATTTCTGTAACTTTACAACCTTTGTATCTCACATTGAACCCAAGAACATTAAGGAGGCTTTACTAGATAGTGAGTGGATACTTGCTATGCAAGAGGAGTTACACCAATTTGAGAGAAACAAGATCTGGATTCTAGTACCTAAACCAGAAAATAAGCAAATCATAGGAACAAGATGGGTGTTTAGGAACAAATTAGATGAGAATGGAGTCATCACTAGGAACAAAGCTAGATTAGTGGCCAAGGGTTACAATCAGGAAGAAGGAATAGATTTTGATGAAACCTATGCCCCTCTAGCTAGGTTAGAAGCCATTAGAATACTACTTGCTTATGCATGTATAATGGACTTTAAGCTTTATCAAATGGATGTGAAAAGTGCCTTTCTCAATGGTGATATCCAAGAGGAAGTTTTTGTTAGCCAAACACCTGGTTTTGAGAATCCTGATTTTCCTAATCATGTCTACAAGCTAACAAAAGCCCTTTATGGGTTGAAACAAGCTCCAAGAGCTTGGTATGACAAGCTCAACAATTTCCTCATACAACAAAACTTTTTAAGAGGAAATGTTGACAAGACACTTTTCATAAAAACTAATGGAAATGACATCTTGCTGGTCCAAGTTTATGTTGATGACATAATCTTTGGATCTACAAACAATAAATTGTGCAAAGATTTTGAAACCTTAATGAAAGGTAAATTTGAAATGTCAATGATGGGTGAACTATCTTATTTCTTGCGATTTCAAATTAACCAAAGCAAGCAAGGCATTTTCATTAGTCAAACTAAATACTGCAATGATTTGATAAAGAAATTCATTTTTGATAACTTTAAGTCCATTGATACTCCCATGAGTCAAGGAAACCACTTAGATAGAGATGAGAGCAATGATTTGATAAAGAAATTCATTTTTGATAACTTTAAGTCCATTGATACTCCCATGAGTCAAGGAAACCACTTAGATAGAGATGAGAAAGGTAAACCTATAGATGTTACAAGGTTTAGGGGTATGATAGGATCATTGCTCTATCTTACAGCAAGCAGGCCTGACATCATGTTCAGTGTTTGCATGTGTGCAAGATACCAATCCAATCCAAAAGAGTCTCACCTTAGTGCAGTAAAGAGGATATTCAGATATCTAGTAGGAACTAAGAGTCTAGGCTTGTGGTATCCTAAGGGATCTACTTGTACATTAGTTGGATATTCTGATTCAGACTTTGTTGGATGCAAACTAGATAGGAAAAGTACCTCTGGTACTTGTCACTTACTAGGAAACTCCCTTGTGTCTTGGTTTAGCAAGAAACAAACTAACATTGCACTATCAACAGCTGAGGCTGAATACATTGCAACTGGAAGCTGCTGTGCACAGATCTTATGGATGAAACAACACTTATCTGATTTCGGTGTTGATTTAGGGATTGTACCTATCATGTGTGATAATACAAGTACAATTAGCATTACTAAGAATCCAGCGATGCACTATAAAACCAAGCACATTGAGATAAGACATCACTTCATTAGGGACCAATTTCAAAGTGGGAATATAAAGCTTGAATATGTCAATACAGCTGATCAGTTGGCTGACATATTTACCAAAGCTTTACCAAAGGAAAGCTTCCTTCATATTAGGATGAAACTAGGTATCATAGATCCTAGTGAGATCTGACCTTTATGTCAAATCGATTGACACATCGATTATCCTGTAGATACACAGAAAAATGGCTTTATGAAATCGATTGCACAAATCGATTTATGCCATACAATGTCTATTTTTTTAAAACAGAAACACGATAATCGATTTGGTAAATTGAGTTGTTGATCCCAGGAAGCTTCAAATGTTTTTAACATTTCCCTTTCCAATCGATTGGATAATCGATTGACCACTAGGTATATATTTTAAAGAATCGATTTGGAAAATCGATTACGTTGGCCCCAGACATCAAAGTTGAGGAAATATTTCCAGACTCTACCACGAGAATCGATTAGGGAAATCGATTGATTCAATTTGTTTGAAATCTTAACTCAAATGAATCGATTTGGTAAATCGATGCTGAGATGAGTATATTTCTGAACTGATATGGCAATCGATTTGGACATCGATTTAGTAAATAAGGGAATCGATTTGGGAATCGATTGACAATATGACCGTTGTAAAGTGTTTTTACTAGCCGTTACAGACTCATAATGACTCAATCGATTGATCTTCCCCAGCAATGGTAACATAGTCGATTAGCCCAATCGATTTACGCGCCTGAAAGTATAAAAGGAACAGTTGCCAATCGATTCTACTCACTTCTTTCAAACCCTAAATCGATTTCGCACTTAAAACCTCTGCATACGCTCTCAAACCTTTGCTGATTCTCAGATTCCAATCCACCCAAACTCTCTATCTCTGATATTCTATCTCAGTTACAGTTTCAAAACTACTTGAAATGGCTCGTGTTAAACGTACATCACCAAACACTCCTTCACCGTCTTCTTCATCAAGTGGAAGAACTCCCTCACCACCTCCAACAATGTCTAAAAGAGTTTCAGTGCCAACTCATAAAAGTTTAGCAAAAGACAAGGGCAAGGTCATTGCCACCGATCAAGGCAAGTCAAAGAAAATAAAGGAGCCACCCACTGAGAAATTGCTTGCTGATGCTATTAAGGAAATCACTCAGAAAAAGAAGAAAAGTGTTTCCTCTACTCCTCAAAAGAAGGCACCAACTACTAAAGATAAACAAGTTGAAGAGTTCAAGCTACCACCTGCCTTCATTAAAAGGAAAATACATGAAGCCCGTACCTTAGATTTTCCGTACTTCGACCAAAATGGTTTCACGTTTCAAGACCATCTACGGTTTCATGGATTAGAAGATTTTCTTTCTTGCTCTCTAGACACCTATCCTAATCTGATTCGCGCTTTCTATTCAACTTTCAAAATCAATGACACCGGATTCAAATTTTTGGTTAAAGGGAAGAAAATTTCCATGACCTTTGACGAGTTCTCGAAGCTGTCGGGACTGCCATATCATGGAAAATCTATCGACGGAAGCTCTGAAGCTGATGTTGCTGATGAAGGCTGGGAAGCTTCACTAGAGAGACACACAGCAGTACAGGACCTGATGGTCGATGGCTTTGTGGAAACAGTTTCACTGCCAATCGGCCAAATGAAGGTTCAGCAAAGAATGCTCATGTATGCTCTTACCCGGATGCTCGTTCCACGATCCGGTAATCATGAAGTTGTCCAAAGGATTGTCCTGAGGCACATGTTGGAAGCTACATAGGGAAAGCTAGTGCTTCCATACCCACAGCTAATTACTAAGATTCTGAAGCACTTCAAAGTGTCATTCGCTAATGAAGAATCGTCAAAAACCACCCTTTCTTTTGGTGAGTCTATTGTGAACCAAATGCAGCTGAGAAGGGTGAATGGCATTTGGAAAAGACCTCAATCTAATGTTGAACAAGCTCAGCAAAATTCTGAACCAGCTGCTAAGCCAGTTGCAGCAAATTCTGAAGTCTTAGCCAAATTGTTGGAGTTTATGGCAGCGCAGGCAGCTCACAACGGCAAAGTGGATGCGTCAAATGCAAGGATGGAAGCTACTCTCGGAAAGCTTCAAGCTTATCTGAACTCCGTTGCGCAGGATGTCGCAGTAATCCAGGAACATCTAGGCATAAAACTGTCTTTTAGCGATGTTGCTGAGATTGGCCGACAAGCAGTTGAAGAACCACATCCCGCGACATTAGATAGTGCTGAACCTCATGTCGAGAAGACACTTGTTGAGGGTAATACAGCGGTATCTGCCTCTCCCTTAGCTAATAATGAGGAACAGCCCAGTCTAGGGGTTTAGGTGTTTAGGTTCTTTGTTGTATTGAGATGCTCTGCTATTCCTGTGTAATGCTCTTGCTCCGTGTACTATTCTGTTGAAATATATGACAAACTGGGTTTATGTTTAATTGTTTGATCTATATTGTTGTTTTCTATAATCTGCCATAATTTGCTTTAATCTGTTTTTTGTTTTGCTCTGAAGCCATCATCACCAGTGTTCTTTTTGTTACTGACATAGGGGGAGAAATTTTCTGATGATTTCTCCTTTCATGTTCTCTCCTTTACTTCTTTTTGGATTAACTGACAAAGGGGGAGAAAATTTATAACTTGTTAACTTATATTACTTATTACATAGTGTTGATATGCACTTAAATTGCATTTACTGCTTCCACTGCTGCTACAAAACTGATAAATTCACTATGATACTGCTACAACTGATCCACTCTGATACAGCTACATAGTGTTGTTGCAAACTGCTCTGATACGATCTGATACTGTTACATAGCATTTACATGGCATTGATAATGCATGATATTTCAGATTTGTTTTGTTTTGTGGCTCTAACCCTAATTCCAAAGTGTGAACAGCATGACTGCTCAAATCTAGGGGGAGCTTCTCTGTTTTTGTAATTCTAATGTCATTCCTTGAAATATATATCAAGTTAAAATTGCATGTTTGTTACTTAATCAAAAAGGGGGAGATTGTTAGACATAAGTCCATTTTTGATATTATTGACAAACATACATCATGTGATAAATCTAACATTTTAAACTGAGTGAAATTTCAGGAACAACAACTCAACCCTACATACTTGAGACAATAGCTTGGAACTCAAGGAATCAACAAAAGTTGGAAAATTCACTACGCAAATCGATTAGGCAAATCGATTTTGTAATAGGGTTGTATGAAAATGTGTAGTATGTGATTAAGCAATCGATTAGGCAAATCGACTGGCACATTTATTGAAAATCAATTGTGCAAGTCAGAAGCAAGCCGTTTAGCAAGCTAATCGATTGGCAAGTCAATTGTTCAAATCACAAAGACTAAGCTGATTGTTTAAATCGATTGACAAAATCGATTGTGCAAGTTACAGAGCCAAGCCATTTATTAAATAATCGATTAGCCAAATCGACTTCAAAAATAAGGTTTCAAAATGAACATGGTATGTGATAAACACAATCGATTGGCATAATCCATTGAAACAAATTTCTTGTTTAACAAGTTTGGCATCAATCGATTGAGAAATCGATTGGATGAACCAACTGGTAAATCTCTTTTCATAAACATATTACGTAATTGATTGACACATCGATTAGCATAAAATAAGCTAACTTCCTGTAATAATCCAAATAGATTTGGCTAATCAATTTGACAAAAACAACTGAGTCCCTGAGACCAGTACAATCGATTGGCAAAATCGATTGGAACAATATTTTAAGCTACAGAAGAAACTTAGCCTATGGCCAAATTGATTATGTGTATTAATGAATCGACTGAGTAATCGATTGTTTTGATCTCGTTGTTGGAACAAAACATCTTCAATCGATTAGGCAATCGATTCCATTATGAACTGCTTATAAAGCTCTGAAAAGTGGATTAAAATAATCGATTAGGTAAATCGATTAGTTTATGTAGTTTCAAGATTCAAGAAAAACAAGATTTGGGAAATCGAATTGGTAAATCGAATTGGTAAATCGATTGAGCCTATTTTATTACATTAATGAATCGATTGGTAAATCGATTCATCTGTTGTTTTTCAGAAACTGTATAAACGTTTTTCAATTACTTATTCTCATAAGACATAGATAGAAAAAAATATAACTTTCTGACATCTCTTTCTCACATTTGGAATAACTTTGAATATTACTTTTTCAAACTTGAACCAACCATCCTTCGTGATCAATAGAGACCTGAAAAAGATTGCTTGAGAAAGAGAACTAGAGAAGAAGACTGCTTAAGAAATTCTGTATATTTCTTTTTAGATTTTCTGTAACAAAGATTTTGTAAACAAAGAACGTTGAAAAATCCAATGGTGAAACTGGTAGTTATCTTCTGTGTTGAGAGGTCTCATCAAGAAGAAACTGTGTTGTGATCTTGGAAGAGTTTGTAGAGGAACTCTGGGATACAATGGGATAAAGATAGAATAGGGAGAGTGGTTTTAAGATTGATAGGCGGGGAGCGCTGGAACATCTGTAAAACGACTCTACAAGATTCTATTGAAAAGGCTAAGATCGGTTTGATCTTAGGACTGGACGTAGGCCGTCAAATAGACGGCTGAACCAGTATAAACATTGCGGTGTACAATTTCCTATCTTTATCTCTTTTATTTCTGCATTGCTTATTTGATTAATCTTGATTGCATGTAATAGTGAAATTTCTGTATTAATTGACATTGCTTGAATTGTTAATTTGGCATGCTTGTATCTTGATCAATCTGTTGAACAATTATTGTATCTGCTGCACTCTCTATTAGACAATACTTGTTATTGTTAATCTTCTTTTAGGATTGATATTTGGGACTGTGGTTAATCTTTTATTTAATAAAAATTGAATTTTGTAAACTGTTTAGCAATATCGTTAGAATAGGTTTTATTCTTCATAAATTCTACTAAACCGAGGTCTATATTCCCCTTCAATTGGTATTAGAGCCTACTTTTTTTTAGAGTAACTCTCATAAAAAGATAATGACCTCAGAATTCCTAGGAGAGGGTGCTTCATTGGCTAGGCCCCCTGCCTTTAATGGGGCCGCCTATATGTACTAGAAACATAGGATGTTGATTTTCCTAGAAGCAGCTAGCATAGACATATTAGATGTTGTTTTAGAAGGACCTTATGTGCCAAAAATTGCAGGAACTGATAATTCTTTCATCCCTAAACCCAGAGCTGACTGGTCTGAGGATGATAAGAAGAAGGTAGGTTATAATGCTAAGGCTAAGAATATAATAACCTCTGCATTATCTGCTGATGAGTTTTTCAGGGTCTCAAACTGCAAGACTGCAAAGGAGATGTGGGACACTCTTCAACAGACACATGAAGGAACCACTGACGTAAAAAGGGCTCGAGTAAATACATTGATGCATGAGTACGAGCTATTCAGCATGAAGAAAGAGGAATCAGTCAATGACATGCAAACCAGATTCACACACATTGTCAACAACTTTAATGCACTAGGAAAGGAAATTGACAATGAACAACAAATCAGCAAAGTCATGCGATGCCTAACTAGAGAATGGCAACCAAAAATTACTGCCATTGCAGAATCAAAGGATCTTGGAAGTATGGAGATAGCTACACTGTTTGGTAAACTGAGGGAGCATGAAATGGAATTGCACAGACTCAATGAGGCTGAACAAACTGATAGAAAAAGGAAAGGGCTGTCTTTGAAAGTCCAAGCACACCAATCAAAAGCTGAACAAGAAAGCTGCTCGGATGAGTCAAGCAGTGAAACTGATGAAGAATCAGAGATTGGGTTACTTGTCAAAAAGTTCAAAAAGTTTCTGAAAAAGAAAGACAACAAATTCAAAAAACCATCAAGTTCTAAGACAAATGACACCAAGACAATAACCTGTTATGAGTGTGGAAAAACAGGCCACATAAAGTCTGAGTGTTACAAGTTGCAAAACAAAAATAGAACTGCAAAGAACAAAGGCAAGGAACCAGCTCGTAAATCTAGAAAAGCTTATGTTGCATGGAACGATAATGACAACGAATCCTCTTCATCTTCCGAAGAAGAACAAGCAAACCTATGTCTTATGGCTAAAACAGACTCAGATTCGGAAAGTGAGGTAAGTTCATCTAATCCTTCATATGATGAGTTACAAACTGCATTTAGTGAATTACATGATGAGTATGTTAGTACTATTAAACCGTTGATTAGTACTAAGAAGTTATTAGAAGAGAAATACATGTTGTATGATGAGATTAAACTTGAGCATGAGTCCCTTAAGGATATAAATGAAAATCTGAAAAAGGAAACTCATGCATTGCATAGTGATCTAGAGAAGTTTAACAGTAGTAAAAACCAGTTAGACATGCTTCTTGGTAATCAAAGGAATTTCAATGAGAAATCTGGACTAGGCTATAAACCAAATATGCATGTTAAACAGAATAACAATAAACATGGAATTGGATATAGGAATGTTAACCATAACCAGAAGTATGGTAGATCTAGTCATATGCATAGTGTCTTTATTAAACCAAAATAGTATGCGTCCTCTGTTGTTACATGTCATTTCTGTTGTAGAAAAGGACATTTTGTTTACAATTGCAAATTTAAAAAACTTGCCAACAGAGGGTGTAAACAAATTTGGAAGGTCAAGACACCAAAGTTTGAAACTGACCCCCCAGGACCCAATTTATATTAGGTACCTAAAACGAAATTCTGATTTTGTTGCAAGTATGCTTGAGATCCACAAGGCACCAATGGTACCTTGATAGTGGGTGCTCAAAGCATATGACAGGGGACAAGTCAATGTTCATGTCCCTAAGCCTAAAAGATGGAGGATTTGTCAAATATGGTGACAATAATAAGGGTAAGATATGTGGTGTTGGTGACATAGGCAGTGAATCAACTGCAATCATCAAAAACGTCTTATATGTGGAAGGGCTAAAACACAACCTTCTAAGTATAAGTCAGCTTTGTGACAATGGTTTCCAAGTAAGCTTTTCACCACATTCTTGCATAATTGAGAATAAGGATGATAAAGGTATCAAACTGGTTGGTGATAGAGATAACAACATTTACATGCTAGATTTAAATGCTTTGCCTGCTAGTTAGTATTGTTTGTTGTTTATTATCAAATGCTGATGAAAACTGGTTATGGCATAAACGTGTTGCGCATATTCATATAGATCACTTGAATAAACTTGTTAGCAAACAGTTAGTTATAGGTCTTCCCAACAGAAAGTTTACTAAGGATATATTGTGTGATTCATGTGAGAGAAATAAACTAGTCAAATCTTCGTTTCCCCCAATAGACATGGTCAAAACCAATAGGGTTTTGCAGCTGATTCACATGGACCTTTTTGGTCCATCCCAAGTGAGAAGTTTTGGAGGTAATCTGTATGGTTTCGTGTTAATTGATGACTTTTCTAGATTCACCTGGACTTTCTTTCTGACTCATAAAAGTGACGCTTTTTCTGTTTTCAAAAAGTTTGCAAACTTGGTATAAAATGAAACTAGTCAGAAAATAATGTCCATCAAAAGTGATCATGGAGGTGAATTCCAAAATGATTCTTTTGATATTTACTGTGAACAGAATGGTATTCATCATATGTATTCAGCCCCTAGGACTCCACAACAAAATGGTGTAGTGGAGAGGAAAAATAGGTCTTTAGAGGAATTAGCTAGGACTATGCTTAAAGACTCAAATATTCCTAAGTATTTCTGGGCTGATGCAATAAACACTGCCACACATGTTGTCAACAGGGTTTTAATTAGGCCAATTCTTAGGAAAACTCCCTATGAGTTGTACAAGGGTAGAAAGCCAAATATTTCTTACTTTAGAGTCTTTGGTTGTAAGTGCTTTGTTTTAAACAATGGCATATAACACCTAGGTAAGTTTGACCCCAAGGCAGATGAGGGTATCTTTCTAGGTTATTCCCAAACTACCAAAGCCTATAGAATCTACAACAAAAGAACAAAAACCATAGAAGAGTCAGTTCATGTGAAGTTTGATGAACTTTTTAATGAAAACTTGAACAACACTCCTTCTATAGTTGATGCTTCTTTGGATGAAGTTGTAGAATCTGAACAATTAGAACCAACTGAACCTGTACCTCCAACTAGTATTGACTGTGTAGAACCATTAAGGACTAATGATTTGCCTAGGGAATGAAAGTTCAATAAGAATCACCCCATAGACAACATTATAGGGGACATCTCTAAAGGAGTTGCAACTAGGAAGAACCTTAGACATTTCTGTAACTTTACAACCTTTGTATCTCACATTGAACCCAAGAACATTAAGGAGGCTTTACTAGATAGTGAGTGGATACTTGCTATGCAAGAGGAGTTACACCAATTTGAGAGAAACAAGATCTGGATTCTAGTACCTAAACCAGAAAATAAGCAAATCATAGGAACAAGATGGGTGTTTAGGAACAAATTAGATGAGAATGGAGTCATCACTAGGAACAAAGCTAGATTAGTGGCCAAGGGTTACAATCAGGAAGAAGGAATAGATTTTGATGAAACCTATGCCCCTCTAGCTAGGTTAGAAGCCATTAGAATACTACTTGCTTATGCATGTATAATGGACTTTAAGCTTTATCAAATGGATGTGAAAAGTGCCTTTCTCAATGGTGATATCCAAGAGGAAGTTTTTGTTAGCCAAACACCTGGTTTTGAGAATCCTGATTTTCCTAATCATGTCTACAAGCTAACAAAAGCCCTTTATGGGTTGAAACAAGCTCCAAGAGCTTGGTATGACAAGCTCAACAATTTCCTCATACAACAAAACTTTTTAAGAGGAAATGTTGACAAGACACTTTTCATAAAAACTAATGGAAATGACATCTTGCTGGTCCAAGTTTATGTTGATGACATAATCTTTGGATCTACAAACAATAAATTGTGCAAAGATTTTGAAACCTTAATGAAAGGTAAATTTGAAATGTCAATGATGGGTGAACTATCTTATTTCTTGCGATTTCAAATTAACCAAAGCAAGCAAGGCATTTTCATTAGTCAAACTAAATACTGCAATGATTTGATAAAGAAATTCATTTTTGATAACTTTAAGTCCATTGATACTCCCATGAGTCAAGGAAACCACTTAGATAGAGATGAGAGCAATGATTTGATAAAGAAATTCATTTTTGATAACTTTAAGTCCATTGATACTCCCATGAGTCAAGGAAACCACTTAGATAGAGATGAGAAAGGTAAACCTATAGATGTTACAAGGTTTAGGGGTATGATAGGATCATTGCTCTATCTTACAGCAAGCAGGCCTGACATCATGTTCAGTGTTTGCATGTGTGCAAGATACCAATCCAATCCAAAAGAGTCTCACCTTAGTGCAGTAAAGAGGATATTCAGATATCTAGTAGGAACTAAGAGTCTAGGCTTGTGGTATCCTAAGGGATCTACTTGTACATTAGTTGGATATTCTGATTCAGACTTTGCTGGATGCAAACTAGATAGGAAAAGTACCTCTGGTACTTGTCACTTACTAGGAAACTCCCTTGTGTCTTGGTTTAGCAAGAAACAAACTAACATTGCACTATCAACAGCTGAGGCTGAATACATTGCAACTGGAAGCTGCTGTGCACAGATCTTATGGATGAAACAACACTTATCTGATTTCGGTGTTGATTTAGGGATTGTACCTATCATGTGTGATAATACAAGTACAATTAGCATTACTAAGAATCCAGCGATGCACTATAAAACCAAGCACATTGAGATAAGACATCACTTCATTAGGGACCAATTTCAAAGTGGGAATATAAAGCTTGAATATGTCAATACAGCTGATCAGTTGGCTGACATATTTACCAAAGCTTTACCAAAGGAAAGCTTCCTTCATATTAGGATGAAACTAGGTATCATAGATCCTAGTGAGATCTGACCTTTATGTCAAATCGATTGACACATCGATTATCCTGTAGATACACAGAAAAATGGCTTTATGAAATCGATTGCACAAATCGATTTATGCCATACAATGTCTATTTTTTTAAAACAGAAACACGATAATCGATTTGGTAAATTGAGTTGTTGATCCCAGGAAGCTTCAAATGTTTTTAACATTTCCCTTTCCAATCGATTGGATAATCGATTGACCACTAGGTATATATTTTAAAGAATCGATTTGGAAAATCGATTACGTTGGCCCCAGACATCAAAGTTGAGGAAATATTTCCAGACTCTACCACGAGAATCGATTAGGGAAATCGATTGATTCAATTTGTTTGAAATCTTAACTCAAATGAATCGATTTGGTAAATCGATGCTGAGATGAGTATATTTCTGAACTGATATGGCAATCGATTTGGACATCGATTTAGTAAATAAGGGAATCGATTTGGGAATCGATTGACAATATGACCGTTGTAAAGTGTTTTTACTAGCCGTTACAGACTCATAATGACTCAATCGATTGATCTTCCCCAGCAATGGTAACATAGTCGATTGGCCCAATTGATTTACGCGCCTGAAAGTATAAAAGGAACAGTTGCCAATCGATTCTACTCACTTCTTTCAAACCCTAAATCGATTTCGCACTTAAAACCTCTGCATACGCTCTCAAACCTTTGCTGATTCTCAGATTCCAATCCACCCAAACTCTCTATCTCTGATATTCTATCTCAGTTACAGTTTCAAAACTACTTGAAATGGCTCGTGTTAAACGTACATCACCAAACACTCCTTCACCATCTTCTTCATCAAGTGGAAGAACTCCCTCACCACCTCCAACAATGTCTAAAAGAGTTTCAGTGCCAACTCATAAAAGTTTAGCAAAAGACAAGGGCAAGGTCATTGCCACCGATCAAGGCAAGTCAAAGAAAATAAAGGAGCCACCCACTGAGAAATTGCTTGCTGATGCTATTAAGGAAATCACTCAGAAAAAGAAGAAAAGTGTTTCCTCTACTCCTCAAAAGAAGGCACCAACTACTAAAGATAAACAAGTTGAAGAGTTCAAGCTACCACCTGCCTTCATTAAAAGGAAAATACATGAAGCCCGTACCTTAGATTTTCCGTACTTCGACCAAAATGGTTTCACGTTTCAAGACCATCTACGGTTTCATGGATTAGAAGATTTTCTTTCTTGCTCTCTAGACACCTATCCTAATCTGATTCGCGCTTTCTATTCAACTTTCAAAATCAATGACACCGGATTCAAATTTTTGGTTAAAGGGAAGAAAATTTCCATGACCTTTGACGAGTTCTCGAAGCTGTCGGGACTGCCATATCATGGAAAATCTATCGACGGAAGCTCTGAAGCTGATGTTGCTGATGAAGGCTGGGAAGCTTCACTAGAGAGACACACAGCAGTACAGGACCTGATGGTCGATGGCTTTGTGGAAACAGTTTCACTGCCAATCGGCCAAATGAAGGTTCAGCAAAGAATGCTCATGTATGCTCTCACCCGGATGCTCGTTCCACGATCCGGTAATCATGCAGTTGTCCAAAGGTTGGACATTACGTTGATGTGGGGACTGTGCAAGGAGCTCAAGATGAGCTGGGCATGGATTGTCCTGAGGCACATGTTGGAAGATGCACAAGGAAAGCTAGTGCTTCCATACCCACAACTAATTACTAAGATTCTGAAGCACTTCAAAGTGTCATTCGCTAATGAAGAATCGTCAAAAACCACCCTTTCTTTTGGTGAGTCTATCGTGAACCAAATGCAGCTGAGAAGGGTGAATGCCATTTGGAAAAGACCTCAATCTAATGCTGAACAAGCTCAACAAAATTCTGAACCAGCTGCTGAGCCAGTTGCAGCAAATTCTGAAGTCTTAACCAAATTGCTGGAGTTTATGGCAGCGCAGGCAGCTCACAACGCCAAAGTGGATGCGTCAAATGCAAGGATGGAAGTTGCTCTCGGAAAGTTTCAAGCTGATATGAACTCGGTTGCGCATGATGTCGCAGCAATCCAGGAACATCTAGGCATAAAACTGTCTTTTAGCGATGTTGTTGAGATTGGCCGACAAGCAGCTGAAGAACCACATCCCGCGACATTAGATAGTGTTGAACCTCATGTTGAGGAGACACCTGCTGAGGGTAATACAGCGGTCTTTGCCTCTCCCTTAGCTAATAGTGAGGACCAGCCCAATCTAGGTGTTTAGGTTTTTAGGTTCTTTGTTGTATTGAGATGCTCTGCTATTCCTGTGTAATGCTCTTGCTTCGTGTACTATTATGTTGAAATATATGACAAACTGGGTTTATGTTTAATTGTTTGATCTATATTGTTGTTTTCTATAATCTGCCATAATCTGCTTTAATCTGTTTTTTGTTTTGCTCTGAAGCCATCATCACCAGTGTTCTTTTTGTTACTGACATAGGGGGAGAAATTTTCTGCTGATGCTTTCTCCTTTCATGATTCTCTCCTTTACTTCTTTTTGGATTAACTGACAAAGGGGGAGAAAATTTATAACTTGTTAACTTGTATTACTTATTACATAGTGTTGATATGCACTTAAATTGAATTTACTGCTTCCACTGCTGCTACGAAACTAATAATTTTGCACTAATATTAGTTGCTTAAATTTGCCCTGATACTGCTGCAATTGATCAATTTGCTTTGCTCTGATCAATTTGCTCTAATATTAGTTGCTCTTATATTGATAAACAAACTGCTCTGATACGATCTGATAATGTTACATAGCATTTACATGGCATTGATAATGCACGATATTTCAGATCTGTTTTGTTTTTTAGCTCTAACCCCAATTCCAAAGTGTGAACAACATGACTGCTCAAATCTAGGGGGAGCTTCTCTGTTTTTGTAATTCTAATGTCATTCCTTGAAATATATCTCAAGTTAAAATTGCATGTTTGTCACTTAATCAGAAAGGCGGAGATTGTTAGACATAAGTCCATTTTTGATATTATTGACAAACATACATCATGTGATAAATCTAACATTTTAACTGAGTAAAATTTCAGGAACAACAACTCAACCCTACATACTTGAGACAATAGCTTGGAAATCAAGGAATCAACAAATGTTGGAAAATTCACTAAACAAATCGATTAGGCAAATCAATTTTGTAATAGGGTTGTATGAAAATATGTAGTCTGTGATTAAGCAATCGATTAGGCAAATCGACTGGTACATTTATTGAAAATCAATTGTGCAAGTCAGAAGCAAGCCATTTAGCAAGCTAATCGATTGGCAAATCGATTGTTCCAATTACAAAGACTAAGCAGATTGTTTAAATCGATTGACAAAATCGATTGTGCAAGTTACAGAGCCAAGCCATTTATTAAACAATCGATTAGGCAAATCGATTTCAAAAATAAGGTTTCAAAATGAACATGGTCTGTGATGAACACAATCGATTGGCACAATCCATTGAAACAAATTTCTTGTTTAACAAATTTGGCATCAATAGATTGGATGAACCAACTGGTAATTCTCTTTTCAGAAACATATTACGTAATTGATTGACACATCGATTAGCATAAAATAAGCTAACTCCCTATAACATTCCAAATCGATTTGGCTAATCGATTTGACAAAAACAATTGAGTCCCTGAGACCAGTACAATCGCTTGGCAAAATCGATTGGAAAAATATTTTAAGCTACAGAGGAAACTTAGCCTATGGCCAAATCGATTATGTGTATTAATGAATCGACTGAGTAATCGATTGTTTTGATCTCATTGTTGGAACAAAACATCTTCAATCGATTAAGCAATCGATTCCATTATGAACTGCTTATAAAGTTATGAAAAGTGGATTAAAATAATCGATTAGGTAAATCAATTAGTTTATGTAGTTTCAAGATTCAAGAAAAACAAGATTTGCGAAATCGATTTGGTAAATCAATTGAGCCTGTTTTATTACATTAATGAATCGATTGGTAAATCGATTCATCTGTTGTTTTTCAGAAACTATATAAACGTTTTTCAATTACTTCTTCTCATAACATACAGATAGAAAAAATATAACTTTCTGACATCTCTTTCTCACATCATGAATAACTTTGAATATTACTTTTTCAGACTTGAATCAACCATCCTTCGTGATCAATAGAGACCTGAAAAAGATTGCTTGAGAAAGAGAACTAGAGAAGAAGACTACTTTAGAAATTCTGTATATTTCTTTTTAGATTTTCTGTAACAAAGATTCTGTAAACAAAGAACGTTGAAAAATCCAGTAGTTAAACTGGTAGTTATCTTATGTGTTGAGAGGTCACATCAAGAAGAAATTGTGTTGTGATCTTGGAAGAGTTCGTAGAAGAACTCTAGGATACAGTGGTTGTGAAATATAGAATAGGGAGAGTGTTTTAAGATTGATAGGCGAGGAGCGCTGTAACATTTGTAAAACGACTCTACAAGATTCTATTGAAAAGGCTAAGATCGGTTTGATCTTAGGACTGGATGTAGGTCGTCCAACAGATGGCTGAACCAGTATAAAAATTGATGTGTACAATTTCCTACCCTTATATCTTTTATTTCTACATTGCTTATTTGATTAATCTTGATTGCATGCAATAGTGAAATTTCTATATTAATTGACATTGCTTGAATTGTTAATTTGGCATGCTTGCATCTTTATCAATCTGTTAATCAATTTATGTATCTGCTGCACTCTCTATTAGACAATTCTTGTAATTGTTAATTTCCTTTAGGATTGATATTTGGGACTTGTGGTTAATCTTTTGTTTGATAAAATTTGAATTTTGTAAACTGTTTAGCAATATCGTTAGAATAGTTTTTATTCTTCATAAATTCTGCTAAACTGAGGTCTATTTTCCCTACAATTGGCATCAAGAGCCTACTTTTTGTTAGAGTAACTCTCATAAAAAGATAATGATCTCAGAATTCCTAGGAGAGGGTGCTTCATTGGCTAGGCCCCCTGCCTTCAATGGGGCCGCCTATATCTACTGGAAATATAGGATGTTGATTTTTCTAGAAGCAATTAGCATAGATATATTAGATGCAGTTTTAGAAGGACCTTATGAGCCAAAAATTGTTGGAACTAATGATTCTTTCATCCCAAAGCCCAGAGCTGACTGGTCTGAGGATGACAAGAAGAAAGTAGGATACAATGCTAAGGCTAAAAATATTATTACATCTGCATTATCTGCTAACGAATTTTTCAGAGTGTCCAATTGCAAATCTGCAAAAGAGATGTGGGACACATTGCAGCAAACACATGAAGGAACTACTGACGTAAAAAGAGCCCGAGTTAATACTCTCATGCATGAGTACGAATTATTCAATATGAAGAAAGACGAATCAGTCAATGACATGCAAACGAGATTCACTCACATTGTGAACAACCTGAATGCACTTGGCAAGGAAATCGACAATGAACAACAGATCAACAAAGTCATGAGATGTCTAACAAGAGAATGGCAACCAAAGATTACTGCAATAGCAGAATCTAAAGATCTTGGCAGTATGGCAATAGCTACGTTTTTTGGTAAACTAATGGAGCACGAAATGGAATTGCACAGACTCAATGAGGCAGAACAAACTGATAGAAAAAGAAAAGGACTGTCTTTGAAAGTCCAAGCACACCAATCAAAAGTTGAACAAGAAAGCTGCTCCGATGAGTCAAGCAGTGAAACTGATGAAGAATCAGAGATTGGGTTACTTGTCAAAAAGTTTAAAAAGTTTCTGAAAAAGAAAGACAACAATTTCAGAAAACCATCAAGTTATAAGACAAATGACACCAAGACAATAACCTGCTATGAGTGTGGAAAAACAGGCCACAAAAAGTCTGAGTGTTACAAGTTGCAAAACAAAAATAGAACTGCAAAGAACAAAGGCAAGGAACCAACACCAAAATCCAGAAAAGCTTATGTTGCATGGAATGATAATGACAACGAATCCTCTTCATCTTCCGAAGAAGAACAATCAAATCTATGTCTTATGGCTAAAACAGACTCAGATTCGGAAAGTGAGGTAAGTTCATCTAATCCTTCATATGATGAGTTACAAAATGCATTTAGTGAATTACATGATGACTATGTTAGTACTATTAAACAGTTGATTAGTACTAAGAAGTTATTAGAAGAGAAATGCATGTTGTATGATGAGATTAAACTTGAGCATGAGTCCCTTAAGGATATAAATGAAAATCTGAAAAAGGAAACTCATGCATTGCATAGTGATCTAGAGAAGTTTAACAGTAGTAAAAACCAGTTAGACATGCTTCTTGGTAATCAAAGGAATTTCAATGAGAAATCTGGACTAGGCTATAAACCAAATATGCATGTTAAACAGAATAACAATAAACATGGAATTGGATATAGGAATGTTAACCATAACCAGAAGTATGGTAGATCTAGTCATATGCATAGTGTCTTTATTAAACCAAAATAGTATGCGTCCTCTGTTGTTACATGTCATTTCTGTTGTAGAAAAGGACATTTTGTTTACAATTGCAAATTTAAAAAACTTGCCAACAGAGGGTGTAAACAAATTTGGAAGGTCAAGACACCAAAGTTTGAAACTGACCCCCCAGGACCCAATTTATATTAGGTACCTAAAACGAAATTCTGATTTTGTTGCAAGTATGCTTGAGATCCACAAGGCACCAATGGTACCTTGATAGTGGGTGCTCAAAGCATATGACAGGGGACAAGTCAATGTTCATGTCCCTAAGCCTAAAAGATGGAGGATTTGTCAAATATGGTGACAATAATAAGGGTAAGATATGTGGTGTTGGTGACATAGGCAGTGAATCAACTGCAATCATCAAAAACGTCTTATATGTGGAAGGGCTAAAACACAACCTTCTAAGTATAAGTCAGCTTTGTGACAATGGTTTCCAAGTAAGCTTTTCACCACATTCTTGCATAATTGAGAATAAGGATGATAAAGGTATCAAACTGGTTGGTGATAGAGATAACAACATTTACATGCTAGATTTAAATGCTTTGCCTGCTAGTTAGTATTGTTTGTTGTTTATTATCAAATGCTGATGAAAACTGGTTATGGCATAAACGTGTTGCGCATATTCATATAGATCACTTGAATAAACTTGTTAGCAAACAGTTAGTTATAGGTCTTCCCAACAGAAAGTTTACTAAGGATATATTGTGTGATTCATGTGAGAGAAATAAACTAGTCAAATCTTCGTTTCCCCCAATAGACATGGTCAAAACCAATAGGGTTTTGCAGCTGATTCACATGGACCTTTTTGGTCCATCCCAAGTGAGAAGTTTTGGAGGTAATCTGTATGGTTTCGTGTTAATTGATGACTTTTCTAGATTCACCTGGACTTTCTTTCTGACTCATAAAAGTGACGCTTTTTCTGTTTTCAAAAAGTTTGCAAACTTGGTATAAAATGAAACTAGTCAGAAAATAATGTCCATCAAAAGTGATCATGGAGGTGAATTCCAAAATGATTCTTTTGATATTTACTGTGAACAGAATGGTATTCATCATATGTATTCAGCCCCTAGGACTCCACAACAAAATGGTGTAGTGGAGAGGAAAAATAGGTCTTTAGAGGAATTAGCTAGGACTATGCTTAAAGACTCAAATATTCCTAAGTATTTCTGGGCTGATGCAATAAACACTGCCACACATGTTGTCAACAGGGTTTTAATTAGGCCAATTCTTAGGAAAACTCCCTATGAGTTGTACAAGGGTAGAAAGCCAAATATTTCTTACTTTAGAGTCTTTGGTTGTAAGTGCTTTGTTTTAAACAATGGCATATAACACCTAGGTAAGTTTGACCCCAAGGCAGATGAGGGTATCTTTCTAGGTTATTCCCAAACTACCAAAGCCTATAGAATCTACAACAAAAGAACAAAAACCATAGAAGAGTCAGTTCATGTGAAGTTTGATGAACTTTTTAATGAAAACTTGAACAACACTCCTTCTATAGTTGATGCTTCTTTGGATGAAGTTGTAGAATCTGAACAATTAGAACCAACTGAACCTGTACCTCCAACTAGTATTGACTGTGTAGAACCATTAAGGACTAATGATTTGCCTAGGGAATGAAAGTTCAATAAGAATCACCCCATAGACAACATTATAGGGGACATCTCTAAAGGAGTTGCAACTAGGAAGAACCTTAGACATTTCTGTAACTTTACAACCTTTGTATCTCACATTGAACCCAAGAACATTAAGGAGGCTTTACTAGATAGTGAGTGGATACTTGCTATGCAAGAGGAGTTACACCAATTTGAGAGAAACAAGATCTGGATTCTAGTACCTAAACCAGAAAATAAGCAAATCATAGGAACAAGATGGGTGTTTAGGAACAAATTAGATGAGAATGGAGTCATCACTAGGAACAAAGCTAGATTAGTGGCCAAGGGTTACAATCAGGAAGAAGGAATAGATTTTGATGAAACCTATGCCCCTCTAGCTAGGTTAGAAGCCATTAGAATACTACTTGCTTATGCATGTATAATGGACTTTAAGCTTTATCAAATGGATGTGAAAAGTGCCTTTCTCAATGGTGATATCCAAGAGGAAGTTTTTGTTAGCCAAACACCTGGTTTTGAGAATCCTGATTTTCCTAATCATGTCTACAAGCTAACAAAAGCCCTTTATGGGTTGAAACAAGCTCCAAGAGCTTGGTATGACAAGCTCAACAATTTCCTCATACAACAAAACTTTTTAAGAGGAAATGTTGACAAGACACTTTTCATAAAAACTAATGGAAATGACATCTTGCTGGTCCAAGTTTATGTTGATGACATAATCTTTGGATCTACAAACAATAAATTGTGCAAAGATTTTGAAACCTTAATGAAAGGTAAATTTGAAATGTCAATGATGGGTGAACTATCTTATTTCTTGCGATTTCAAATTAACCAAAGCAAGCAAGGCATTTTCATTAGTCAAACTAAATACTGCAATGATTTGATAAAGAAATTCATTTTTGATAACTTTAAGTCCATTGATACTCCCATGAGTCAAGGAAACCACTTAGATAGAGATGAGAGCAATGATTTGATAAAGAAATTCATTTTTGATAACTTTAAGTCCATTGATACTCCCATGAGTCAAGGAAACCACTTAGATAGAGATGAGAAAGGTAAACCTATAGATGTTACAAGGTTTAGGGGTATGATAGGATCATTGCTCTATCTTACAGCAAGCAGGCCTGACATCATGTTCAGTGTTTGCATGTGTGCAAGATACCAATCCAATCCAAAAGAGTCTCACCTTAGTGCAGTAAAGAGGATATTCAGATATCTAGTAGGAACTAAGAGTCTAGGCTTGTGGTATCCTAAGGGATCTACTTGTACATTAGTTGGATATTCTGATTCAGACTTTGCTGGATGCAAACTAGATAGGAAAAGTACCTCTGGTACTTGTCACTTACTAGGAAACTCCCTTGTGTCTTGGTTTAGCAAGAAACAAACTAACATTGCACTATCAACAGCTGAGGCTGAATACATTGCAACTGGAAGCTGCTGTGCACAGATCTTATGGATGAAACAACACTTATCTGATTTCGGTGTTGATTTAGGGACTGTACCTATCATGTGTGATAACACAAGTACAATTAGCATTACTAAGAATCCAGCGATGCACTATAAAACCAAGCACATTGAGATAAGACATCACTTCATTAGGGACCAATTTCAAAGTGGGAATATAAAGCTTGAATATGTCAATACAGCTGATCAGTTGGCTGACATATTTACCAAAGCTTTACCAAAGGAAAGCTTCCTTCATATTAGGATGAAACTAGGTATCATAGATCCTAGTGAGATCTGACCTTTATGTCAAATCGATTGACACATCGATTATCCTGTAGATACACAGAAAAATGGCTTTATGAAATCGATTGCACAAATCGATTTATGCCATACAATGTCTATTTTTTTAAAACAGAAACACGATAATCGATTTGGTAAATTGAGTTGTTGATCCCAGGAAGCTTCAAATGTTTTTAACATTTCCCTTTCCAATCGATTGGATAATCGATTGACCACTAGGTATATATTTTAAAGAATCGATTTGGAAAATCGATTACGTTGGCCCCAGACATCAAAGTTGAGGAAATATTTCCAGACTCTACCACGAGAATCGATTAGGGAAATCGATTGATTCAATTTGTTTGAAATCTTAACTCAAATGAATCGATTTGGTAAATCGATGCTGAGATGAGTATATTTCTGAACTGATATGGCAATCGATTTGGACATCGATTTAGTAAATAAGGGAATCGATTTGGGAATCGATTGACAATATGACCGTTGTAAAGTGTTTTTACTAGCCGTTACAGACTCATAATGACTCAATCGATTGATCTTCCCCAGCAATGGTAACATAGTCGATTGGCCCAATTGATTTACGCGCCTGAAAGTATAAAAGGAACAGTTGCCAATCGATTCTACTCACTTCTTTCAAACCCTAAATCGATTTCGCACTTAAAACCTCTGCATACGCTCTCAAACCTTTGCTGATTCTCAGATTCCAATCCACCCAAACTCTCTATCTCTGATATTCTATCTCAGTTACAGTTTCAAAACTACTTGAAATGGCTCGTGTTAAACGTACATCACCAAACACTCCTTCACCATCTTCTTCATCAAGTGGAAGAACTCCCTCACCACCTCCAACAATGTCTAAAAGAGTTTCAGTGCCAACTCATAAAAGTTTAGCAAAAGACAAGGGCAAGGTCATTGCCACCGATCAAGGCAAGTCAAAGAAAATAAAGGAGCCACCCACTGAGAAATTGCTTGCTGATGCTATTAAGGAAATCACTCAGAAAAAGAAGAAAAGTGTTTCCTCTACTCCTCAAAAGAAGGCACCAACTACTAAAGATAAACAAGTTGAAGAGTTCAAGCTACCACCTGCCTTCATTAAAAGGAAAATACATGAAGCCCGTACCTTAGATTTTCCGTACTTCGACCAAAATGGTTTCACGTTTCAAGACCATCTACGGTTTCATGGATTAGAAGATTTTCTTTCTTGCTCTCTAGACACCTATCCTAATCTGATTCGCGCTTTCTATTCAACTTTCAAAATCAATGACACCGGATTCAAATTTTTGGTTAAAGGGAAGAAAATTTCCATGACCTTTGACGAGTTCTCGAAGCTGTCGGGACTGCCATATCATGGAAAATCTATCGACGGAAGCTCTGAAGCTGATGTTGCTGATGAAGGCTGGGAAGCTTCACTAGAGAGACACACAGCAGTACAGGACCTGATGGTCGATGGCATTGTGGAAACAGTTTCACTGCCAATCGGCCAAATGAAGGTTCAGCAAAGAATGTTGATGTATGCTCTCACCCGGATGCTCGTTCCACGATCCGGTAATCATGCAGTTGTCCAAAGGATTGTCCTGAGGCACATGTTGGAAGCTACATAGGGAAAGCTAGTGCTTCCATACCCACAGCTAATTACTAAGATTCTGAAGCACTTCAAAGTGTCATTCGCTAATGAAGAATCGTCAAAAACCACCCTTTCTTTTGGTGAGTCTATTGTGAACCAAATGCAGCTGAGAAGGGTGAATGGCATTTGGAAAAGACCTCAATCTAATGTTGAACAAGCTCAGCAAAATTCTGAACCAGCTGCTAAGCCAGTTGCAGCAAATTCTGAAGTCTTAGCCAAATTGTTGGAGTTTATGGCAGCGCAGGCAGCTCACAACGGCAAAGTGGATGCGTCAAATGCAAGGATGGAAGCTACTCTCGGAAAGCTTCAAGCTGATCTGAACTCCGTTGCGCAGGATGTCGCAGTAATCCAGGAACATCTAGGCATAAAACTGTCTTTTAGCGATGTTGCTGAGATTGGCCGACAAGCAGCTGAAGAACCACATCCCGAGACATTAGATAGTGTTGAACCTCATGTCGAGAAGACACTTGTTGAGGGTAATACAGCGGTATCTGCCTCTCCCTTAGCTAATAATGAGGAACAGCCCAGTCTAGGGGTTTAGGTGTTTAGGTTCTTTGTTGTATTGAGATGCTCTGCTATTCCTGTGTAATGCTCTTGCTCCGTGTACTATTCTGTTGAAATATATGACAAACTGGGTTTATGTTTAATTGTTTGATCTATATTGTTGTTTTCTATAATCTGCCATAATTTGCTTTAATCTGTTTTTTGTTTTGCTCTGAAGCCATCATCACCAGTGTTCTTTTTGTAACTGACATAGGGGGAGAAATTTTCTGATGATTTCTCCTTTCATGTTCTCTCCTTTACTTCTTTTTGGATTAACTGACAAATGGGGAGAAAATTTATAACTTGTTAACTTATATTACTTATTACATAGTGTTGATATGCACTTAAATTGAATTTACTGCTTCCACTGCTGCTACAAAACTGATAAATTCACTATGATACTGCTACAACTGATCCACTCTGATACAGCTACATAGTGTTGTTGCAAACTGCTCTGATACGATCTGATACTGTTACATAGCATTTACATGGCATTGATAATGCATGATATTTCAGATTTGTTTTGTTTTGTGGCTCTAACCCTAATTCCAAAGTGTGAACAGCATGACTGCTCAAATCTAGGGGGAGCTTCTCTGTTTTTGTAATTCTAATGTCATTCCTTGAAATATATATCAAGTTAAAATTGCATGTTTGTTACTTAATCAAAAAGGGGGAGATTGTTAGACATAAGTCCATTTTTGATATTATTGACAAACATACATCATGTGATAAATCTAACATTTTAAACTGAGTGAAATTTCAGGAACAACAACTCAACCCTACATACTTGAGACAATAGCTTGGAACTCAAGGAATCAACAAAAGTTGGAAAATTCACTACGCAAATCGATTAGGCAAATCGATTTTGTAATAGGGTTGTATGAAAATGTGTAGTATGTGATTAAGCAATCGATTAGGCAAATCGACTGGCACATTTATTGAAAATCAATTGTGCAAGTCAGAAGCAAGCCGTTTAGCAAGCTAATCGATTGGCAAGTCGATTGTTCAAATCACAAAGACTAAGCTGATTGTTTAAATCGATTGACAAAATCGATTGTGCAAGTTACAGAGCCAAGCCATTTATTAAATAATCGATTAGCCAAATCGACTTCAAAAATAAGGTTTCAAAATGAACATGGTATGTGATAAACACAATCGATTGGCACAATCCATTGAAACAAATTTCTTGTTTAACAAGTTTGGCATCAATCGATTGAGAAATCGATTGGATGAACCAACTGGTAAATCTCTTTTCATAAACATATTACGTAATTGATTGACACATCGATTAGCATAAAATAAGCTAACTTCCTGTAATAATCCAAATAGATTTGGCTAATCAATTTGACAAAAACAACTGAGTCCCTGAGACCAGTACAATCGATTGGCAAAATCGATTGGAACAATATTTTAAGCTACAGAGGAAACTTAGCCTATGGCCAAATCGATTATGTGTATTAAAGAATCGATTATGTATATTAATGAATCGACTGAGTAATCGATTGTTTTGATCTCGTTGTTGGAACAAAACTTCTTCAATCGATTAGGCA
Source organism: Cicer pinnatifidum (assembly GCA_037974775.1). Classification (NCBI taxonomy): domain Eukaryota; kingdom Viridiplantae; phylum Streptophyta; class Magnoliopsida; order Fabales; family Fabaceae; genus Cicer; species Cicer pinnatifidum. Next base: position 37,287,282 of record JBBPBR010000007.1, on the reverse strand, counting down.
ATCGATTCCATTATGAACTGCTTATAAAGCTCTGAAAAGTGGATTAAAATAATCGATTAGGAAAATCGATTAGTTTATGTAGTTTCAAGATTCAAGAAAAACAAGATTCGCGAAATCGAATTGGTAAATCGATTGAGCTTGTTTTATTACATTAATGAATCGATTGGTAAATCGATTCATCTGTTGTTTTTCAGAAACTATATAAATGTTTTTCAATTACTTCTTCTCATAACACACAGATAGAAAAAAATATAACTTTCTAACATATCTTTCTCACATTTAAAATAACTTTGAATATTACTTTTTCATACTTGAACCAACCATCCTTCGTGATCAATAGAGACCTGAAAAAGATTGCTAGAGAAAGAGAACTAGAGAAGAAGACTGCTTAAGAAATTATGTATATTTCTTTTTAGATTTTCTGTAACAAAGATTTTGTAAACAAAGAACGTTGAAAAATCCAGTGGTGAAACTAGTAGTTATCTTCTGTGTTGAGAGGTCTCATCAAGAAGAAACTGTGATGTGATCTTGGAAGACTTTGTAGAGGAACTCTGGGATACAGTGGGATAAAGATAGAATAGGGAGAGTGGTTTTAAGATTGATAGGCGGGGAGCACTGGAACATCTGTAGAACGACTCTACAAGATTCTATTGAAAAGGCTAAGATCGGTTTGATCTTAGGACTGGACGTAGGCCGTCAAACAGACGGCTGATCCAGTATAAACATTGCGGTGTACAATTTCCTACCCTTATCTCTTTTATTTCTGCATTGCTTATTTGATTAATCTTGATTACATGCAATAGTGAAATTTCTGTATTAATTGACATTGCTTGAATTGTTAATTTGGTATGCTTGTATCTTGATCAATCTGTTGAACAATTATTGTATCTGTTGCACTCTCTATTAGACAATACTTGTTATTGTTAATCTTCTTTTAGGATTGATATTTGAGACTGTGGTTAATCTTTTGTTTAATAAAATTTGAATTTTGTAAACTGTTTAGCAATATCGTTAGAATAGGTTTTATTCTTCATAAATTCTGCTAAACCGAGGTCTATATTCCCCTTCAAGGCTCACTGTAAGAACCTATCGATTTTATTAAGTCTAGAAGTTAAATATTGAAACTGTTAATTTAAAAAGAAAATAATTAGTTTGAATTTTGATTAAGTAAAAAAGGGCACTAATGTAATATTTAGATAAATGAAGGGTAATGAGATAATTTCCACTATCCTGTACAAAAAAAATTTGACTATTTTTTTTTCTCGAAACACATTTTCTTCTTCTCGCCGTTACCGTGACCAAACCCCAACATCATCCCAATCTCCAACCCTCTCTCATTTTCCTTAATGTTCAAAATCCTTTAAACCCAAAAGCTTCTTCAAGTTTTTTAAAACCGTTTTTAAACTTACATATCCAAAGATGTCCCTACACTCATAGAAATCAGACTCAATCCCAGGAGAATGACCTAAAATTTGAGAACTTGCCCCAAAACTGCAATTCAACAAAAAGTAGCTCAAAAACCAATTAAATAAGAACTTTTTCTTCTCCTTTAACACAAACTGTGAGTTTTTTTTTATTTAAAGTTTTTTTTTCATGTAAGATTGGGGATTTAACTTTACTACAAAATTATGTTGTTTGGGAAAAAAAGGGAATGAAATAAAAGAACTAAAATAGTGAGGAAAAAAGAAATATAACCCATAGGAATTTCATTGATGGTTTCAACTTATCTATGTTAATTTAGAACGTGCATGTTGTTTATCTCTAGGTGTGATATTTGTGAATGAATTATATGTTAGGAAAATTTAATTAGATGCACATAACTATATTTAAGGTCAATATGTTGTTGAGCACGGTTTATGCTAGTTGCCTCTGATGTATATGTGAAACTATGAGTTATGTTACATTAACTTCTTCTAGTACGACAGTTTTGAGCACTGAATTTTTTTAAATAAACTGTTTTGAGTTTATTACGGATTAGGAGAATTATAGTGTGAGGAAATGGAATTTTCGCATATAGGTGTTTTAAAATTGCATCCAAATGATTCTTCATAACTCTTATGTTGTTTCTAATTTCACGACTCTTATGTTGTTACTAATTTCATGACTCTGATATTGTTACAATTTTCATGACTTTGATGTTGTTATTATTTACATGATTCCAATGTTGTTTCTATTTTTTATGCCTATGATTTACGTTTTGAATTAAGGACTTAGGATTAAATTATTATGGGTCTAGTATAACGCTGATTTATTTTTAATTTTTGTCGATAAATGATGCATTTCATATATGACATTATAAAGATATTTCATACAAAACATCTCAAGTTTAATACAATATCATTAATCAGATAATGCATGAGCTTATTCATTGTGGGATATCTATTATATATATTTAAAACAAACTCCGTTGTCACCTCATACTATTTCCTCCACATATGCAAATCTTTCCCACCTCAGCCAAAAAGCTGACGTGTACGTCTTCATAGAGAGTTTTCTTTACTTAGTTTCTAAATAGTTTTTCAACAAATTCTATACACCATCAACTATCTTATATCTCTTATTTAAATATTATTTTATAACGTCTACTCAAAATTTTCTAAATTAATTCCACATTATTATTTCATAAAATTTTCTCAACATCTTTCACATTACTACTCAATACGTTTTTTTTTTTTGTCTACATTAATGAACTTCACATTTTCGCCTCTACCTGTCATATACTTATTTTCTAGCGTATACATCTTTTTAGAACATATAATATTATAATATTGAACTTAATAACATGATAAGTTTCTTCAACTTCTTCTGAATTAAGAGTACATATGTCTCTCTTGCTTACCCCTAAAATATATTTCGACTATTTATATGTGTCTTTTATTGTTTGGTGTGTTTGCTAATAATATTTGTTTGACAATGGTACTTATTTTCTATAAATTACATTGATAAAATTGAATATATATTATTGACATAACTATTATATCAATAATCATTTGGTCAAACCACTTTTATTAAGTCGGACTCAATTATCTTGGTGACCTACATGAAGATATTGGACAACGTTTCCTTATTCCAAAGAAAAAGATTTGAGATCATGCATTTAATTTTCAGAATAATAATAATAATAATAATAATAATAATAATAATAATAATAATAATAATAATAAGGTTTAAATGCAGTTTTTGTCTCTTATTTTAACTGGTTCAAAATTTTGGTCACTTTTTTTTAATTTATTAATTTTGGTCCCCTTATTTTAACTGATTCTCAATTTTGGTCCCTCTATTTTTAATTTCGCAAGTTTGGTCCCCCTGTTTTAACTAACTCAAAATTTTGGTCCCTCTATTTTTGGTCCCTCTATTTTTAATTTCCAAATTTTTGCCCCTCTATTTCTAAAAATTTAGATATTTTAGAAATCTAATGGATCACATATTTTATTTAATAAAATATAATGGATTACATTTAAAAATATGTATAATTTTATAAAAAAATATTAGATATTTATTTAACAATGGTTTTTAATTATTTTAAAACTAATTAATCCTTTAAATAGTTTTACTTATTATTTTCTTAAAACTGAATTCAAAATTTATTATTTTAAAAACATTTTTTAGAAGAATTTTTATTTATTATTTTTACTACTAATATTTTTATCATATTTAAATGAAAACAGAATGTAAATAAAAATTTATTTTTACCATAAAACAGAATTTAACTAAAAACTAAGATATTTTTTAAGAAA
>JBBPBR010000007.1:37252574-37263416 GCA_037974775.1 Cicer pinnatifidum | reverse complement strand
TTGTTATGAACATTTGTATCTCAAAAAATAAAAGACAAACTAATATAAAAAAAACAAATTTCACTGTTACCTAATCAACACTGAAATACCATATTTGAAAAAATTGATAACTAATAAATATTTGTTTTGTATGCTGTTTGTACATTAAATTATAATTGAAGTTTTATCAATTTTTTATCAAATAGATACTCAAGAAATATAATAATAATCAATTACACATTTATCTTTTGATTAATTAATCTGAGATAAATAATCTTTTAAATAATTGACATGACAAACACTCATCTTCTTGCGTGTGATTTGTATAATAAATTATATTTATTGTATTATACATTAAATTATGTTTTATCGTCCTCATCAAATAGTGTGGAAATAGGTTTAGTTTATTTTTATCGTAACTATTAACTATTTTTTACTTAATTTATAGTTATCAATATAATAGTCAGAATTCATTTTAATTGGAGTTCTAGTGAGTCTTGTTGCTGAAACAAGTCAGAATTCCTTTGATAGATCTTTTAGATATTTTGCTAGAGTTATAATTAAAGTTGATTTATCATTTAAAATTAGTCTGAAAATATGTTTTTTTAGACAAATTTTTTTTTTTTGAATGTTTAATATGAAAATGTACCTTTTTTTACTCACATTGTCATATTATTGGTTATTTTGTTGCCACTTGCAAGCAAAATGTGTTGAATGTGGAACACGATAATTTTTTTTCAAGAAAAGGTCAAAATTGCAAAGCAAATAATTATTAAGTGTGTCTTATTTATCCCTGTCTAGAAAGATGGTTGGACTAAAGAGAAAGAGACTTGAGTGAGTAGTCCTTAAGTTGTTCTCACTGATGATCATGTTGAAGATTTTCTGAGTGATGCAATATCAGAGGAGAACATTGTTCAGAATCGTCAAACCCCTTAAAATTTGAATGTAAAGGATTGTTCATAACTCAGAAATATTGGGACATTTTTCAAAGATAGAGATGTTGGCTAGACAAATGGCAAAAGATATACTAATGAGAAAGAAAATATAACAACTATTAGATAATTGCAAAAATTATTCTATTACAATAATTATTTTTTTTATATAGGTGATTTCTAATACAACAAAAAGAATGGACAAAAGAAAACTAAGTTATATAATATCCTCATAAAGATTTTTTTTTTCTTTTCATTTTCTCTTTTATTTTTTGTCTCCTAATTTTATATTTTTTTCTTAAGTTTTTAGCTTATGTCCTACCCTTCCCAAACCAATGTCCCACCCTCCTGTCTTTCCTTTCCACCTCACCTTCGTCATCTAGCAATCCATATCCTCCACTTCCATCGAAGAGACTAAACAATCACATCACATAAGAAAAAAAACTGAAAGTCTCCAATAAAAATTGGTAAGTGGTAACCATGGAATATTGTAAAAAACATATCTCATTAATTTGAGACTCATCATCAAAACTAATTTGGATACATCTCATTAAAGTAAGTAAAAAATTAAAAGTCTCAAATCCAACCAGGTAACCATAAACCATGGAAGAATCTTCCCCTAAGATACAAACTCATCAGCATCGCTTCACATGTCTTCGTTATTTGTAATATGGATAAGGTTCTTACTTGCTCCATTCTTCTCTTTTATCATTCTTATTAAAAACCCAAGACCCAAAATTGCTTCTTTATCACAATAATGAGCAGAGGAACACTATATGTGTCGAAAGCTTAATGGGTCGTATTTGATACACAAAGAAAGAGAATAATATTTATGGGGAGGTAAGGGTGGTAGGGGTAGATGAGAGTTACACTTTTTTTTTTTGGTGACGGAGTGATAAAAGGTTACTTACCATGCACAACTTAGTTTACTTGTGGAGACTAGCATTCACATTTAATTAATTGATGGATGATTAATAGTTATCTCGTGAATGATTTATACATAAAATTATGATTAATGTATTATAATATTTTTAATAGAAGACATTTAATAGAGACCTAAAAGTTAAATATGTATTTTTCTTGTTACAAAATATTTTAAGGTAGTTTAGTTTTATATTTTTTTCTTTTAGCTTTTGCTATTTTTTCTTTTTCATGGTTTGGTCTTTGTCCCATGTGTTTTTGTTACTTTGTTTTATATTTTTGGTTATATTACTTTTTTTTAAAAAAAATTGACCTATAAAAAATATGTATCTCGTGTATGATTTATATAGTAAATTATAATTATTGTATTATAATTGATTCGTGAAAGACTATATTTTAACTAATATCCAAGTGAAAATAATTTATCATGTGTATAGTATAGGTAGTAAATAATCATTATTATGATTAGTGCATTATATTTTGTTAAAACTAAGTTGTTTTGAAGAGCAATGACCTTTAATTTTGGTTTTGATGATAACAAAGTATATGTGAGAAGAATATATAGTTTAACATATTTTTTAAGTGTGCAGATTCTCTGATAAAAGTTTTTAGCGTTTCGTTTGGCCAAAGAAACACATCATAATTCCTCTATTGTTTCAGTCAATCACATGGTCGATGTTTTCTCATTATTATCCTTCTGCTAAGCAACAAAACTTTAATAGCTAGATCTTCTAACGGTTCGAAGTATTTTCAATCTAATAATTGTTTTAACAAAAGTCAAATCCTCTCTTATATGAGTCAATTGTTTGATCAAACTTTTTCTGCAAAGTTCATCATTTAAGTATCATTTGATCAACAAGTTGACTGAAGACAATTATCTGATACTCAATTCTCCTAATTGTTAAAGAAATTCTTTATCTAACATGTTTTGTATGTAGCAAGATATTATTTGAAGTAGATATTTTTATTTTGACGGTGAAAAAGAACAAATTTAAGGAATCTTTTTTAAAATCCACGACAGTTGTCCTGATAGTATAGCCTGTACAAATGCGTGACATTGTCTGCAATAATCAGAAAAGTAACAATGTCATCCATGTACTATAAAAAGGTACTCAAGCGATATTGCAAACATAGAAGAAAAGAGATCAAAATCAAGAAAGAAAAGAAAAATCATTGAACTATTACGCTGAAATATCATCAAGAAACAATATTAATTTCATTCAAGTGATCTCACACTCAGAACTATTTCAAGAGAAAGCTTTTAACTTGTATTTCCGAGTTTTCAATTCGATATCCTCTGTTTTCAGGGTTACCTTGTATTTCACACATAAACTTTACTTCTTTATAATTTGGCCCATTAGCGATTACATCTTCAAAAGTTTGACTGCATTAATCTAGAAGTTTAGGAACATTATTACATAGCTAGTTTAACAGTTGTATGTTGTAGTGGTTGAAAGAAAAATCAATTTTATTTTAGTGGATAAATCATTTTGGTTGAAGTAATTGGGACGTAGCTACTATGTTGGTAGTGAACTATGATAAATTTGTTTATATGGTCTCTCTCTTTCTTTTATTTCGTCAACTTTAAAAGCTTTTATGTTTATTAAGGTTTAAGTGAATTTTTTTATAAAAAAAAAGAATATAAGATACAATTCAAACATCTTTCTTGTGTTTTTCTTATCTTATCTTTTTCTTTAAAGATTTATATAAAAAACATTCAACATACACAATATTAATAAAATACATATTTCTATTTTAACTAATTGACAATAACAAATATTTGTCTATTATATAATTTATACAATAATTATAACTATTGTATTATAATATTTTTCAAGTATTTGTTTGATGTACGATTGTATTATAATTATTGTACTAGACATTAACCCATTTGCTACAACCTTATCAATCAAAATATGTTGACTATAATGTGTGAAAATAAATTTATATTTTATGATAAAATTTTAATATTTTTAAAAACGTGAATCACATTGAGCTGAACAATCTCAACTTATAATTCAGCAATTTAATTGAATTCATAACTGGAAATGTCAAACCAAATCAAAATAAACTATCTATTTTAATTAATTTTGATTTTTCTCTCTAACTAAAATTCACTAAGCATCTTAACCTAACTAATTTTACTCAAAACTAGTAATTAAACTAAAATATACCTGAACCATCTCATTCACAGATTATTATTAATGTCCTCTTTTTTCGAGCAATTTGATTATTCTACTCTACTATTATGATATTTAATTTCATTTGACTTTATCCATACACAAAAAAAGAAATTGAAAATGATGTAACAAAAAAAATTAAAAAAGTCTTTTGATTCTCGTTATGGCAAGTAAACAGTTGATTTTTCCAATTCCCATGGTTTTGGGTTTCTTTCATTTCATTGTTTTATTGTGCCATCTTTTTCTTCTTTTAGTCATCACTTTTAGTTGTACTTTTTCTCTTTCTTCTTCTATCCTAATACAAGTTCCATTTTGAGGCATGTTCCAAGTTAAACAAGATCCTTCAATCAAGCTTTTTGGAAGTGATATTCAAATTCATATTCCCACCACAACAGATTCACAGTACTCTCTCTCTCAGATTCACTCTCTTCCACAACAACAACCCTTCATCATCATGGTCATTTTCCTTTTCATCTTTTTCCTCCTTTTTCTTTTCCATTGAAAATTTTCACCAAACTTAATGATAAAGTTTGCATTTTTAAACTCAAAAATGAAAACCCATAATTTTATTTTCTTTCAGAATGGATAAAAAAGCAATTTATTTTTATGATTTCGTTTTTTTGTTTAAATGGTATAAAAATAATTTCTCTTGGTAATATTTTTTTTTTGTAACTAATCTTTGAAGCTTATTTATACTTGTATAATGAATATTTTGATTTTGATATTTATGGTTTTAGGTATATGAAGTTGTTTGGTAATTTGTTTTGAAGGGAGTGAGACTTGAGTTTTGTTTCTGAAATCAAACAAGAAAGTGAAAGAATAGTAAGGTTGGAATTTTTAGTGCAACTATAGAAAATGGTGCGTGGTGGGGTTCAATTTGAATTATTAGTGTTTGAATCTGATTTTAAGTTGGACTTCACTGTTTAACCAGTAATTAATATGAAAAGTTTTTAATTACCCCAAATTAGTTGGGTGTGTTCTATATACTGTAGCAAAGGAATTGGTTTGATAAAAAGAAGTTTTTTGATGTATTTTTGTTATGTTACAAGTTAAAGGTCAATGTCATTTCAACTTGATTCTTCTTGTCCTATTCTTTTATATACAGTTTGATTACTATGCTGCAGCAAAACCATGATATATTGTTGTGTGTTTAATTGTGTTTATTTCATGTTTAATAATTTCTATGTGTAGAAATGCATATTTTGTGTCAGGGTGCTACCCTTTGTTTTCTATCAATGATTTATAACTTTTGGTCCTAATGCAAGATGAGTTCATGTGGTTAATGAATTTCAGTGAAGGTCAAATTGTTGAGACCTACCCGAATTCGTACCCTGACTTGAACAATGATTGGCTAGACTTAACTTACTTTTCAACTGAACTCCAAATTACCTTTTCTCTTGCAAAATGGAGGGTTAAGACCGAAGAAATGAAAGTTGTTTATTCAATATATGTGAGCTGACACAGTTTGGTACTCAATTGCAGAATGGACTTGAAGAATCAATTAATGCTGATGTTGGTGTTCCTTTGAATGAAGTTTCTAGCAAACAAGAAAATCCTCACAAAGATGCTATTAATCCTATTCCAACCATGAACAAAACCAGTACATCGAAACTGGCGGGGAAAGCAGTTCACAGAACTAATGAACACAAAACTCCCAAAAGAGATACCGACAATCAAGAGAAAGTTTTCAAGAAGCCAGACAAGGTTCTTCCGTGTCCTCGGTGCAATAGCTCGGAGACAAAGTTTTGCTATTTCAACAATTACAATGTTAACCAACCAAGACATTTCTGCAAAAATTGTCAGAGGTATTGGACAGCCGGTGGGACAATTCGGAATGTTCCTGTTGGAGCCGGTAAACGCAAAGGTAAGCATTCGGCTTTGCAGCACTGTCAAGTTTCTGTTACCCCTGATGCAGTACCGGTTGTCATACACACAGATCTCAACCCTGCTACTGATAAACATATTTCATCTAGCATAGTTCCTTCTGTGAACATTCCGAGTCTTGGGGAGGAAGTTCCTCTTTGTGAATCACTAGAAACTGTTTTAAATCTGAAAAGCCATAGAAAAATTGAAATGGATTCTTCTACTGTCAAAGAGGATATTGACGAGGACCCTTCTGTGATAGCCGCTGAATTCGGGGAGAAAGAGTATTCAGAAAATGGAATAGAGCATATTGGTTTGACACAACAATGCAATGGCTTAATTCCTTTACATTCACTTCATTATTATACTGCTCCATCATGGACTTGTCAATGGAATCCATGTTGGAATGCTATGTCAACTTCTTCATATTGGGGTTGCATGCCGAATTGGGCTGGCCGCCAAATTGAAGAATATTCATTTAATGGCATTCCATCGCCTTCATCTTCAGCTAGCAGTGGCACTTTCTCGGGTAATAGGTCACCAACTTTAGGAAAACATTGTAGAGATGGAAGTACATTAACAGAAGATGACACAATGAAGAAGAATATTTGGGTGCCTAAAACTATCAGAATCAATGATCCAAAAGAGGCTGCTAAGAGTTCTATATGGTCAACTTTGACAACAAAATCTCAACAGAACAAACCTGTTATGAAAGGAAGTGTTTTTAAATCATTTGAACCTAAGTCAAATGCCAAATCCCGTAATTTAGACGATAATCAAATTCTAAGAGCAAACCCTGCTGCTTTCTGTCGCTCGGGATCTTTTCAGGAAAGCATGTAGTTTTCTTTGTTTGATTCCGATTTTATGTTGGAAGTAGCATTTGTTGTTGGATGAGGCATTGAGGATCTGTGCAAGTCCGTAGTTTGTCACGGCTAATTCGATGTTTAAGAAGATAGCCATGATAAGAACATTGAGGGAATTTTAAGCTTATGTGTTCTCTGATCAATAAGAATTTCAATTTTGTGACAATAATTGCTTCACGGTAAAGATAAGACTTGTGAGTTCCACAATTGAAGTTCATTACCATGATTCATGAATAAAGAGTCATGGAAGTTGATGAATCCTGACTTTGACGTATGATGTTTGGTACTTCCAAGCAGTTGCAATAAAGATGTTAACTCCTTTGAGTTGTTTCTATGTTTTATTTAATCTTTTATCATTAACCATTCGATCTTAGCTTACAAGTCTGCGTCTATCTATGTGTGTTGGTTGTGTTCAGTGTCTGTGTCGATAACTTTGCATATTGTTTTTCAGAATTCTAAGGTACGTATTCTATTGCTTTCTGTGGACTCTGATTGTTGAGTTAGACACAGCATAGAGAAAAATGCTCAGGCTTATTTATGCAGCAAATTTCTAACATTGATCTTCATTACCACGAGGAAATATAGAAATTTATTTAAGTCACATCAATGCATATTTTAGAGCACAGTGTACAACGATTTTTTTAAAAAAAATTATTGAATTAGGGATAAGATAAAATGACACAAAGTGTCACATTTAGAATATTTTTGTCTCAAATTATTTAAATAATTATTTGCTACTTTAGAATACTAAGACAACATTTATTAACTTTTGTCAATAATATCATCATAATAATAAATAGTCCATCTAATTGTTTCATTACTACTGTTTCCAACTACTCTAATTATCGTTGAGTATTTTTGTGTTCATATTTTATTTTATTTTGAAAATTAGTGCAACTTATCATTTAAATTAAAATTATTTATTACTTAATAAACAATACAATTGTTAGTGAAAGTATATTTTTTAAGAAAATGATTAATAAATTTCATATACATAATTCAATGGTTGGATGGGTAATATTACATAATTCATCTGTTGTTAGCAAAAATATATTTTTTTAAGAAAATGACTAATTGTTAATATTTTTGTCGTCATATATTATTTTATTTTAAAAATTAACATAATTTTAAAAGTATAATTTCACTAACAACTGTTGAGGAGATTTAATATTACATAATTTTGAAATGATTAAAAAAGTATACTTTCAACGACAATTGTAGTTATAAAATTAATTAAAACTAGAACAATATATTAAAAGAGTAAAGATGAAGAAGAAAGAAAGAAAAATGAAGAAGATAGACTTTGTATTATATTTTTCACAAGTGTAAATTTTAAAATACAAGATAGGTCCTATTTATAGGACAATAGTGTTGTAAGTTACAAGCACATGAAAAATCCAAATTAATATTGCGGCTAAATACCAATAACAATATCCGTTATATAAATCTACCTTGTTAAATATCTTATCAGAAAAACTGGTGGGACAAAACTATAGCGAAGGAAAAAAGAGTGCATAACATATTCATGTCTCCTTTAGTTGAACAATCGTCTTTGAGACAACGAGTCTCATCCTTTGTGCAATAGCTCAAAAGTTTTATTTGGGAGAGACTTTGTAAAAGATATGCACGATTATCACAAGAATAAATTTATGGAATATTTCAATAATCTATTTTTTGAATATTATGAGTGAAAAAGAACTTTAGAGAAATATATTTTGTTCCATCTAACAAGACATTCTTTGAAATGAGTAACACGTAGTATTATCTTCATAAAAGACGTTGCTTTCATTCTTGTGGAAGAAAAATCACAAGTATCATGTATGTTTTGAACCATATACCTCAACCAAGTATATTCTCGACTTGCTTCACATAGTGCTAAAATTTTATTGGGAGGATTAGATAAATAATATGCATATCACATAGTGCTAAAATTTTATTGGGAGGATTAGATAAATAATATGCATATCTAAGGTACCAAATTAAATATTTCGTGATAAATTCGAAACAAATAATATACTAGAACATGTATAATTAGTAACGTACATTAGTGCACTTAATTGAACTAAGATATGATACTTCAATACCAATTAATTCTTCATCATTTTCTTGATATCTAAACCGGTCTTTGTTCACATATAGGGAGCTTATAGCATTGTAGTACACAACAAATGTGATTTCTCCATATAGAACCTTGTTAGAACTTTTGCTACATAAACTTCAAGATTTACAACAATATTATTCTTCAAATTTTCAATTTGTAATCTCAAAAGAAATATTTTCTCTTCTTATATATTTATCTCAAACTTTATCTTTAATCAAACTAATTTCAGAAGCTCTTCAGGAGTTTTGATAATATTTATATAATCAACATAAACATCAATGTTATAATTCATTTCCAAATATTTTTATAAAAATGAATAAATAATGTTATTCTCATATATCTCATTTGGAATTATTCACTAAGAATATTATACAACAATCTTAGATGATTTGAGTTGATAAAGAGACTTATTATTTTGATTAAATCGTCTCTTCAAGTGTATGAATTGTATGTCTCACAAAAAGAATATTCTTCATAGAGTTTCATATAATTATCATTATCAAGTGAACCACACTAATTCAAACACATCTTTCATATAAATTGAACTTTTTACGGCTACTAAACTTAGTCAAGTATGAACATCAATGGTAGACTTTTATCATTATCATTTTTTTTAGTTTTATATCATCAAGTGTGAGAACAACAATTCCAAAACTTTTTTCTTTTCAAAACAAACTTAATTCCACTTCAATTGCTTCTTTAGGTACATTTCTTTCTCTATAATTTTAAATAGACTTTAGTTCACGATCCTCATTATAATTGATCACATATATTACTAAATATACGAAAAAATATTATCAATATTGACTTCCTTTCGGTTCCATCATATTCGATTCATGACATAATTTATTGATATTTCTATATTTTCACAAATTTCATGTTCTTTTTCAGTTCTTCTTGAACTGAAAATCAATTATTTCAAATACTCTTTTGAAATTTTCATATACTCACTTAGATCATCTTTCTTTTTAATTCATTTCCTTGTTCAAGGATTTTTTATTTTAAGTTTGGAACCGATAATATATCATGCAAGGAAGATACTCATTTGCAATGATACATTGTCAAACATGGACTTCAATTTTGATTGGAGTTTGATAATTGGTTTCTTGAACTTTGCAAATGAGTTGTCTTTGTACGAGGATCAAAATGACATAATATATTTCAATCATCATTTTTAACTGCTTATTATCTTCCCTTAATAATGAGAAATACTAATTCATCAAATGATAATCAACAAACTCATTTGTAAACAAGTCTCCAATTTTTTGGTTCAATTATTATAAATGGAGATTTCATATCCAACATGTATTTTCAATATTTTTTACAGTCCATTTTAACGCATTATATTGGAGCAATTGAAACATACACAACACATCTAAAAAATCTCTTAAATGAGAAATATTATGTTATCGACTAAAAATTGATTGTAAATTAAGGGGAGCACTATAGTAACTTGTGGTTTGATGCAAATCAATATCTCAATATACATGATTTCATGTTCCCAAAGTATAATTTAGAAATTATGATCTCATAAGTATTGGTCGAATTGATTACAATTTTTCCGTTCAAGTGATCTACCTCAAAACTATTGACACAATAGGATTTTCCAAATTAAATTAATTTATGAACTATTATTCTCTTTGTCCCAAAATATCGAGTACATATGTCAATTTTGTAATTTTACTCCCTTGGAATTTTACAAAAATATCAATAAATATTTTCCATTATAATTTTATTTAATTATCTTTATGAAGTATTTTTAGTGTATTTTATTTATCATAATCATAAAATAGAGAATAATAATTTGAGAGAAAAGTATATAATATTAATTATTATTTTTTGAGTGTTAATTTATTAGTAAGAGATTGATATTATAATTTTAAGGGACAAAATTCAAATAACATATGAGACAAATATAATTCAACAAGAGGCTAAAAATAGAATAATATCATGGTAGAATCTAAAAAGTATATTTTACAAGAATTAAAATCATATTTATCTTA
>JBBPBR010000007.1:37233609-37252252 GCA_037974775.1 Cicer pinnatifidum | reverse complement strand
TATTAATATAATATATTTTGGATTTAATTGAAAAAAAAATTATTTTGATAATTTTTCATTTGATAAAAATGAACAATTTATTAAATTTGATTTATATTTTCTATGAAATTTGAAAATAATTTGTATTTTACATATTTTTTTAGTAAATCATAAAAGTATATCAAAAAAGTGAATTAAAAACCAACAATTCCGTCATCCCAAATTAACTCTAGTTTTTTCTCTTTATTTTGTTCGTGGTCTTGCTACAAAATTGTGTATATATTTTTGTTTTTGTTTTATTAAAGTATTCTTTTTAATTTAAATTGAAATATTAACTTTAATTATTTATAAATTTAATTAAATTACTTCGCATTTTTAATGTTATATAATTCAATACATAGATATTTTAAGTATTGAATTTTGTCATATTATAAACATTTCGTGGTCTTGTACTATCAACTTCATGCTGTGAGTTTGTTCTTCTATTCATTTTTGGTTGACAATTTTAAATTTATATTATTTAGTTTATTTTAATAATTTGAATGAATAAATATAAAAAAGGATCTCATTAAGAAAAACATTGAAACCTTTCCTTCTTCGAAACCTCACCGCCATCCTTTCCCTTCTCTCTCAATTTTTGGCGGCCAAACACCCAGATCGGAGAAAGCGAAGTGATTTTCGAGCTCCCCATCGCGTGGCCTTCCCTTTGAACCGATTAATTTTGCGTCCGGAGAACCATCACGTCACTGCTTTTTTCAGGTCGCCGCTGTAAGTTTCGTTCTCATCACGGCTTTCATTTTTCTTCTTTCCTTGTTTGTTTACCTTCTTCTTTTTTCTGAGTTCTCTCTATTTCTTTCCTAACTTTTTATGGTACTTTGTTAGAGCGCCACTGCGTCAAAACCTCATTCTCCATCGTGGTCTTCTCCTTCTTCATGATTGTTATTATTTTTCCATGTAGTTCTCAGTAATTGATTAAAAAACTAAAAACCCCAATTTTAATTTGAAGCCCTAACTCTTCCTCTGTCAAAAACACTAATTTTAGAAAATCCATCTACCTTTTATTTCAGAAAAATCCTAGTTTTTTTCTTTATGTTATTTGTTGCTCATAAGTTTCAGAATAAGACAACATATATTTTTGACAAATCAATTTAGTGACGTACATTTTAGCTTACTTTTAAAGTATGTTATGACATTGGAGATTCTTGTTTATTGGAGATTCTTGTTTACTTTTTCCATTATTTAGGAAGCATATTGAGCTAGATCTTCATAATGCATATGTTGGTTCCTTTCTTATTCTCATTTCCAAATTTCACAGCCAACGCTTTTATTTCCCCTTCCTTCTTTTAGCAAATCATAATTAACAACACGTTTGTGTCATTATTTGGAGAGCCAATTGACAAGGTTAAATATAGAAGCAAGGTATCTTAATGATCACATATTTTTCAATTCTAGAAATGGCCCGTTCCTCCGACCATGACCCATCTGTTACTTTTGTTAACATCTCATGACTCATCCATTCCAATCTTTTATCTATTGGTTGTCCTTTCCAAAAAGCCTCCTCACCGTTTTCCTTACGTGGAACTGACCAACATTCATTATCCATTGTCTTCCCTTTTACCCTTTATTTCTCTTTCTTACATTATTTTAACATTTAATATCTTTCTTCTTTCCCAATAAATCACATTCACTCCCTTCTCCAATTGTTCTCTCTTTCCCTTTTCCAATCTTATCTTCTCAAATTCCAATCCTTTTCTTTCTTCTCTCCCAAAATCCCCAACAAACATATAGGTTCCATTGATAGACAGACTTACTGATTTTCAATTGCGTTTCAATTCATTGCAAAACCATTTTAAGATAATATTTAATAACAATATCATTTGTGTTCTTATTGTATTGTAAAATACAAAATATTATTTGTAATACTTGTTAGTTTTATTTCAAAATTTTACTAAGAATTACAAACTTGTTTGAACAAAATGTAAATATTTTTACTAAATTATATGAGATTAAATTATAATTTTAAATACTATAATCTCATAATTCTTTGCCCCAAATTTTTGTGAAACATCCTTATTAATGTGTCATTAAAAATTTTAATTTAATTTCATAACCAATTCATTTGATATTCCAGTCTATAACAATATTAGCAAAAAAAAAATTGTAAATAACTATTTTAATTTTAAATACACTTTTTTTTCAATTCTACTATTTAATTTTTATTGCACTTCTCTCTCTTACATTAATATATTTTTCTTAATAGATGTGAAATAATAAATTGAGTGAATTATTTTTAGACTCAGCGTCAAGCAAATAGGTGAACCCACATTGAATAGAATTACGATGGATCCTATGAAAAAAGAAGAGTAAGAATTTGCACGTTAAACACGTGCCACTACCACGGCGCACTTATGACGATCTAATAAAAGTTGAACTGTGGTGGCAACATGGACTGTGGTCTACCAATGTATAGTATTTTTCGCCGTATTGGGATTTGGATCGTGCCACACTCATTTCAAGACAGTGAAAGCTATATGAAAATTAAAATTTACTTTTACATTTTTTTGTGTAAATTTTGAGGTATGCTCTATTCGTAGACATTATATAAGTGAGATTACATTAGAATTTGTAGTTTATCTAAAGAGAAAATAAACAAAATATTTGATACATGACATATAATATATTTCTGACACCCCACCAAGCTTATTGATCATGGAGCTATCAAAGACATTTAGATTCCAATCACAGAACCTCACATCCTTCACACCTTTCTCTCCTATAAACAACCCTTTGAAGAATCAACTACACTTTACAACAAAACTTATCAACAATAAATCTAAGACAACCAAACTAACAGTCACAGCAAGTAGAAGAGCACCCATTGAAGGGGTAAGCGAAGAGTTGAACGATATAGCTTCTTATAATCTTGACTTTGCATATACTCGAAGAAGGGTTCGTTCTGCTTTCACTGAGGTTCAACAACAGCTTGATCATTGCTTGTTTAAGGTTTGTTTAGTTTTGAATTTTGATCATGATCAATGCAAGGCATCCATGAATCCATTTTCCATATTTAGAGTTTTTTATTTTATTTATTTTTATTTTTGTAATTTTTTGGTTTTGTTTATTTGGTTTATTTTGACTTTGTTGAAGAATCAGACTTTGACTAATGTTTTGATCTCTTGCTAGGATGCTCCTGCGGGAATCAGAACAGAAGAAGTAAGTGACCCTTTACTTTTAATGTTCATGTTTATTAAAACAGATCTATTATTTTTAGAAATTTAAATTGAAAATGCCGAAACACTATTTATTGTTTCTGAAAAATTCTAGAACTATGTTGATGTTTTGTAAATTTTTTCAATTGGATGATTTTTTTTAGCTTGGTGTGGAACGTTATTTATTTTCTGTTTTAATTTTATTTGTGAAGTAGTGGTATGAAAAGAATTCGAGGGGATTGGAAATTTTCTGTAAAAGCTGGATGCCAGAGCCTGGAATTCCAATTAAGGCTTCTGTGTGTTTTTGTCATGGATATGGTGATACTTGCACCTTCTTCTTTGAAGGTTTGTTGTTGTGTGTTTTGAAAGTGTTTCTTTGAGAATGATGTGTATGCTAGTGATTCATTGTGTTGATTTGGTTGTGGATTTGAATTTTTATTCAGGCATAGCAAGGAGAATTGCTGCATCTGGATATGCTGTTTTTGCTATGGACTATCCTGGTTTTGGACTTTCAGAAGGATTACATGGTTACATTCCAAATTTTGATGATCTAGTTGATGATGTTATAGAGCATTATACACAAATAAAAGGTTCGTTCTATTCATCTGCTTTTAGCTTTGACACATTGACATAGACACCAGGAAAACACCAGGAAAATTACTAACTGACGAAGTCATGTGCACTAATTTGAGAAAATTGAAGTGATTGAATGTATTCATGTGTGTCAGTGTCCAACATTGACAGGTCTCAGACACCAAATACATCTTTAATCTTGAGTGTCAGTGCTACATAGGTTTTTAGTATCGATGGTGTTTTATGAATAATTGATGTTGTATTTGTCAAATAAAAACACATTATGTATGCTTTTGTATTTCAATTAACAGCAAGACCTGATATTAGAGAATTACCGCGATTTTTGTTGGGGCAGTCAATGGGAGGGGCAGTTTCGCTCAAAGTTCATTTGAAGGAGCCAGATAATTGGGATGGGGTGATACTTGTAGCACCAATGTGTAAAGTAAGCTCATTCCTTCTTTGTATTGCTACCAATGCTCACCAACTTCATTTTCTTAATTTTAAAAGTTCTGATTCAGTTCAAGCTCCAATCATTGGATTGTTTCAAAATGCAAAGGAATCTATATAAAACATATTTGTACCATTGTTTAAAAAATGACTGAAACTCAAAAGTGATTTTGTTATTGCTATATTTGAAATTGATACAACCTGTTTGCTTAGTTTGGCAAGTATAAATGATAACCAAAGCTAATTTTAAAACTAACTAAAATGCCTCCCTCGATCATATTTTCAAGAGATATGAGGAAATACTATACAATGAAACTACTATGGATCTGAGACTTTGGTTTTTCTCGAAAGTGGAAACGGAAAGGATGCTTAAGTTATGTTTTGGTTTCAATGTTTACCTATCATAGACAGGTATTTTTAAGGATGCCCTTGTTGAAGATGCAGATCATGTGATTGATAAAATAATCAATTCATTCTGGACTTTTTTTGGGGCAACTTTAGAAATTTTTAGGAATTTGAGCTGGCTACCTTCAACAATTCCACACAGTTAGCATGTTGGTGGCCGTTGGATCGAGATTAGACATTTTAGATTGTAATGCAGATTTTGATTTAAAGAAAATATGGAAATACTCTGTTGGAAATCTGGGCTATCCGATCTCGATCAAACGGCAACATACGAACTGAATGCATGAATGCGTGGCAGCAAATCCAAATCCATTCTTTAGGTATAATTGTTACACTTGGAATGACCTTTTGTTATTAGTCTATATGAAGCAACTATTTATATTGACATTATGAAAAGTTGTACGCAACAAATGTCATCATCATGTGATATGGTATTAAATTATCTGAAGTTGAATAAAAATTTTGAATTTTGTTTTTAGTTCCTTTAAAATGGGCTGTATCGGTTTAGTAATCAGATGGAGAATGACTGCTTGATTTGCTGATTTGTGTTACTGGTAAGATTGCAGATGATGTGTTACCACCGGACGCAGTTATGAAGGTGTTAACTCTTTTATCAAAAGTTATTCCAAAAGCAAAACTCTTCCCAAACAAAGACCTAGCGGAGCTCGCAATTAGAGATCCGAGCAAAAGAAAATTGGTTGGTAGCTCATTTCTCTTTCATATGCATTTTTAACAAAATCGCAATTATAATTATCATTATTGTCGCAGTTTGGTTACGGTTGCTGGAAACAAACTATTAGTCTATATAGGAAATAAGAACATTCAATATTTTCTTAAACCAAAAATGCCCTCATGTTCTACTTCTTTGAACTTATGATCTTAAGTAATTGTATACAATTATGATAAGTGTCTTTCTTCAAGGTTCTTCATTATGAGGTCACCTGTTAACCACATTGATATTTATGAGGGAGCTCAATGCATCTTCACTAAAAGTTATGCCAAAATGAAACTTTTACATGTTTCTGTTTGCAGCTTTAAATATTTTCTTTGATCAAACATGAGCTACAAAATAGTAGCTTCTATAATTCAGTTTGTTGCACACATATGTTGAACATTTGCATTTGATTTCCTCTTGGAAAAGATGAAAAGTTAGTGTTAATTGCTATTTCTGTGATTTAATAGTTTTTCCTACTTTACACTGTGCTCAAACAATATTTTATTGCCTTGCATTGTGACATCTTGGTTAATCTAATATTATATAATATATTTTAATAAATCAAACAAATTTTTGAATCTGAGTGTTATTCTTTATAGGCTGTTTACAATGTTATTTGTTATGAGGATAACCCACGACTGAGAACTGGCATGGAACTTTTAAGGGTCACAAAACAGATTGAGTCGCAAGTTGAGCAGGTTATTTTTTGTTATCTAGCTTTACACTTTATTAACTTTAGAGGAGTAGTATGTTATAATCATGATCTAAGTTATGGTTTTTATTTAATCTATGCAACCATTGTCATATCAATAAAAAAGACATTGAATTTCTTTTATGATTGTTTTGCTGATTGCAGGTGTCAGCACCATTATTGATTCTTCATGGAGAAGCAGATAAGGTGACAGATCCATTAGTTAGTCAATTTCTTTATGAAAATGCTTCTAGCAAGGATAAGACTTTAAAGCTCTATGAAAATGGTTACCATTGCATTTTGGATGGGGAACCTGATGACAGAATAAATGCTATACATGATGACATTGTCTCATGGCTTGATTTTAGGTGTTCAATTAATTGATGTTTTCTTTGTCCATGGAATATTTCTTTCATCTTTCTATGTCATTTCAAATAAATTTAATAAGAACCAAAGTGAAATATTTTCACTTTTAATAATTTTTTTATAGTCTATCCTAGATCAATAAAAAGATATATTAAGTAAGTGTTTGACACATTTTTCCTTACGGCAAGCCGACTGCTGTTGGCAACAGGCGATAAACAAAAAGAACCTCTAGATTGTGAAGAAAAAGTGCAAAATGATAGGATGCATGAGCCCATATCCTTTCGTGATTAAGGTGCTTGGTGATAGGGTGTTTGGCAAACGAATTCTTGTCATTTGAGATAAAACAGATCTTGTGGCAGATAAACTTTTTCAAATTTAGCGTAATGGATTGCTTCCAGTGTTGCACGATTTTCGTAAACTTTAAAATATAAATTATCAATTAATTACCAAGTTAAATTTTTTTAATAAATAAAGAGATGGATATATTAGGATAATAAAATTACAATTCAGACCTAATATATGATAGTAATTACAATAGTGAACTCAATACAATTTCATTAAATAGGGTCGCTTTGCCACTGAGTAACTGAATTCAACATGAATTCATTCAATAGGTCAATGGTCATAAAATTATCATTATTATTATTAATAAATTAAAGCTAAATATATTTTTAAATAATTATATATAAACTAAGTTTGCTTTAGTACAAAAGAAAAGGTAAAATATTGTTGACTAATTAAGATTTTACGATTTTAGAGATGCAACTCTTGTCTTTATTATATTTTAAATGTGAAATTGGTTAATTTTTTGGTTTTATTGAAGTGTTCCTTCTAATAATACATTTGTTAAATAGTTATGCATTTCTTTATTGTTAAAGTTGCACATTTAATGTCTTAAGTTTTAGTTCAACTGACAAATATCGATATGGTAGAATTTATGATCTTTTTTAAGACAAAAAAAAAAAGTTGTACATTTAACTATAATATGTTCTTCATTTTACACAATTTATATTATTTTTGAAACACTATATTTATAAATTTATGTACTTTTTGACATTTTAAATTTGATATGTTCATCATAATCGTGTCAATCTCACCGTCCATCTAAGCATGCACCAAATGTTATTGTGTGTCTTGCAATTTATTACAACATTCATTTATGAGTGGTAGTTTGTTAAAAAAATAATGAAATAATTTTTCATGTATGTAAATATAGGTGGTATATATTGAAAGAACACTACAAAATAAAATAAAAATTTCTTAAGCTTCCAAAACCATAAATAATAATTTTTTTTTTTACATTATAAAAATGTTTCCTAAATTTATAAATGTGTTTCGGATTCCAGATCACACTTCAAAAACTAGCCACAGTCTCATCCGAAAATATGAATTTCGGTCTATTTTGTTGGATAGTACGAAAATTCTTTGAAAAGTTCAGATGTAATCAAGAACCAATAGGTCCTTGTAGCATTCTTCTCCTAATTTTATAATTGTGTTTCGGGTTTCGAGTTAGATATTAAACATTAGCCATCATGTGGTATGAAAATACAGATTTCGATTTATTTTGTCGGATGGTACGAAAATTATCAGAAAAGTCCAGATGAAATCGAGGATCAGGAAACCCTTGTAGCATTCTTCTCCTAAATTTATAACGATGTTTGGGGTCAGATTGCAAACACTAGCCATCGTTTGGTCCAAAAATATGGATTTCGGTCCATTTTATCGGATGGTACGAAAATCGTTCGAAAAGTTCAGATATAATCGAGGACCGGGAGACCCTTGTAGCATTCTTCTCCTAAATTTATAACTGTGTTTCAAGTTCTGTGTCAAATTTCAAACACTAGCCATTGTCTGGTTCGAAAATATGGATTTCGGTCTATTTTGTCAGATGGTACAAAAATCATCCGAAAAGTGCAGATGAAATCGAGGACCAATAGACCCTCGTAGAATTTTTCTCTTACATTTATAACTGTGTTTCGGGTTAGATTTCAAACACTAGCCATCGTCTGGTTCAAAAATACGGATTACAGTCCATTTTGTCATATAGTACGAAAATCGCTCGTAGAGTCTAAATGAAATCGAAGACCGGTAGTTTATAGCAGCATTCTTCTCCTAAATTTATAACTTTGTTTGGGGTTCCTGGTTAGATTTCAATCACTAGCCATTGTCTGGTGCAAAAATCCGGAAAATGGTCAATTTCATTGAATGGTACGAAAATTGCCCGAAAAGTCTAGATGAAATCGAGGATCGGAAGACCCTTGTAGCATTCTTATCCTATATTTATCAATGTTTTTCGAATTTTGGGCCATAATTCAAACACTATCCACCGTCTGGTCCAAAAATATGGTACAAAAATCGTCCGAAAAGTCCTGATGAAAACAAGGACCGAAAGACCCTTGTTGCATTTTCCTTCTAAATTTATAACCGTGTTTCGAGTTATAGGTCAGATTTCTAGAACTAGCTATCGCCTCGTCCGAAAATAGAGATTCCAATCCATTTTATCAAATAATACGAAAATCGCCCGAAAAGTGCAGATGAAATCGAGGACCAGGATACCTATGTAACATCTTCTCATAAATTTATAATTGTATTTCTGGTTCCGTGTCAAATTTCAGACACAAGCCACCATCTGGTCCGAAAATACAGATTTCGATCCATTTTGTCGTATGGTATGAAAATCGCATAAAAGGTCCAGATGAAATCAAAGACCAGTACACCCTTGTAGCATTCTTCTCCTAAATTTATAATTGTGTTTTGGGTTATGGGTTAGATATCAAACACTAGACATCATCTAGTCCGAAAATACGAATTTCGATCCATTTTGTCGGATGGTACAAAAATCACCCGAAATGTCTAGATGAAACTGAGGATCATGAGACCCTTGTAGAATTCTTCTCCTAAATTTATATTAGTGTTTCTGGTTTCGGGTCTGATTTTAAAAACTAGCCACTATCTAGGTTGAAAATATGAATTTCGGTCCATTTTGTCGGGTGGTACCAAAATCGAGGACCACAAACCCCTTGTAGGATTCTTCTTCTAAATTTTAATTGTTTTTCAGGTTTCGGATTAGATTTCAATCACTAGCCATCTTCTGGTTTGAAAATTCAAAAATCGGTCCATTTTAACCGATGGTACCAAAATCACCAAAAAGTCCAGTGAAGTCGAGGACCAGTAGACCCTTATAGTATTTTTCTCCTCTAGATGAAATCAATGACCAGTAGACCCTTGTAGCATTCTTCAACAAAATTTATAATAGTGTTTTAGGTTCTAGGTTAAATATTAAACACTGGCTATCATTTGGTCCAAAAATACGGATAACGGTCAATTTTATCGGATGGTACGAAAATCGCCTGCAAAGTCCAGATGAAATCGAGGACCGATAGACCCTTGTAGCATTCTACTCCAAATTTGATAATTGTGTTGCGGGTTCCAGTCATATTTCAAAAACTAGCTATCGTTAGGTCCGAAAATACAAAATTTGATTCATTTTGTCAAATGGTACAAAAATCACCCGAAAAGTCAAGATAAAATCGATGATTGGGAGACCCATATAGCATTATTCTCCTAAATATGTAATTGTATTTTGAGTTCCGGGTCATATTTGAAATACTAGCCATCGTTTGGTTCAAAAAAACAAAAAATCGATCCAATTTATCGGATGGTACTAAAATCTCCTGAAAAGTCCAGTTGAAATTGAGGACTAGGAGACCCTTACTGCATTCATCTCCTAAATTTATAATTGTGTTTCGGGTTCCAGGTTAGATTTCAATCATAAGCCACCGTCTGGTCCGAAAATACGGAAATTTGTCCATTTCATCATATGCTACGAAAATCTCCCAAAAAGTCCAGACAAAATCAAGGACTGATAGACCCTTGTAGCATTTTTCTCCTAAATTTATAACTGTCTTTGGGATTCCGGGTCAGTTTTACAACACTATCCATCGTCTAGTCTAAAAATACAGATTTCGGTCCGCTTTGTCGGATGGTACGAAAATCTCCCAAAACATCCAAATGAAATTGAGGACCAGTAGACCCTTGTAGCATTGTTCTCCTAAAGTTATAACTATGTTTCGGGTTATAGGTCAGATTTCAAACAATGCACATTGTCTGGTCTGAAAATACAAATTTTGGTCCATTTTATTAAATGGTACGAAAATCGCCCTATAAGTCCAAATGAAATCGAGTACCGGGAGATCCTTTTAGTATTTTTCTCATAAACTTATAAATGTGTTTCAGGTTCCGAGTCAAATTTCAAACACTAGTCATCGTCTGGTTCGCAGATTTCGGTCCATTTTGTAGTATGGTACGAAAATCCCCAGAAAATTTTAGAGGAAATCAAAGACCGGTAGACCTTTGTAGCATTCTTCTCCTAAATTGTAACTATGTTTCGGGTCATATATCAATCACTAGCCATCGTCTGATCTGAAAATACGGATTTCGATCAATTTGTCGGATAGTACGAAAATCTTCTGAAACGTCTAGAAGTAACTGTTTTTCAGGTTTCGGGTTATATATAAAAAATATGGTCCACAAATACATATTTCGGTCTATTTTGTTAGATGGTACCGAAATCACCTAAAAAGTCTAGACGAAACCTATGACCGCGAGTTCCTTGTAGCATTCTTCTCCTAAAATTAAAACTGTATTTGAGGTTTCTGGGTCAGATTTCAAACACTAGCCATCGTTTGTTATTGAGAAATGGATAACGGTCCATTTTATCGGATGGTATAAAAATTGCCTGAAAAGTCCAAATGAAATCGAGGACCAGTAGTGTAACAACCTATCTATTTTGTTAAATCTAGAGGTTAATTATTAAAAATTGTTAATTTAAAAATATAATAACTAGTTTATTTGTTAATAAAAAAAAAGAAGCATTATTGTAATATTTGAACAAATGAAGGGCAATGACATAATTTCCACTCTACCTATCCAATATCTCTCCACTCGTATGCTGTTTTTTCAGAAAAAAGATTGGGTTCCTTCTTCTTCGTTACTGTAAGCCAACTCCTCCATCCTCCCAATCTCCAACCCCTCATTTTCCTTCATTTTTTTCAAATCAGTCAAACCCAAAAGCTTGACAAAGCCCTTCAAAACCATTTTTAAATCTTGTATGTCTCAATTTGTCTTTAACCAGATTCAAGTAAGCAACAGGGGATAATAACCAAAAAATGAAGAACTTGAGTCAAAGTGGCAATTCGAGAAAAAGGGGAGCTCAACAACTAGTTTAATCAGAACATCGTCTTCTCCCTTATAATAAACGGTGAGTTCTTTTTATTAAAGGTTTTTTTTTGTTATGATTATGGATTTAATTTTTGAAGTTGTTTAGAAGAAAATATGAATGGAAGAAAACAACTCACATAGGTTTAACTCGTAGGGAATATATTGAAAATGTCAGTAAGTTATAATGTGCATGTTGTTTATCGTTGGATATTTATGAATGAATTATATGTTACGAAAAATTTACTTGGATGTGCAAGCTAGATTTAAAGTGATTATGCTTGTCGAGCACGATTTATGCTCGTTACTGCCGTTGTCTGTGATATGTTTGTGAAATTGTGTTATGTTATATTAATTTCGTCTAATATGAGGATTTTGGGCGCTGAAAGTTTTTTTTGAATCAACTGTTTTGGGTTATTATGGATTAAGAGAATTAAAGTGTGATGAAATGGAATTTTTGGATATAGGTGTTTTTAAAACTGCATCAAAATGATTTTTCATGACTTTTATGTTATTAATTTCATAACTTTTATATTTTGTACTATTTTGATGGCTCCAATATTGTTTCTATTTTCTGTTTATGAATTTACGTTTTGAATTAAGGACTTAAGATTAAACTATTATGAGTTTAGTATATCGCCTAAGTTATTTATAATTGTTGTGGATGAATGATGCATTTTATATATGACATAATAAGTGCATTTTATAGAAAACATTTCAAGTTTTGTACAATATCATTAATGAGATCATGCATGACCTTATTCATGATGGGATATTTAGGTTATTTCAGACATGGAATAACAAGTAAAGGAGAACAATCAGAACACTGATTGGAGTTTGGCCAGACCACCTTTACCAATCAGGACTCAATTATCTTAGTGACCCACATTAAGATATTGGGCGACTTTTCCTTATTTCAAAGGAAAATATTTGAGGTCATGAATATGTTTTTCACAATATATATATATATATATATATATATATATATAGACATGAATAATAATAATAATAATAATAATAATAATAATAATAATAATAATAATAATAATAATAATAATAATAATAATAATAATAATATTTTTATCATGTGATGTATAATTATTTTTCACGTTTTATACACTTTTAAAAAAGAAACTCTTTGAGATTGTTTTTCTCTTTTATTTTTAGAGTTTACTGAGATATTTTATCTCACCCCAATTATTATATATTTTTTATTTTTATTTTAGCAGCTGGAGGAACATGAAACATGAATTTAACATTAGAAGATCAGTTCCAAACTCGTGTAATTAGAATGTGATGTTTTGTTTTATAATGTAATCAATCAATCGTAGTTTATTTTCAAGATGTAATATTTTATGAATCTACTAAACAAGTTGTAAACTATATTTATGGATGTAGTTTTCAGTTATGATGGTGATTCTAATTTATTATTTATTGTTAAGTATCTCTGTTTTATTAAGGTCTTTGAGTCAAATTATCATATTCTAGATAAATGATAATGGGTCTTACAGGTAGACCCTTGTAGCATTCTGCTCCTAAAGTAATAATTGTGTTTCGGGATCCGAGTCAGATTTCAAACACTAGCCATCGTATGGTTTGAAAATACGTATTTCGGTCTATTTTTTAGGATTTACGAAGATCGCCCTAAAAGTCCATAGAGGAAGCCATAAAGACTTCCTTTCAAGCATTAGAAATTGGTAATGTTGTCTTCATGGTTGAAGGATATCGCTTAAAAGAACCAAAACTATCTACCACATCATAGAAGTCTACCAAATCCATGTTGGAAGGAGGAGTTTTTGTTAATTTGGGGAAGTTGATAGAAATACCACAAAAGAACAATAGTTACGAGTTGGGATATGTACCTACCCAAACTGATAAAGAAAATGATGACAAGGAAAAAAGAGAAAGCAGGATGGCTCGTTGGGAAAACTGGATACCGAATTCACAAAAGATTCTTATTTGTGACATTCACCAATCCTTTCAAAGCGTCGGAATAATAGATGCTCAAGAAGTGGCTGTTGCAGAAGAAGATCATGTTGGTGATGATACCCTCAGATTGGTGTACCCTTGTCCTCCAAACACCAGTCTCAACAATTGGAAGATCGTCGAGTTTCCTGTGTTTGTTAATTCATGTTCAAAGTAATTTGTGTTTTTAACTCCTTTTACTCTGCCCAAGGCTATAAGGATAACTAATTAGGGCATATGTATTTCAATTCCGTATTTATTATCAATAAATGCATTTTTGAATTCTCCAATTGGTTTTGTTTTTCCTTCTTCTTTTTTGGCAATCCTTATTCATATCTTTTTTTTTTTCCTTTTTCTTCTTAATTTAAACAATGCAGAGACGAAAATGAATATGTTGAAAATAGCAGCCCTAGAACCCTTTATTGTAATTTGGAACGCCCAATTAATCACGCAGATAAGGATTGTGAAGACCATTGTGAGCCTTCCCCAGAACTAGAAAGGTTAATTGAACAAGAAGCTAAGATAATCCAACCCTATCAAGAGCATGTTGAGGTGATCAATTTAGGGACTGAACATGATAAGAAAGAAGTTAAAATTGATATGTCTATGAAAGAAAGTGAACGAGAATAGCTGGTTAAACTTTTATTTGATTATGTGGAAGTCTTTGCATGGTCATATCAGGATATGCCTGGGCTAGATACTAACATAGTTGAACACAAGCTACCACTCAAGCCTAAATGTGCTCCAATTTAACAAAAATTGAGAAGGATGAGGTCTGATATGTCTATTAAAATTAGAGAAGAGGTTTATAAGCAATTCGAGACTGGTTTCCTATCAGTAGCAAAATATTCTCAATGGGTTGCTAATATTGTCCCAGTTCCAAAGAAGGATGGAAATGTTCGAATGTGTGTTGATTATCAGGATTTAAATAAAGCTAGTCCTAAAGACGATTTTCCTCTGCCTCATATTGATGTCCTAGTGGATAACACCGCTCAATATTCTCTTTTCTCCTTCATGGATGGTTTCTCGGGGTATAATAAAATCAAGATGGCTCTCGAAGATATGGAGAAAACTACATTCATCACACAATAGGGAACTTTCTGTTATAAGGTGATGCCATTTGGATTGAAAAATGTTGGGGCAATCTATCAAAGAGCAATGGCAACTTTGTTTCATGACATGATGCATAAGAAAATAGAGGTTTACGTGGACGATATGATTGCAAAATGTCGGATCGAAGAAGATCATATTGGTAACCTTCAAAAGTTGTTTGTGCGGCTAAGGAAGTTCAAACTCTGTTTAAACCCTGCTAAATGCACTTTTGGTGTAAGATCGAGCAAGTTGGGTTTATTGTTAGTCAAAAAGGGATATAATTGGACCTAAATAAAGTAAGAGCAATACATGAAATGTCGGCTCCATGCACGAAAAAAGAAGCTTGTGCTTTTTGGGTAGATTGAATTACATTGTCAGGTTCATATCGCATCTCACCGCTACATGCGAGCCGATTTTCAAATTGTTGCGCAAAGACCAAAAAGTAGAATGGAATGAGAGTTGTCAAAAAGCATTCAAAAATATTAAGCAGTACTTATCAAAACCCCATTCCTAGTGCCTCCTGTTCCTGGGAAACCGCTTATTATGTACTTAACAATACTTGATGAGTCAATGGATTGTGTACTGGGGTAGCATGACATATCTGGTAGGAAAGAGCATGCTATTTATTATTTGAGCAAAAAGTTCACTAGTTGTGAAACAAGGTATTCACTGCTTGAACGAACATGTTGCACATTGGCATAAGTTGCTCGTTAGTTGAGGCAATACATGTTATGTCATACAACTTGGTTGATGTCTAAAATGGATCCAATTAAGTACATATTTGCGAAACCTGCTCTTACTAGAAGGATCGCTCGTTGGCAGATGTTGTTATCAAAGTATGATTTGGTATACGTTTGATAGCGTTTCAGCAAGTGTACTGAATCGTTGCAAGTAATAATAAAACGGTAATACCGAGTGTCGAACTCAAGGATTGCGTTTTACTATTGAATTATATTTGATTACTAAAATTGAACAAAAAGGTTCCCAAGTTGATTGAAATAATGTTTGAAATTAACAACAATAATAAAATTGATCTTTTATAATGAGAAAAATGTCAGGGATGAGTTTCACTTCGAATCCAACCTTGGTATCTAATTTGATCCTAGTTACTGAATTCCTTTATTGAATTATTACCGAATTATCTTCATTATTCTTGCCCTAATGTCTTAGTGACAGAACCTTTAATTCCAAAGTAACCCCTAATTTCTTAGTAGATTTAAGATTAGAATTAAGCATTACCGTATAGAAATTCTCTTGTAAATTATTGCTTTGCAACTAATTTAATTGGTTTCATGACCTGCATCTATCCCTAGACTACAAATTCATGAATTTCTCATCTCAAGCATTCGTAAAGTCCACTTCCGTTTCAAAATACAAACCGTAGAACATTTTAATGTTGATCAAGCAATAAAAAGCATTAAGCACAGAGATGAGAAAAACAATTCAATAAACTCATTCATATAACTAGAAATCAAATCAGAAAAATAAGGGTTTCATCTGGTTACACTCATCCCTAACAAATAGGGTTTAGTTACTCATGGCAGAGATACAAAAGATAAGGATTAAAGAAGAATTACAAGAATGATTCATGGATGATTCTTGATAAAACTGCTTCAATGGCGTTAGAAACGGCTGTCTTTGAGTTTCTATGCTAGGGCACAAGTCTCCCAAGTTCCCCAGAGTAAAAAAGATCCCTAAACAGTAAAAATTTGCGTTTTTATGAATGCTGATGCGCGTCGCGCGCCTCAGGCGCAGGATTTGCGCTCCGGGCGCGTATTGGCAGTGAAGAATGGCTGGAAATGCGCTTCAGGCGCGCAGGGCGCGCTCCAGGCGCACAACATTTGCTGTCTGACGTATTTTGCATTTTCTTATCCTTCGAGTCTGAATTTGATCCTGGTGTCTTCATGAAAGTTGTAGATATGGATCTTAGCTTTCATTAGCACTTGAAGTGACACTCATTGGACATCTAAAACTCCAGATATGGCCGAAATACTCCACATATGTCATGTTGATTTCTCACCAAAATTCAGCACTGCACTAAAACAAAGTAACAACGCAAAACTACGAAAAATCTCTACTTAATTAAGCAAATAAGAACAAAAACATTTCATTAAATCAAATAACTAAAATCAAAAAAATATATTAAATAACTCATTAAATTAACTAATGATTAAAGATAAATAAGACTAAAATCAATAAAAATTATGCATATGATGAAGAGTCATCAACGTTACACAAAAAGCTATCAAAGGAAGCACACTAGCAGAGTATTTGGCCCAACAACCTGTAGAAGATTATCAATCAATGCAGTGTGAATTTCCCAATAAAGGCATAATGACTTTATTTGAAGAGATTGAACCATCTGATAAAGAAAAATGGATGTTGGTGTTTGATGGTGCCTCTAATGCGTTAGGGCATGGAATTGGAGCCATTTTGATTTCCCTAGAGAACTAGTTCACTCCATTTACGGCTAGGTTGTGTTTTGATTGTACAAACAATATTGCACAATATGAGGCATGTGTTATGGGCATTGAAGCAGCTACTGAATCAAATATAAAAATTCTAAATATGGATACTCATTGTTGGTTATCCATAAGACGAAAGGAGAGTGGGAAACGCGAGATTCCAAATTGTTTTCGTATTACACCTATATCAAAGAATTGACAGAAAACTTTGAGAAGATTACTTTTCACCATATCCCTCGAGAAGAAAACCAATTAGCTGACGCCTTGGCCACTTTGTTGTCAATGTTTAAAGTAAGCACTAATCAGGACGTGTCGATCATAAAAATTCAACAAAGTGATAAACCTACATATTGCTTATCAATAGAAGAAGAGTCTGATGGCAAGCCGTGGTTTTATGACATCAAATCATATGTTAAGAATAAGGAATATCCATTGGTTATTTTAGAGAACGACAAAAGGGTTTTAAGGAGGTTGTTAATGAAATTCTTCTTAAACGTGGATGTGCTTTATAAGAGAAAACATAATATGGTTCTCCTCAGATGTTTGGATAAAGCATAAGTGGAGAAAATCATCCTAGAGGTTCATGAAGGTTCTTTATGAACTCATGTAAATGGGCATGCAATGGCAAGAAAAATCTTAAGGGATGACTACTATTGGGTGACCATGGAATCCGATTGCTTTAGTCACATAAAGAAATGTCATAAATGTCAAATATATGTTGATAAAGTACATGTACCACCCACCTCTTTGAATGTTTTAACATCACCATGGCCATTTTCAATGTGGGGAATGGATGTTATTGAACTCATCGAGTCTAAGGCTTCAAGTGGACACCGGTTTATCCTAGCAGCTATTGATTATTTTACAAAATAGGTTGAAGCCGCTTTTTATGCCAATGTGGCGAGAAGTGTGGTTGTCAGATTCATCGAAAGAGAATTAATTTGTCGATATGGCTTGCCAAAAAAGACGAAAGAGTTATGTGATAGTTTCAAAATTTTGCACTATAATTCTTCTTCATATCGTCCGAAAATGAATGGGGCTGTAGAAGCAACAAATAAGAATATCAAGAAGATCATACAGAAGATGGTGGAGAGATATAAGGATTGACATGAAATGCTTCCCTTTGCATTACATGGCTATAGAACCTCTGTTCGTACCTCAACAGATACAACTCCTTTCTCGTTGGTGTATGGAATGGAAGCGGTACTTTCCATCGAAGTTGAAATTCCCTCGATCAAAGTCCTGATGGAAAAAAACTAGAGGAGACAGAGTGGGTTCAATGACGGTATGACCAATTGAATCTCATAGAAGAAAAAAGAATGATAGCTTTGTGTCATGATTAGCTATATCAGAAAAGACTCAAAAAAGCCTACGAGAAAAAAGTCCGTCCTCGAGAGTTTTGAGAAGGATACTTAATGTTAAAGAAAATATTGCCAATAAAAAAGGATTCTCAGGGAAAGTGGACTTCGAACTACAAAATACCATATGTTGTGAAAAGAGCTTTCTCGGGGGGGGGGGG
>JBBPBR010000007.1:37148594-37233407 GCA_037974775.1 Cicer pinnatifidum | reverse complement strand
GGGGGGGGGGGGGGCTTTGATACTCGCAGAAATGGATGGAGATGAGCTTCCACTTCCAGTAAACTCAGATGCAGTCAAGAAATATTATGCTTAAAAAAATTATAAAAAAATTAATTGAAAATTGGGATCGCTATGTTGAAAACCTGAAAAGGCGACCTAGGCAAAAATTAGAGCAAACCGATGGATTGAAAACTTGGAAGAGCGGTTCATGCAAAAGTTAAGAATCACAAAAATGGTCAAGCGGTTCAAACTGGGGCAGTTATTATTCTTGAAAGCTTACAAACAGGTGTCCTAAATTACAAGAATGACTAGCGTTTGTTATCTTTCGAAATAAAAAAACACTCATGTTTATACTCTTTCCAAACTAATTTTGCCTCATGTTTACTTGTTCTAACAAAAAAAAGTTATTTTATGATAATATATGTTGGAATATGAAATATGTGTAAATATAAAAAATATTTTAATTATTTTAACATTTGGAAAATATATACACAGAAACTCGATAGATTCTCAACATATAAGGGGTATAAAAAAATTATTAAAAAATGATCACACAAGATGTGTTAGAGTTATCATGCAAAAAATGGTTGTTATCTTCACTCATCCGTTGAATCTTGTGGGTTCACTTATCCATTGAATCTTGTGGACATATAAAGTCGTATAAGGACTGGGGAATCAAAAATAAAAAAGAATTTATTGCATACATGTTACATTCATTTTTATGTACAAACATACTCACACATGATCTATGTATATTCATTCATATTTTCCACACACTCAACAACTTTGCAACTTTGTGCAATGTATGATGAATGAATCATGCATGTATAATATTTATACTCAACAAACCATTTGTATTACATTGTTCATTATATATTTGCGTTCCAATTACCATATATATATATATATATATATATATATATATATATATATATATATATATATTAAAAATAAAAATAATAATAATAATAATAATAATAATAATAATAATAATAATAATAAAATTCTATATTTTCTAACACTAGCCATCATGTGGTTTGAAAATACGGGTTTCGATCCATTTTGTCAGATGGTACGAAAATCGCCCGAAAATTCCGGATAAAATCGAGGACCGGGAGACCCTTTTAGCCTAATTCTCCTAAATTTATAACTTTGTTTTGGGTTCTAGGTACAATTTCAAACACTTGCCATTGACAAGTCCGAAAATACGGATTTCGGTTTATTTTGTCAGATGGTTAGAAAATCGCCCAAATATTTTAGATGAAATTGAGGACCGAGAGACCATTATTGCATTTTTCTCCTAAATTTATAACTGTGTTTCGGGTTCTGGGTTAGATTTAAAACAATAGCCATTGCCTGGTCTAAAAATACAGATTTAGGTCCATTTTTCGGATGGTACGAAAATCTCCCGAAAAGTTCATATGAAATTGAGAACCAGGAGACCCTTTTAGCATTCTTGTCCTTAATTTAAAACTGTGTTTCGAGTTCCATTTCAGATTTCAAGCACTAGCCATCGCCTGGTCCGAAAATATGGATATCGATCCATTTTGTTGAATGGTACGAAAATTGCTCGAAAAACCCAGATGAATGCGAGGACCGGGAGACCCTTGTTATATTCTTCTCCTAAATTTGTTACTTTGTTTCGGGTTCTAGGTCAGATTTGAAGCATTAACCATTGTCAGGTCTGAAAATACGGTTTACGGTCCATATTGTTAGATGGTAAGAAAATCGCCCACATAGTCCAGATGAAATCGAGGACCGGTAGACCCTTGTATCATTCTTCTCCTAAATTTATAATTGTGTTTCGGGTTCCTGGTAAGATTTCAAACACTAGCCATCGTCTGGTCCAAAAATACATAGATCAATCCACTTTATTGGATTGTACGAAATTTTCCCAAAAAGTTCTGAATTAATCGAGGACCGGTAGACCCTAGTACAATTCTTCTCCTAAATTTATAATTATGTTTCGAGTTCTGGGTCAAATATCAAACATTAGCCATCGTCTGGTACGAAAACACATATTTCAATCAATTTTGTCGGATGCTACGAAAATCGCCAGCCAAGTCCAGATGAAATCGAGGACCGGAAGACCCTTGTAACATTCTTCTCCTAAATTTGAAACGGTGTTTCAGGTTTCGAGTGAGATTTCAAACACTAGCCATCGTCTGGTCCGAAAATACGGATTTTGGTCTATTTTGTCGGATGGTACAAAAATCGTCTGAAAAGTCCAATGGAATCGAGGACTGGGAGACTCTTGTAGCATTCTCCTCTTAAATTTAAAGATGTTTCAAGTTCCGGGTTAGATTTCAAACACTAGCCATGGTTTGGTATGAAAATACGGATTTCGGTCCATTTTGTCGAATTATAGGAAAATCGCTCGAAAAGCCCAGATGAAATCTAGATCCGATAGACCCTCGTAACATTCTTCTCCTAAATTTATAATTGTGTTTCGGGTTAGATTTCAAATACTAGTCACCGTCTGGTCTGAAAACACGGATCACAACCCATTTGTCGGATGGTACAAAAAATTTCCGAAAAGTCCAAATGAAATCGAGAATTGATAGACCCTTGCAACATTCTTCCCCTAAATTTATAATTCTTTTTCGAGTTTCTGGTTAGATTTCAAATACGATCCATCGTTTGGTATGAAAGTATGGATTTCGGTCCATTTTGTTAGATGGTAAGAAAATTGCCCGAAAAGCCCAGATGAAATCGAGGACAACAAGACCCATGTAGCATTCTTATGCTAAATTTATAACTGTGTTTCGGGTTCCGTGTCAAATTTCAAAAATTAGCCATCGTTTGGTCTAATATATGGATTACGATGGTTTGAAAATTGCCCTAAAAGTCCAAATGAAATCGAGGATTGGTAGACCCTTGTAGCATTCTTCTCCTTAAGTTATAACTGTGTTTCAGATTCCGTGTCAGATGTCAAACACTATGCATCGTCCGGTCTGAAAATAAGGATTTCAAACCATTTTGTTAGATGATACGAAAATCGCCTGAAAAGTCCAGATGAAACTGAGCACTGGGAGACCTTGGTAGCATTCTTCTCCTAAATTTATAACCGTGTTTCAGGTTCCGTCTCAAATTTCAAATACTAACCATCGTCTGGTCTGAAA
Source organism: Cicer pinnatifidum (assembly GCA_037974775.1). NCBI lineage: Eukaryota > Viridiplantae > Streptophyta > Magnoliopsida > Fabales > Fabaceae > Cicer > Cicer pinnatifidum. Next base: position 37,230,285 of record JBBPBR010000007.1, on the reverse strand, counting down.
AAATGAATTTCGATCCATTTTGTCGAATGGTATGAAAATCGCCAGAAAATTCTAGATGAAACTAAGCACCGGGAGAGCGTTGTAGCATTCTTCTCCTAATCTTATATATGTGTTTTGGGTTTCGGGTCAGATTTCAAAAACTACACATCGTCTAGTTTGAAAATACGAATTTTGGTCCATTTTGTCGGATGGTACGAAAATAGTTGCCTAGCACCACATCTCTTCCTTTACTTGACATTTTGATCCCACCAAAGTAAATCATGATCCCTAAACTCTAAGGTAGCCAACTTAACTCTCATATCTTCTCCAATATCATGAGCTTCAAACAATTGATCTATCTTAAGCTCCCAATCAAGATATGCTTCTGAATAAGTTTTTCCATGAAATGAAGGGAACTTAATTTTGGCACCGACATATGTATCATCATGTCTTTGGTTCCTCCTCTCATTTCCATGACAATCTCTATGGTTTCTCTCATGATTCCTATGATTCCCTCTCTCATGATAGTCTCTATGGTTCCTCACATGTTCTCTTTGTCTTCTACTTCCCTCGATTTCAAACCCATCTTCATTTTGAGAAGACTTCCACGATGAGATCTCCTATCTTTTTGATTCACAAAATCTTCTCTCAAGGCATTCATTTGAGTATTCAATATTTTTGTAAAGTGATCCATAAGAAAAACGGTTCTAGGAGAAAAGGGGTTTAGTTCACTTCCACTCATGATTTCAACAACAACAAACAACAAGTACCACAATAATCAACAAATGACAAAAACAAGTGAACAAAATAAAAATAAGGCTCTCACTGCTCATTAAGGGTTTACACTCAAGAAATGTATCACTCGTGTATATCACTCAATAATGGTTTTTTTTTTTTTTTTTTTATAATTTTCACTCTAGAGCCTTTTTTCACTCCCTAATGCACATCTTTAAGTTCTTGTAGCAACCAAACAAATCTCAATCAAGTTTGTGATAAACCTCTAAACAAATGTGACAAAACATACATGAAAGTTATCATTCAAGAGGCTAAAAAAATGACAAGATAAACTTGAAATTCAAAACCAAAGAATTGAAAAGACAAACAAGAAAATATAAGCAAAGGAAGACACACTCAAGTAGATTATCAAAGAAATAAGAAAAATTAGAATTAAATGACTAAGTGATAAAAATATGTGGGAGGTAATATACTAAAATCAAACTTGCAATGTCTAAAGGAGGTAAGAAGAATGCAAAAGATGTTTGATGTTTCATTAAGAACAATTATGGATTTTTTTTCTTTTCAAAATGTCTTTTTTTTCAAAAGTGCTTTTGTGCATATTCACTTTTTTTTCAGAACTTATATTTTCAGATTTATCTATGCATATTTGAATTCCTCTCATTTTTCTAATCAACTTAGGCTTTTGAATTTTCAGAATCGGACTTGTATGCAATAAATAACATCAAAAACAAATTTGCAAGTGAAATTTGAGATCAAACAATTGCAAGTGGAGAATATGATGTAGCAGAAACCCATATTTTTTTTTTTTCTGTTTTTTTTTCAGCTCAGTTTTTAAATTTCACCACAAATGAAAAAAATAATCACAAAACTAAACCTTCTCGCACATATTATAACACTTATAAACAACCAACAACTCAAGATTGAACAAGATTTGGAACAAAAATGAAACTAAAATTTCAAATATCTCAAAAACACAACACTATAGAAATTAAAAAAAAAAATTACCACTTAATGGGAGACTCCAAATACCACATGATATGGATTTGAGTGTTTCCTTATGATTTGAAGGATCTAACCAAATGATATTTTCAAACAAAGTACCAAATAAAAATGGAGAACACAAAGAAGAAACTATGGAGAATGAATGAAAGGTTAGAAATCGCCACATTTCACAAGGAATGATAAGATCAAGATAGAATCACCACAAGAGTAGGAGGCTCTTGATAAGATCCAAATTTGGTTCAAAGAAGAACTCTAGAGAGCATTTCTCTAATCTCACCCAAAGTGTTTTCTTCTTTTCAAAAATAAAGTCTCCTTATGTGTTGCAACAAAAAGACATATATAGTCTAACACAATAACATGGTACCTAGGCTACACACAACTAATGACATTGTGCCTAAGCTACCAAATATTTAGGCACACACACAAGTCAACATAATTCCTAATTATAAGGTATGATTATTACATCCTAAAATTAAAATTAAGTCTTAAGATATTTCTATGAACAAAAGATTAATATAATGTGCATCAATCTTTTCATAGGTTTTAAGACTAAGAAAATTAATAAGTTGTTTCTCTAATTGTTCTTATAGCTTTCTCCCTTCCCTCTAGTCAATGGTCCTTCCGCTCCTAGTTCTTGAAGCTTGTTAGCCTTCATGTAGGGTTGGTCCACATTAGTCAGTAAGAAGTTACACAATCTCACATTTTCCATTGATACTTGTGTGAGAATTGAGAAACCATGAAAGATTTAATGTTGTGTAAACGACAAAACTTTGTATCTAAAATGTGATCTCCACTAAAGTTTAAGAATGAATCGAAAGAATGATTCTTGAGATAACATATAAAATATGATGTATTTTGTTACCAACTAATCTGAATATACAAAGTTAGAAATTGAGAAGCACTAAAAGTTGATTGAAGTGAGAAGATAGTAAAATTATTTTCATGAAGAAATTTTTTTGTGTGGGTTCTCAACATATGTATAGATGATGTGTGAGATGTAAAAACTACATTAAAAAACAAAAGAAATAAAATGTGTAAGATGAATTGTAGAAGCATATGAAGAGTGTCACGTAAGAATATAAGTAATATAGAGCAAATGTTATGATGTGACAAATAGGTGTATGATGTGTCAATCAATAGAGTTGTGAGTTTGTTTTAATATATTATAATAAATGTGTTGTTTGATCCTTTGATCGCCCGTTCACATGGAACTCACCAAGGAAGCTCATAAAATCTTCATTAAAAACCTTCCAAAATTATTTCAGAAAACAAAAACTATTCTCCTCGTCTAGAGCTTTTATAGCTATCACAATCTCACACAACCTTTTTCACTTCTTCATTCCCAAACCTTTTTATCAATTTTGAGGCCTCCCTATTGTCTAAACCCCGAAATTGCAATTTTTCAATTCCTGATCAGACCACTGTTTAGACTTAAAATGGCATACAAGATGATTAAAAATCGATTGTCACTCGTATTCCACCCCTTCCACCCTCACCATCTTTCTATCCTCTTGGTCTGATCAATTGACATTAAATTCCATTTTTATGCTTTTTTGAACTTTTAAACAAGTTTTGAAAATGGAGTCAATGAGACTTACAAGAGTTTGACTTTGAAACTTCGAAACATAAAATTTAAATACACTCAAATAGTGTTGTACAATAATCATTAGTATTGTATTAATTAATAATAATTTTTCTTTTCCTATTTTTTTTTTCGAAAACAAGTTTAATGCCAGTCTAACCCAATAGATCCAATCTCAATCGACTTTCATCATATTGACTTGGTTTGATTTTGAAGAAAAAAATCTCTTACTCAAATCAAACCTAACGCTTTTGAATGATTTGATTAATTGTTTAATTTCTTTGACAACTTTTAATTATTAAACCATAGCTAATTTTTGTGTTCATCATTCATCTATGCTTGCAAAATTTGTGGACCTTTCATCTATGTTTGCAAATTGAACTTTTCAACTAAATTTTGGGGTGATAATTTATAATTTTGTCAATATGATTTTAGGTACTTAGAGGATCCAAATCTATTTTCCGTCTAAGTTATATATGCAAGTACTAAATATGGTAATGTATTTGATAAAAAAATATGGTAATGAATGATAGCCAAAAATAAAAGTAAACAAAGAATAAATAAAAGGGAAATTTTATGGCACAACTGATCTACTGCCAACAAAATTATATTTGTCACTAGTTTCTTTAATAAACAAAAACCACATAATTAAACAAAAATACCACATATATTAAAATTTGCTTTAAATTGTGAATTTTGCAAATGAAGATAATTTTAAAATTGTGATATGATTAATCATATGCTCATACAAATCTGTATAAATCTAAACTTTTTGTACATAGTAGCACAGACCATATTAGTTCCTGAGAATTTCATAGTAACCTTTATGTTATATCTCCCTTGAAGATGAAATAGGTGATTCTCTATGATCACTTGACTCTCTTTTCCATGTATTCTGAACTTGTGCTGCAAACTGCAAATTCCAAAGAATATCTTCCACAGAAGGTCTATCATTTGGTTCACTAGATAGACACCTTACACATATCTCCATCATTTTCATTAATGATTCATCTGAGCATTCTTTATGAACAACTGGGTCTACAATACTCCTTCTAGCTATATCATCTGTTTTTATGCTTACATGTAACTGCATAATAATCATACATAAACCATTGTTAAGATTTAGGCAAAAATTAAGTTTAATTCAATTCCCGCTTAAATTATATTCTATTTGCACTGTGAGTCTTTTATCTTAATTTCGATAACAATTAGTTCAATTGAAAGTTTATGATAATTTAAAATTCTACCAAATGCCAGTACAATATGCCCTCATACTAATCATTCAAAAAACATTTATCAAATCTTATAAATGATATATATTTCTTAATTTTCTCTACATCAATTTAAATTTCGATTAGACTTTAACATTTTATGATAGTAATTAGAGAAAATTTTCAAACATAAAGGATTGTATACATAATTTGATATATCTTAAAAGCTAATGGTGCAAACAAATATAACTTAAAGAACTAAATCGAAAAAAAATAAATTTAAAGGACCTAAACGTAGCTAAACTTAAAAGACTGAAGATGTATTTTCACTAAGATTTAGGAGACATTTTGATATAGAGCTTAATTAAGCACTAATAGAATAAGCATCTACTACCTTCGATTTTATACATAAGAAAAAGTTTGGTCAGCAAAAATTGATGTATTCGATCTAAATTTTAAACAAAATACATCAACTTTTATTGATTCAATTTTATTTTATATATAAGATCAAAAGTAGTATTGTATATGCATTTGAATTTGGATTCTCTACATAGGCTATAGACAATTAGATTAAGAGAAATGGAGAGAGAGAGAGAGGTCTAAGCCGGTTGCATCACACAGACAGCTGTAGAGGTTCCAATTTGGTACAACAATAAGCTATATCGAGAAACTTACGAAAATAATGAAGAAATAACATTTGGACATATCATAGAAATAGTTTGTTTAGATAAATTTCACAAAGTTGGTTAAACGGTAATTGAGAAACTTGAAGGTAATACTTACTAGATCCTTTAATATTCCAACTTCATTGTGGAACATTATTGGTCTTCCAAGAATGATTTCAAGCAAGATTACCCCAATATCATAGATATCATTCTTGTCTCCATCATTTATCCTGCACAAATAATTGATGCAATCATCTTCCTAGAACAACAATTGATCACAGACTTCAATCACTTGTGCCTACGTCTCTGACAACAGAGTGGTTGTTGCATTTTTTTCATTATGCAATGGTTAGGGTTATAGAGTACAAAACTTTGTTTAAATATTTACCATGAACTGTAATGGGGCAAGCAAAGTTAGATAAAATTAGGTACCATTGTAATATCAAGGAAACACAATTTTTTACCTTGCTTGGAGATTTCCTTTTACTCCAGGAGAAGTTCCATGGTTGACCTGAATATTTTGAAGAAAACAATTATGATGAGAAATAATATTATCATAAACAAGTGAAGATACAAACTGATTTTTTTTAATCCATTTACCGTTCTTTTGGTTTCAGCATAAAGTGGCACATTATAACTGCTTATTTTAACATTATGATTGTTATCCAAAAGAATATCAGTTATCTTGAGATTATTTGAATATAGTCCAGGCACAATTCCTGTGTGCAAAAACTGAATGCCTTTCACTACTCCAATTGTGGCTGCTATTCTCTGTGTCCAAGAAAGCTTTTCTCCTGTAGATCCTATTGAAAGAAAATGCTATTAGAGAACATATACTCATTTCCTAATGTGCTAACTCTTTTAAATTTATGGCAGAAAAGATAAAGGAAAATAGGTAAATAACATCTTCAATTTGTCAAGTAACATCTAAATTACATCATAATGACTGTTAGAATATCTAATCCAGCAAAATTAACATGATTTTTTTTTTTAGTTTTTGTGGTGCTGAGTGGAGAAACATTCTTTATAGTATTTCATTCAGTGATCAAGTACACACATTGTAACAGAAGTAGACTAAGAACTAAATTTGGTTCAACGATGTAAATATTTTTAAAGATAAATGACTAACTTGACATGAAAACGAAGATAAAGAATCTGTTTTAAACTTTAAATTAAGTTTAAGGACCCTGGCATGGTTTTACCAAAGATAAATTAGAAGGAAGAATGTAGTGGAAAATTTTGCTCACCAGAGATGCGGCTTCTTAAACTTGTGTCTGGAACAAACTCAAATAAGAGAAATATAGTGTTGACTGTTGAATCATCTTGGTTGCACTCAAAAGAATGTCCAAGTGCACTAACCAAATGTGAATGTCTAAGTTTTGAAATCAACTCAACATGGTGCATATAGGCCTGAGGGCTGTGCTTCTTTCTTATCTTCATACCTCTAATTGTAATATGCATCCCATCAGAGAGCACCCCTCTATATATCTGACATCATAGTTTAATAAATTGAGTTTTTATAAGTCACAAAGATTATAAAACATTACACAATTATCCAGTTACAACATAAGGAAAGTATCAAGTAATAACTAAAAAGAAAATGCCAAATATTTGGTACACAAATATGATTCTATTCTATCAGCCTCAATAAATTCAAATTCATACCTGACCATTTGTACCTTCACTTATAAGACTTGATGCATCAAAATTATTTGTAGCTTCCTTAAGTTCATCCAAAGCAAAGGTCCTATAAGCAGGAAGGCCAGTTCCCATCTTCATTGTTTGAGATATGCACCCTGTTCACAAAGAATATAAAGTGACTATATGTGATGTGTAATACTTATGACCTATTTGGATTCGTTTATTTGAGTTCATCTCCTGACATGAGCACTTGTAAAACTATTTGAGAGAATTTATAGTAACAACTTATGACATGTCTATAACCTGTTTTCAGTTTATTTCCATAAGCTCAACTAGATAGCCTATGAAAACAACTTATAACTTATATGAAAACAGTTTGATTATATTTTATCTTTTGTTATAGAAAAAACTTATATGATAAACGCTTACGCTATAAACACATAATTAAGTTGTTTATCCAAACAGGTCCTTATAGAAAGGAAAAGGCTTTTTGAAATGACATGTTCTAATTGCATGGTTTCTATTAAAAGTTCTGCACTTTAGCACAGTATATTGTGCACTTATTTTAACCAAAAATTTCTTCAACTATAAGTTCAAAATATTTGTTATGCATTGATACATCTACATTAAGAAAAAAAAGTACTACCAGAAACTTGTATTCCCCTAAAACCAAATAAACACACATTTTTGCAGAATCAAAGTTTATGTACCAACAAAGCAAAGGATTTGAGGATTTACTTGCATCTGTGAGTAGTTTTGCAGTGTTTACAGATGATACATGTTCTATTATGGACCTTGAAGGTGTCCTCACATGGCGTCCGCTATTGACTCGGCTCATGATATGCTCCTTTATGGATCTTGTCAATGTTTTCATAGCATTTTTATCAGGAACCTTTTTGATGATATGTTCCACTATGGACCTTGCAGTAGTAGTTTTCCCTTTATCTTCATTCTGTATCTCACTAACAATAACACTCTCTAATTTAGATATGGAAGGTGTTTTCACAACCTTTTTCTTATGAACTTGGTTAATAACCAAGATAACAACACCAACAATGAGTATTCCAGCAATTCCCATACTTGATGCAAGCACTGCTTTATTTGTTGTTCCTTTATTATGCTTCTGTTGTTGATGAGGTGTAATATTCACAGCCAAAGCTTCACTGCTGCAGAAATTGTATCTGTGCTGATCTTGTTTCTCGTTTGAGAAACAATTTCTAGCATACAAAACAACCCTTTTCTTCTTTGGTCTCAAACAAGTAGGGAGTTCACCTTTCAAAAGATTTGAAGATAAATTCACAAATTTTAGATCATCATTGCATGAAAAATTCTTGAAAAGCATGCCTGTGAACTTGTTTGAAGAAACATCAAGGTAATTGATTGAAGGAAGTGACAATAAAGATGGTGGAAATGGAGCTACAAAACCATTCAAAGAAAGGTCCAATTTTTGAAGTTGATAGAATGAATTTATATTAGAAGGAATTCCAAGCTTGAAGCTATTGTTTCTAAGCACAAGTGAAACTAACTTTGTGTTGAGAGAAGGAAAATGAGGTCCTAATGTGTTATTTTCAAAGTTAAGAACTTGAAGGTTAACCAAATTGTGAAGATTAGGTAATTCACCATTTAGTTGATTATTTGATAGATCCAATACTCTAAGAGTAACAAGATTATTCAATGAATTTGGCAAGTTACCACTAAGCATGTTTTTCTTCATACTAAGAACAACCAAACCTTGAAGTGAGCCTAACAAATTTGGAATTTCACCATTGAAATTGTTGTCATCAAGTACTAACGATTGAAGATTGATGAGATGTGAAAGTTGAATTGGAATGTTTCCACTAAAGTGATTGGAGCTAATGTTGAGTATTTCAAGTGAAGACAATTGAGAAATGGTTTGAGGTAAGGGACCCCATAAACCAAGAGAAACCAAAGAGAGGACTTTTAAGTTTGATAAAGTGGAAAGTGTTGAAAATAGTGTGTATGAGTTGAAATTTTGAGGCAATAATGAAGAGGTGAAATCATTGTTTCCAACAACATGCAATTGTGTTAAGTTGTTTTCATAGCAAACTAGTGTTAAATAAGGTGTTGGTTCAATGTTGCAGAAATCTATGGTGCTGCTTAAGGTTGTTAGTGATGTTGGGTAGCCAAGAAGTTGCTGAAGTTTGAGGAGTGTTTGAGACTGAGAAAATTGTAACTGTTGTGAAAGATTGATGATGGAAAGAAACAAGATTAGAATGACAAGTAGTTGTTCTGAATGTGAAAATGGTTTTGCCATTTTTTCTTCAAGTGGAGAGAGAAAGAGAGAGAGATAAAGTTTACAATATAAGAGGTTTTGAGCTAAGCTTCTAGGACCAAGATGCAGCCTCTGCCATTCATTCAATTCAAATGAACTATCTGTTCATTGTTGGTTCTTTCTCATTCATGCATACATTTTATAAAAGTAATGTGTGAGATTTTTTTTTTTTTTTGAGTCTCCCCGTGAGATAATGAGTTTTATTTAAAGGGTTGATATTTTTTAATAGATGTTCTTCCTGTCGACTTGTTTAAATTGAATATTTGGTGACATATTTTGAGATACTTATATCTATTTAAATTGAATTATGATATCTTTGACCATAAATCAGAAATTAATTGTTCCAACTCTAATCATATATTTGATGATTTGTCAAATGTGTTACACTATGTGGATAGCTTTGAGATGTGGGATTACTCTGCATGAACTAGGGAATGAAAAACCAAAGAAGTATTTTAGGACCACATTCTCATTCCAGCGTTACCCTTTTTTGCAATCTACTTTCTTTTGATCTTCAAGTTTGGCAGCACTTAAATGTCATTTTTAAATTCTTAAAATGGTGTATTCTTTTGTTGTGTATCTCACTGAAATTTCGGTTATTTTGGTTTGGCATACATTGCTCTCTTGTGTTTCCTCTTAGAAACCTAATATACTGGTCCATCTTCAAGATTTAATTTTTTTTTTTTTTCGATTCTATTGGTATCAATCTATATATTCTATGGAAAATATGTTAGAATAGCAACTGGGTTTTAAATGATTAAAGAAAACGAAATTGCAAAACAATTTATATAAGTAAGAAATGTAGAATTCCTCTTAAAAAAGGTCAAATAGTAGAATTCATATAAATAAATAAAAGATAAAATTCAAATAATATTAATGATAATAATATGGAAGAAAAAAAATTTGTGTACTGCCTCAGCTTTCGAATATAAAAACAAAAGTTAATTTAGTTATTTTTTTAACCACCACACTTTTTTTTTTACAATTAACCATACTTAAAAAAAATTGAGGTTCTGCATTACCGAGGTGAACTGCATTAATATATCATTAAATAATTGTGTAGCACTAACATGATACAAAAACTTGTCAAAAAAAATGACACAGATATAAAAGCTGTTTGTCAAGCACCTAAAAAGTTGCATACGTGGTGCCAAAAATGTCATTTTAATCGAGCCATAGCTGGTTTGTCATGTTTTAGTCTTTCACTAATCAATCGTAATTAATTATTGATTTAGTTGTGTTGTGGTACGTTTATAATGTAATTATGCAAACATTTACAGTGAATTGGTGAAAGGATTCATAAGTGGAATTGGACACAATTCCACTAAACATGTCATGTCATGAATAAAAAAGAATTTATTATCTTAAATAAATTGAGGATTTGCCCATTGCCTCGAAATTCATAGCACCCACGACGAGTCACACTATGAAAAGTACATAATAGACAGAGGATTTGTTATACTCGTGACACATTTGTGAATTGTAAAAAATGTTGTGCATCCCTTTATGTCTGGTGAATGAAATGAAAAAGACAGAGAAACGTGGGACCAAGCCTCACGGGTCTGCTTCTGCGATCAGTGTTCTGTTCTCGTGAAGAATGATACACAATAACGACAAATAAATGAAGAGGAACAAACCTATATTTATAAATATAACCGTGAACCAAACATAGCTTATCATAAAATATATACTCTTATATCCCTTGTCCTTTTTACTATAAAATGGTGCATTTTTTGGTTTTATGTAAAACAAACAGTCTCATTTTCAACTATATTAATTGTTTCCTTTCAACAAAACAATATTAATTGTTCAATTGTTTTTATACCTTTGGTAAAAATAATCTTTTTATACCTTTATTTTTGTGAGAAAAAGTCTCCCATACAAGAAGGATATGAAAGAACACAAAGGCTATATTTGTGAATAAATTCAAAATTATACTATCATCATGAATAATTTAACTAACTGATCTCAATATTTCATTTTTCTTGATAACTTTATCTGCTATTTTTAATATAAAAAAAATAAAATAGGAAGGACTAACAATTATGTTGGTCAGCTCTTAACATTTTCTTGTTTAACTTAGAGAAAGGTGATATATATTCATTTTGTAAGCAAAAGGATTGGATCTAATGAACTAAAATAATTTTAGATCTTGAGTTGTACGAATGCTGCAAAAATTAGAAATAGAAAATGATAATAAATAGATAATAATTATTAGTATGGGTAGAAATTAGATGTTTAAAATATGTATCCATTCTCAAATTTAGTTTTTTATCCATTAAAAATACCAACAAATCCTTTATAAAAAAAATTGAACTCGCGTTTTATCCATGAAATTCTTTAATGAATCTATTTTATATTTTAGAATAGTCAATGTTATTATTGTAAAAAATTATTAGTAACATATTGAGAATGGAGATCGAATTCTTTGAACTCCTTATTTAAAAAAACTTCATAAAACAAAACTTATCCCAAATTAAGCAAAGATTAACATGATTTTAGAACTTTGCAAATTGAATTACAAATTTCTAGTGATAAGGTGTGAAAGATTCATTTTCATTTCTTTTATTATACTTTATAAAGATTTATTTTTATAAAATAACTCAAATTAAGTATAAGATTATAACTCTCCCTTCACCTCCAAAGTCCTTCACTTCTTTCCGCAAGAAATTATTCATCATGAAATAAAAATATTACTTTACACACGCACTTGTTTGAGAATTAACAATGACTAAGCTTTGGTGTGAAAACCTCCTTTATTATATACCCAAAACAAGAACAATGCTAGTACTACTTCAACACAAGTGAAACCTCCTTTATTATCTTTTTAGTTTTTGTTTTAGCTTTTCAATTATCTTTTTAGTTTTGTTTTAGCTTTTCAATTCTTAGAGGAAAAAACATTTTGATTATCTGAAATCTAGTCAATAGTTATTAAGTTAGAGTTAAAACTTGGAGTACTTCTAATGATTTATCTTTAATTGAAACTTATAAACCACATTACCTCAATCACTTGATTTATCTTTAGTCTTTTATGGGTATTCATACAAAGATCGAAATTAAAGTGATATAGATGTTTACAATCTACTAATATGATTTTCGAAAATATACAAGCTGCTTAATTGTTTAAATTAATGTTTGGCTAGCTATCAATTTACATGTCGATGAACAAGAAACTAAATTAAAGGATACCCACATCTCAATGATTGAAGAATCTTGGAATTCACCAGAACCGGATACGATGTTGTGTATCGTTCATTTTTCTAGTTCGTTGTCAATGAGTATTTCACCCGTGACTTTTTTTGGAACTTTTTCTCTCCCATGGAGTATACAACGCGTTTCCAAAACAGTGAAACTGAGTTGCATTGTACAAATAGTACAATAGTTCCTAATCATAAATTCTCATTTTTAAGAAAAATATGAAGTGAATTTAATGTATAAATTTTACTTGTAAATGTTAATAGTAATATTAATTTTATATGTAGATGTTATATTTATTTTGACTTTTCGTTTTTCAAAATAAATTAGAATTATTAATAAAGAGTATGTTTGAAAAAAATAAAAAATGCACGCTTAAAAAAAATGCTTATATTTAGAGACACATTTTCTCAAAAGATACTTATAATTAAGGACAAATGTAGTATAATACAGAATTAAATGAAAATTTCTCTTTATTCATGCATTAGTTTATTTAAAGAGTTGAAGTCAGTTTATTATTGTAAAAAAGAGTCTTTTCACCACTTAGAGCAAAGGTTTTCCTAACAAATCCTCCCTCCCTTCCTTTTTTTTTTTTTTAACATTTGAAGGTTATTTACACATACTATGACAATCAATTCAATAAAATTGTCTTTTTCTAAAATACCCTTAATTATTTATTATTTCATTCCACTTACTTCTCTCTCTGTGATAAATGTTGAAGGGTATTATTGAGAAAACAGTAATTAATGTTCCATTGAACTTTAAAAACGACAAATAAAGAGGGGGCTGACAAAATTGAACATGGCACCTACTTTTATGCTGTTCAATCTTCAAGAATGTAGCGGTTCCTCCTTGCCCCAAATGCAAATCTCTGCATGGTAACAGAAAAGAGGCATTAAGTTCTGAACATGATAGAAATGCTATTTTACGTTATGGTCAATAGCACCATGGATTAAGAAAATTTAGGACATGTGCATGCAGGTATGAGATTTAGACTACAGAATATTAGGCTTGTTCTTAACTGAAAATATCTGGGAATAGGCTTTCAAACCAGTGAGGAATCGGATGTATGTTGGCTTCATTGTTCTGTTGGTGGGGATAGATCTTATGTTTGGAACTAAGTATTCTGCAACCTGGGAATCAGCATAGCATTAGATAAAAAGCAAACTAAGTTAAAAAAAAGTCACAAAATACTGGAAAAATGGAAAGCAAAATATGTAGATGAGGTGCAAGTGTCATCCGTATTACAAGTCACAAACATGTTAGAAATGTAAAATGTTCCTTCATTTAATAATTTAAGCTTATGGAAGAAATGTAATAATGTTCCACACGGAAGAAATGTTAATAATGTTCCTTCACTTCAAATATTTTACTGATGTCTATACCATTCTTCAACTCGAGTTTATTTTCATGAAGTTATTTATAAAAGCTGCAAGTTTATGAAACTGAATAGAAATCATTGGCTCCGTCGGTGATGAAAACAATTGGATGTAATGCTATAGGGCACAATGTTAGCTTATCTATCTATTACCAATCTCTGCTATGAACATCTTACCACTTCGGCTGGCTCGGCCAAGACATTAATGAAAAATTTTGCCTACAAAGAAGAAAGAAAGAAGTCAGTCCAAAGAACTAGTTGGAAACTATAAGATAGTTGCATATTTACCTGCTTTGTATTGGCACCAGACATGAGCAGATCTGTTGTAACCATTCCTGGCTGCAACTCCAAAAAAGAAGGGGGTAAAGAGAGAAAAACAAGTCATTACAGTTGAGATGAAATGAGAGTGCATCAACCATTAAGGCTTTTACAGGAATTCCATCCTGATGTGTTTTTCTTAATTCATTTTTAAGGTGAAGTGTGAAATGACGAAAACATTAGAACAAACTACAAAACCATAAATAAATTAATAAGTAAACAATAAAAGTGACATGGGCTCACATGAAAAATTACACTTAATAATGGCAGTAAGCCACTCAGCTTTTCAGGAAATCATATCCATGTGTATTTCCCCACATGATCTACATATACAGTGTGTTATTCTCAAGTATGATCTGCTCTCTTATAATTTGATAAAGACACCCTCAAAACCACTGTATTGTTCAAGGCATGAAAAATCTGTAATAGGATTGGCACAATATAATGGGCAACCTGGTGTTACAAAGCTCCCAAAATGGTGGGATCCAGGACATTATGAATCTATTGTAAATTTTCTAATTAAGTCGGTGAATACTATACTTTTCAGCATTTCTTCGTAGATGGGGTTAACTTTTTGTTGGTCAGGCTCCAGAACAACATCAATGTTTTCTACTATTGTTCCATTTTGGTCAAAAGGGTTAAGCTTAATTTGCTAGTTTTACTAATAAGGGATGTACTTTAAAGGGTACAATGGAGAGTTATACGTGTTGATGACATATTAACAGTTGTGATTTTAACAACTTCATATTTGTTATACGTGTGAACGAATGTATTTTATCATAATCTCAATCATAGATTTTTCAATCAACGGCTAAATTCTTTAATTGTTTTATGGATGAGGCTAACATTATTATTTCAACTAGATGGACTAGTTGGATAAGCATGGTGGTTTTTATCATTGCTAAAACTAACATAGCTTTGTTTAAAGCTCCTTTACTAACAAAATCATTCAGAAAGTATATGGTAATAAATATGCATATGTTCAGTACAAATTGAACATATCGAAAACAGTAACTCAGAAAATGTGGCTACAAATGCGAAGGGGTTCATCAGTTCTAATAGAATAATAAGGACTAGAATCACTCGGCACAACAAAAAGCATGTCAAATTACTAATTCTTTGCAGTCAGGTATATTAAATTCATCATATGAATAAATAACTACAACAGTGCTTATATTATAGAAGACACATATCCATGTGGAAATGCCAATTATACATTATCAAAGGATAAATAAGTCAAAACATACCGAAAGATTGTGAACCATCACGTTTTTAACATCTTGCATCTGCAATTCTGCCTGTGAAATTTCAAAAGGCTGTTTTACTAAAGTTTACAAGATACTTTAAATGTGGTATTCCTGCATATCAAACATCTCATATATGAATGCAAAAAGTAAAATTCTTTACTAATATAAATCTCTGATGAATAGCTAGAAATGTTAATCATCTAAACAATAAGTAGGACAATATTTTGTGCAGAATAATGTAGCTTACTATACTATTAAAGAAACTGTCAGGCATTGCAGGTCAACTATGTAGGATAGCTTACGCATAACCCAATTCTAGTTAATTTTTAGTTATTTTGTTAACAATGTCAACTGCAAAGTACCGACTGATTTTGCTAATGGCTAATCTTCAACAGAGAACTTGGATGGCCACCTTTTGTGAGCTCTCCCCTCCCAACCTTTTTTTTTATCCACAAAGCTCGAATTGAAACCATGCTTAAGGGATCCTAGTCTAGCTCCACTCAGACCAACGTAATGATGGTAACTTGTTTAGTTTTATTATTATTCAGGATTTTCATCTGATAAGCTCATTTCTCACTAAATACCTATAATTACATTTAGAGAATGACAATAAAAAATATATATTTGTCAGACTACATTTTCTTTTCCATGTACTAGTTCAAAAAGTAGCATCCTTTTAACAAGATCAAGCTAATTATAGTGATGAAGTCTCACATTTATTATCACGGGAAGGGGTCAAAGAAAACAAGAATCGGTAAGAAACACCTCAGAATAGCAACCTGGCTTGATTACCAAAAAGGTTTGTTAAGATTTCCCTAATATCCCTCTTTCCCTTACATATACAGATTTGATATATTGATCGTATGTGATTAGATGGCTTTAAGTAAATTATGAAACAACTGCAATTATCTAAATTTTACATCTTAAACATTAACCTGTAATGACTTTGTTAAATGCACCACACTTCTCTTTGTTGCTCCATATGCAGCAAACCTAAGAAAAAGGGCAGAAATCAAGAATTTTCCCTATGCCATGCATAAGACTACTGATAAAGATTGTAATATATAATATAATGGAATATAAGGTGCATTTTTGGTTTTCATCCAAAAACTACCTTTCGGTTGACACTGCCTATAAAATACCAACTCATGGGCTTTGCATGTAGTCATGTATTGGTAAAGAATATAAGAAATCAATGAACTGAAGAAAGAACTCATTACTCGTATGATCTATGACTTTCCTCAAAATGGGAGTTAAATCAATAAGACCATAAAGAACACAGCATGTTTAACCAAATGATCGACAAAGATGATTTGTTCCAATAGTGATTGGTTATTTAATTTTGTAAACTGTTTTTATGATGTTGCTAATTACACCATAGTGCAAAGTGCAAACCAAATAGAAGTGAATCCTTCATTCCTTCTAGATTTGTGTAGCACATGAATCAGTGCACGCCCATTAGAAATCATGTTTAATTTGGTTGTATGTCCTAGAAAACAATAACAGATGCACATCAACATTCTATAACTATAACCAGTAAGTTGTACCCAATTAAGTGAAAAAATACCTGGGAGTTGGTCTTCCATCTGAACCTGCTCCGTCAATATTGAAAATATGACCTCCCCGAGGTTGGCTCACCATCATCTTTATTGCCTAAAGAGAAACTAAACATCCATGTATAACAGAACACCTACTTTATTTACAGTGCCTCTTGCATGAGATTATATTTTACCTCTCGACAGCATATCATCAAGCCAAGTGTGTTTGTTGTAACCACCTCGCTGCATGCACATAATTGATAATATTAAAGAGAAAAAAGATATAAAAATGACATCTAAGGTCAAAGGTCTATTGTGGCTCACATAAGATCCTCATCTGATGCTTCAGCAAGTGGCTTGTAGCTATAAGCATTCGATCCAGCATTATTGATCTGCATCAGTGCCAACGTAGGGCGAGAAAAAACAGAATTAGTACTCATTTAATAAGATGAGAGAGTTGAAACAAATGAAAAATTGGTATAACTGCAAGAATATGTCAAATTATAAACAGTGGAAGAATGAGGAATGGAAGAGAAATGCTTGATGCTAGGTATAAGTGACAGAATTTTGGTAAGAACATCAGACAATGACATTTAACAATGAGATATTAATACCCATATATCGATGTATTTCAGCTTTTCTTGAGCAAACGAAACTAATTTCTTCACATCTTCTCCATTTCTCACATCACATGTAGTGCCCTGCAAGAAACAAAATGTGAACATGAGAACACAGAAGCCAGGTATATATTAATCATAGAAGGGTTTCTATTTTCTACTAAGAAAGAAGTTCAAGAGGAGGTACCCACACATGCTGCTCCCCAAACTCTTCCCTAAAGGTCTGAACAGCAGTCTCTACCCTTTTATCTTTAAATGAAAACCAAGATATATAGAGCAAGACAAAGCTATAGAAATCAGATAAATAAGACTATGAAATCGCAGCCAATGATAAACAATAAAAATGTCCGTTTGACTAGAAATATACATTAAAAATGAATGCAATAAATATACATAACTCATTTGAATTAATTATTATACTTCAACAGAAAGGAAATAAGGGGAAAAAACAGAAAAGGTATGTAAATATGAATGGCAATGATATACATTTTGATTGATATTAAAGTGTATAGCATAGTTGGAAACATTTGAAATTCAAAGAGTTACTCTTAACACCTGATCTTGAGCAAACTAAGACGTTGTCTCCCGCTTTTAGAAACTCTTTTGCCAAAGCATACCCTATCCCTTAATGAGTCATAAGAAAAATATATGATACATCAATGGAGAACAAATTATATAAAATAAGAACTAACTCATTTTCAGTAAACCACTTCAGAATAGGAGAATCACAATTCCCCAAACCCAATTCAAAAGCAACAAGGGTTTCCAATTTCCTTCAAACCTTTGGTAGAGCCCGTAATCAAAACGTTGTAAGGGGGAAGCGTGTTGTTAGAAGAAGCTTTTACGAGGAATGATGAAGAAGAAGTTGGTTTTGTGGGTGAATAAAAAGAAACGGTGTTGGAGATATTTTGACGGGAAGTGCCAGTTGGAAAAGCGTGTGTGTAACAAGAAGAAATGTTGGAGAATGGAGATACGCAAAGTTGAGTAGAATGAGAAGCCAGCAATTGAAATTGAAAACAAGCCATTGTTGATTTCTGCGAATGCCAATTAAGGGTCGAGGGATATTAATGTTTTAGAGGGGTGCTTGTGGGACCCACATCGTTATTATCATAAGAAAAGATAATGTATATAAGGTATGACTCTAGTCCTGTTGGATTATATTATGTTATGTTGGTTAACTAATTAAAGTAATTATAATTTAGAACGGTTCCAATCTGACTCGGGAGGGTTCACTAATGAATATGAACCATCATTTTTTATGTGTAATAGTTATTATTTTAGAATTTAATATTTTAATTTAATTTAGTTTTTTTAATATAAAAAAATTCATTTAATTATTTTTCTAATCTCTTTAAAATTTCAAGTTTAGATTCTGTAAAATATAGTTACAATTTTTAGTTCTTACATAATTATGATGCATGTATTTTTAGTCCATACTAATAAGTTAGCATATATTATTATAATTTTTTAGTTCTTACATAATTATGCATGTATTTTTAGTCTATATTGTTAAGTTAGTATATATTATTAAAATATGTATATGTGTATTAAACGGGTCATTATTAATGATTGTATAACAATGTGTTTCCTATGTGTCACCTTAGTGATAATAGTTTAACATTGTAAATTTAAGGAACTGAGTTTTAGTCTCGTATGAAATAGTTGTAAAATGATTATTAATTTTTTATTCCCTAATTTTATTTGAAAAAATTATATAACATGTATATATTTGTAAAAAATGTAAGTGACTAGTCGGATATTTTCCTCCTCAATTGTTTGTAGACCAACACTAGAAGGTCATTGAGAGTGACTCCTCCATTTTGGATGATAGTGGATTCAATTTTCACTATAAGAATAACAATAATTAGAAAACCTTTGCAAAACTAAAATTTAAATTGATTTTTATTAGTTACTGAAAAATCCGTCACAAATCGAATAAATTATTTGGCTGATTATAACTTTTTTGAGGCCAAAAACGGTTACAAAAATATTAGAGGAAAAATTTATTTGAATTTGTGGCGGTTTTGACCCTCACAACAGATTTGATTGATCTGAGATGTCAGTAGGTATTTATGGCGGTATATAATGTCACAAAATTCTTACCGTTAAATATCATTGATGGCATAAGTCGCCACATTTCATCGCTTACTACACCCTTCCTCATTTATGGGTGCCTGGGTTTCCACCATAAGCCTTTCAAATTTAAACTAAGGATTCTCGTGGTTCCAGAGGATCCAACTACACGAGAACCGAGAACAAATAGCTTATCCCCCTTTTTACGCTCGACTCTTTGGTCTTAAGAATGTTGGTTTTAAGTTAAGAATGCGTAATTGCACTTCTTCGACCCTTAACTATTCAAGCTGAGAGAATATAACTAATGTTTTCCGCTTTTTTTTAACAGGATTTTATGGTCGGTCTGTGACCCCTGGATGTTGAA
Organism: Cicer pinnatifidum; assembly: GCA_037974775.1. NCBI lineage: Eukaryota > Viridiplantae > Streptophyta > Magnoliopsida > Fabales > Fabaceae > Cicer > Cicer pinnatifidum. The sequence goes on along the minus strand of JBBPBR010000007.1, from coordinate 37,210,444 downwards.
GGCGTTCTTGGGGTGACCTCGTAGTTTCTATGGGATGGAAACAACGGGTTCGGTCCATGGATTTTCGTTCCTTTTGTTTTCTCGTATTTCGCTCAAAGAGTTGAAGGGATATAGTGAATCAAGATGTTCGCAAAGGCCAACTTAATCCTTTTCCCCAAGATCTCAGATGAGGAAACCCTAGGAGAGCCACCAACTCCAACCATCGTCCAAGTACAATCCATACTAGATCTGACCAACTGTCCATCCTACCTCCTCTATGTTCTCGACAACCCATATTTGAAGGTTCAAACACGAGAATATGGGTTGAATTGTGTTTAACAAAGTTGAAAACTCTATGCTAATTTGATGAAGGTTAATTGGTTTTTATGAATTACTTGGATAAGAAGCAATCAGATTTAGAGGTAGCAAACAATGAAATCATAAATAATTTGACACATAGATTTATCATTGTTCACCACTAACTTGGCTACACCTAGTCCCCTTATTTAGAAGGTTTAATTCCACTAATTGAATTACCTTGATTTACAAAACACCTGACTCTCCAAATCAGTCTTCTGAAACAGCCTGACAACCCCATACTTTTGAGGAACTAACCACATTGATCCTACAAGTCAAACTTTCTCCTAACAATTTGACAACCCCATATTGAAGAAGGAACTAACCACGTTGACCCTACAAGCCAACTCTTCTCCTAATAACCTGACAACCCCATATTGAAGAAGGAACTAAACCATTATCGTGTTGTATACAAAAGATTGGAACTTGAGTAGTTGCTTCTAATAGAGCTGATAATAATAATAACTATCACACTCTAAGAAAAGAACACTCAGAAAATATTTCTAATTTGAACAAGTGTTTCTCTCTTTGAACTCTAAGACTACTTTTTCTACTTTTTGATAACTTTCTTCTTCAGCCTTGAGTATCTATTTATAGTTAAAATTTGGACTTCAATTTAGTCCTTGTTTAATTCTGAATTGTATTGTGTTTAGATTGTGTTTGTAAATTCTTCAGATTGATTTTGTTCCTATTTTGTTTAGATTTAGATTGTAAATTCTACAGATTGATTATGTTCGTATTTTGTTTAGATTGTGTTTGTAAAGTCTTCATATTGATTATGTTCATATTTTATTGTAGATAAATCTTGATCAAATCTTCTACCAATCTTGATCAAATCTTCTACCAATCTTGATCATATCTTCTTTCATACTCTTTGAAGTCAAATATATTGTTCTCATAAAACACTTTTGTTATCATAAAAACTCTAAGTATAAAATCAAATTGGCTCCAACAATCTCCCTATTGCGGCCTAAAATTTTAAGTGTTTCTCGAATTCAATGGAGTTGCCACAAAAATTTATTTTAAAATAGGAAAAATATTGGGAAACCCGTAAAAATAGAAGAAAAAAAAATGAAAAATGGTATTTGAAACCAAATTTTGAGTTCAGTTGTCGATTATGTGTAGGGAAGGTATTAACAAACTACGACATCCGTTAAAATAAAATTACCTATAATTAATTGTGGAAGATTAATATTACCTTAAGTATATTTATTTCTCCTTACTATTAAATATGAATAACAATTATTATTATTTTTTTAATGTGATTTTGGAATAAATGTGTGCTTAAGAAATAAAGGATAAAAAAGAATTTTTATTATTGTGCTTAACAAGAATGTGATGTTGCTTCTACGTATCTCCCAATGCGATGGAGAAATCAAAGCTACGTAGTTCTTGGTTAAAAAAAAAAATACAGATGTGTTGAGTGTGTTTTAAAGAAAATTTGTTTTGTGATAAAAAAATGTTTTGACAAAAAAAGAAAAATAAGAGAGTTTGATTTGAATAAATATTTTAAAATATGAGTTTTAGAATGATCAATTTGTACAACTTGTTTCTCAAGACTCAATGAGTAAAGAATATTGCACATCTAATTTAATTCTCTTAAAAAAAATATTTTATATTATGTTGTATAGTTTTTCTCGTTCACTTTCTTTCATAGACATACCAATTTTAACTTCTTTCTTATTATGTTCAGTCTCTAAATTGATCACCTCAACAGATTCTTGATAAAGTTGGATTATCTTAGCTTCCTATTTAATTAACCTTTCTTGTTCTGGGGGAGGCTCACAATCGTCTTCACAATCCTCATCAACATTACAAGAAAGGGTTTTAGCGCTGTTATTTTCAGCATATTGATTTTAGACTCTGCATTGTTTAAATTAAGAAGAAAACGAAGAAAAAAAATATGAATAAAGATTGCAAAAAAAGAAAGAAAAAAAACAAAAACAGTTGGAGAATTCAAAAATGCATTTATTGATAATAAGTACAAAATTGAAATACATGTGTCTCATGACTACCATTGAATTATGGAGTAGGTGAGACAACAATTGGTTGTATGTCACGGGAATCGGGTCAAAATAAGGTAACTTTTTTTCTCGGTTAACTGGTGGTTTGTAGTGATTTGAGATTGGATTTTGGTTCCAAGGTTTTTGTTGGGAAAATATGACAGGTGGTGGTTAGACCATTGGTGGCTGAGTGGTTTTGGTTATTGTCCATGGGGTCGATGACTACAAGCAGAGTATAACTAGGTGGGAGACCATATATAGGAAATTACATAGCTGCTGTGTGAAACTGTTGGTTAGTCGGGGTAAAACCTGATGGGTGAGAAGGAGTGATTTGATGTTGTTCATTTGCAGTTGGAGGATCCATATTTGTATTATCCTTCCTTACCAAAGCCAGTATAGCTTCCAGGATTCAATTGACCTTGTCCTTTAGTTGGTTAATATCCGCTCTTGTCGCTTCTTGGTTTTGCTCGAGTTCATTCATGATCTTGGAGTTTGCGCGAGTCTAATAAGGGTGTCGGGGAAACAACTTTATTGATTTTTTTTTTGTTTTTTTTTTAAATAAAAAAAATTCTATGAGTATGCATTAAAATATGAATGAAGATGAAATCAATTAGCTAATTATAATAGTTGGATGTTGGGGAATCATAAGTCTTATGTAAATTTTTTTAAACAAGAACGAACTATTAGTGAATAAAATATGGGGATCGAAAATCGAAATAGCAAATCCTTCATTAATGAGAAAAAGAGTACATCACATTTAAACAAGTGTACATCACATATAAAAAAACTTATAATTAAAATCAATTTCAAAATAGTTTTATAAAAAAAATCTTGAAATTTTTTGAATACAAAAATAACAAATTTTTTTCGAGAAAATAATTTCAAATTTAGGGGATGTATTATTAAGAAGTCCACATGACATGGTCTAGCTACTCAGCATAAAATTGACTACAAGGACTAACATCGAAAATAACCAAAATTTGAGAAAATAAGGGCATGTTCCATTGTGCTTCAATTTTTAGTTTTTTAAAATTTATTTTATAAATAAATTTAGAAAATTATTTTATAAAAAGAAAATTTTTAAAAAATTTATTTGACACTTCCAATTTTTAAAGCAGTTTTTAACTAGAGTTAAAAAAATTGAAAAATAAAAAATAAAATATCATTTTTCTGTTATGCTTTTTTAGATTTAAAAAATATAATATTAATAATAGTTTTACAAAACAGTTTTTAAAAACAAATAATTCAAACAAATTTTTTAGTTTTTAAATTTTAAAATATTAAAATAAATTTTTTGAAATGTGAATAAAACAAACCCTAAATCACCTATTATAATTTAGTAGAGACTAAATTTAGAAGTACACAATTTAATAGAAATAAAAAATGTATTTAATTCTTAATATTTTCATTATAGTATTTATTATATATTGTAAAAAAATATATAACTAATTATGGAAATGTAAATAACAAAATAATGAATGTAATTGGAAATCCAAAGATTTTATAAAATAAACAATGAAACTTTTCAAAAGGATCTTATATTTAGAACAAAAGGTAGTGATATTAATTAAATATAATATAAATTTTTATTTAAATATTTATAAAATTATGTCATTAATATTTTTAAAATTTTTAATATAGACCGAGCTAAAAGTCATACCAATAACCAAATGACCCAATACTTGGATCTGGTCAATCACCGGTCCAAGTTTAAAAACACATATTACTAGAAATAACATTGATTATTTAGATTACCGCTGTAAAAATACCTATTACTAGAAAGAAATAGCTTACTATGAGAAGATCATCTTACGATATTTAACATTGATTTTCATATATTACCGCTGTAAGAAATTACATGTCAAGTACAAAAGTAACTTGGACCTAAACCTACCATATAAAAATATAAAACATTGATGTATACATAACGTTTAACAAAAGATTTTTCAACCCTCAAAAAAGGGAGAAAATGAGAAAACAACGAAATCTAATATCACAGATAAATTAGATGCCACCAAATAATGCTTAGGAGGAACTCATATGTCTCTTGAACGTCTTTCCTTCTTTCGCCTACCATGCATTAAACGACAATGTGCTAAGCTACTCATCCATCATCCATGAAAATCAAGAATGGGATAAACTCACCTAAAAAACCATCAAGGGCAAAAATTCAATCAAAACGTCGTTTTGACTTTCTACGCTTCCCTAGGAGTTTTAACATGTTGTCATTGACATCCGGAGGAGATTTATCATCTTCATGCTGAGTATTGTCAGAGGTGTGAGTCAACCAAGCTAATGCCTCTATAGCAGCATCTCTCTCTGCAAGTTGTTTGTTTCTTTTCGGTTTGCCAACGAATTGCATTCCTTTAAACTCCACCAATGCCCTGAACTCATTTGTCTTGAGATGTTTTGTTTTGTATTTAGGTGGGGAGTGCCCTGCTCGCATCAAAAGTGTCTGCAGCAAGCTCTTGGGGTTTGTCCCATCTTTTGTGAATTTATTCTCATCGTTAGAGGCCTTAGGCTTCCGGCTGTCACGGCCAAATACAAATCTTCCTTCACACTGATCCCCTGAAACCAATTCCTGAACAGCAAGCATCAAGTACTTCCCTTCCTTGTGAATGTCAATGCTAGGATCTTCTAGCTGCATTATTACAAATCCATTATCATTCAATAAAAAAATAGCTCCTACTGGACATAGTTAAAGCTAACATCACGCACCAATGTCTTTGTATGGATAAAGAAGCAAAGAATATCATTACAAAAAAAAAAGAAAATCTACTAACCTTCTTTTGGATAAGCTTATCAAGTTCTTCCTTAAGCTTCAAATAGCAGTCAGCTAAATTAGGATCCAAAAAGAAGTCAACGTACCCATCTAACATTTTCAGATGTCCGGCCTAAACCCACAAGGGAGAGAAAAAAAACAAGGGCATGTTATTGTACTGAAATATATTGAGCCTTATCCTTCGACTGGAAGAAAAATATGCATTAACTAAGCAATCACCTGTATCCCATTACTTAGAGCACCACCAAATAAGATAAGTATCGAATCAGATACACCAGTGGAATCACGGATGAAAACGGCATTGACCTTTACTTTCTCACCAAAAACCAACCATGGGTAAGGAATAGTCTGGTAACGTGCATTCACTGAATTCTGGTCAAAATCATAGAAACTAATAAATATGATGAACAAGAACGATATGGGAGCAGGTGAAAATTCATCTCACAATATCAGCATCCTCTTTAGCTGACCTAAAACTGACCAATTCCAATGGTTTAGGCTATAGATATCCAAGCAATCTGTTCCTACCAGGTGGACCATCAGACTGAATAGTAAATACAAATTTTCACTAAGGTCTTTATGGTAACCAAGGATAAAATACATCTCTAACAAGCTGGGTGCAAATAATATACATATTCCAACTAAGGAAGAGATCTGACCATAATTAACTGTTATTATTTCATTATATGCCCTTTTACTCCCTGACATGTTCCAGTAGTTACCTCAGATAGATTAGATAGGATCCAGTTATCTATTTCAATCTCTACACTCAAGGGGTTGCTAATTTTAGTTCCTAGATATATATGTACTGTATGTTTTTCATGTAATAGACACAGAATTGAGTTGAGTATACAGTTCAGTATTCAGTTTCAACTTTCAAGAGAAAATATAGATGCACAACAATAATCTGAATGCAAAATTGAAATTTCGTAAAATGTGAACTACATTATAACACAAGATAGATGAAATAATTCACTGAAGGTGATAGAAAAACTAAGATTTGGTTTGTCACTTACTGCGTATAATAAAACCTGGCCATCGTCCATTGTTTTAAATGACATGGATGTCTCCCTGTGCTGTACAAATAAATAAATAAATAAATAAATAAATAAATGCAGCCTCATCTAGTCAGCTAAGCATGGTAGTTAAGGAAATAACATTATAAGAAAGAAATAGCTCACCACCACTGATGCTATACCGGGAAAGAGTCCAGAGCATATGACTGCACGTACAAGAGATTGATTATGACTCAATTTGTTATTAATGCTTGCATCAGTATCTACCAAGCCAGCTTCTTTCAAGATGAAGCTAAACTGTTTCCGAAGTGAATGAATTGCCTGAAGAGTTTGGGCAGAGAGAAAATTTCTCCAGCAGTACTCATAAGCTGATCCTTCTCTTTCAGCATCTTTCCATCCTTCATATGCTCGAACAAGAGCCATATGATCACTGTAATCTTTAGCAGAAAACCTCGCCTTTGCAGTCCCTGCCAACTGAACATAAAAGCAAAAGATACTTAGCTGTCTCTAACAGTGTTGCACTTATTTTTTGTGATGTTTGGTCCAAGCAGTTATCTCTGACTAGAAAAATTATATATGGACATCCAACACAAAATGTGATTCAATTTCAATTCAATGTAGTCAAGTTCGAGATCCTACTTAAGATCGAGAGGGTAGTTGGAAGATCGTAAAACGGAGAAACATAACAAAGATTGTATGACTTTACCAAATTTACAAAGTACACTAATATATATCTATATATATATATATATATATATATATATATATATATATATATATATATATATATATATGTCTAGTTATGTTTTATTTATATAACATTATATATGTTATTTATAAGCTCTTTCAATTACTATTTTCTTTTAAAAAAAACAATATATATTAGATTATGGGTGATATATAACTCTATTTTAACAAATCTAGTTTAGCCTCTCTTGTGTTTTCAAACTTTCAGCCTTTTTCCCCCCAAAAAAGATCCCATTTAATGCTTCAGCACATGGACCCAAAACAAAGTGTTAGCCGAAATGTAAATTATTGTCTACCCTAATTCCCCAAAGTGTAAATCACAGGCTACCCTAATTTCCCATCAGCCACAGCTAACTCATTTAAAGCAAAGAACAAGTGTCACTTGATTCTGCCATTCTCTTTCTTCTCTCCTATTTGCTTGACACTTGGCTGACTGGAAAACATTGGTGATGACGTGGGATTCATAGGAGGAGAGGAGTAAAGAGTCAAGGGACTCTCTGTCACAGTTTTAGGGATGCGGGTTGCAAAACCCAACCTGGAAATTAAACTTTTATGGATCCCACGAGATTATCTGATCTCACATTTTTTGTGATTTTACACGTTCTTGCTCAATCTCAGAAGAAAGCGATTCTGCGTGCGAGTTAAATCGCCATGGCTGTGTGAGATTATGAAATTGTACAATCTTACGATATAAATCGTGATTTTAACAACATTGATTCGGTTCAAAGACTGGGTACTCATTAATGGCCCACTATCAGACCCGATTATTGCCATATAGAACACACAAGAACAATATTAGAATACTAGGATGAAGGGGAAATTACATCTAGATAAAACAAACTAAAAGTTACTAGAGCGAAAGTCCACATTTATTTCGACATCAGTAACAAGCACACTTTCTAATACATCCATGCTGATCAGAAGATGTTTTATTTAAAATTTTACAAATCTTGAAACCTCCCAGTATGCAAATACTCCCTCCTGTCTCAATTATAAGAGACAAAACCAAAAAAAGTTACAACCAATGAACTCATTTATTGTTTTAACTTTTTGAATGTTTTCCCATACATACCCTTATGAAAAATTGTGAGATAGTGAATACAACTATATAAAAAAGACAAACATTTTAAATGCAGGTAAAAAAGTAATTTAAATAATAAATATAAAGTAAAAGTTGTAACTTATTCTTATGAATGAGACCAAACACTTCTCCAAAAATTCTTTTATAACTAGGACTGAAGGGAGTACAATTTTCAAAAATATAATGAGGCTACTAATATGATAACCAACCTGTTAGAGATGAGGTTAGCCATTCTCCATTGAAAGGTTTTTCCAATATCATTCACAGGATTATCATTTTAAATAGCATATGAAATATGAATCCGAAACTGAAAGATAATAAGATATCATAAAATTTATTGAAGCGCACGTTTGTGTTTACTGCCTTGCTACATAACCAAATTCATATATATAAATTACAAAGGTTAAATTCAAATGGGCAAGCAAAAGGATGATAAGCTGACTTACATCTCTCTTGTCTTGAGGCAAAAGGAAAGGATCTCTGACGCTAAGGCCAGCAACTATTGTAAGAACAGGGTCAAAGCACCGAAATATAGCTCCCATTATTAACATTTTTCCCAGCTTGGGATCTACAGGAAGTATTGAGAGAAACTTCCCTGGTTGAATGAAAACAAAAATCAATATATCAACGATAACCAAGAAAATCGCAAAGACTCGTAGCCAACTGAAAAGGACAGGAAAACAGACTCACCAAGATTGGTAAGATGTTCTTTTTCATCTAAGGCTCCAATCATTGTGAGAAAATCAATAGCATTTTGGACCTGTGCCAATTAAATTGTGGAGATTTGGTATATTTACAAAAAAACCTAACCAATAACAAGGTCTCAAAAATATGAAATAATTTTCACAACTATGATATTTGTTTTTCACAGTCCATCCTGATACTACTTTTAGTCTTACCATGCCTTTGAAGGAAGTTCTCAATTGAAATATGAGTTTATAGGTGTTAGAATATTAGAAAATATCTTATAATATCTTTTATATTATATTAGAGTATCTTGAGTTATTTTCTATGATCAATTTATAATCATAGAGAATCTTAGAATATCTCTTATTATTATTATTATGATTTATTCCTAATTTAGAATTTAGTCTATGTTTCTCTATAAATAGAAATTAGTATTGAGTCTATTGTAATCAAGTCAGCATAAAGCTATTACCAATAATATTCAAACCCTAATTATTTTCTCTCATCTTTTTCTCTAAAATCCCACAACTTCAACATGATATCTAGAGCCTATTTCGATCCTCCTTGAATGATATCACCTCTATTCCGCTACCGAGTTTCCAACAATAAGGGAATATAATTATAGTTTCTCTTTTCCAACATTCTGACACGTTTCACTCGATTTCCATTCAATTTGCTACTGCCGCCGCTGCCACTATTTCCGGCAAATTTTTCAGCAAATAACAGTCAACTCCATATCAAGTCATGCCTGAAAGCGCGTCGCCAAAAACCGTCACACGCGCTGCAAATCTCTCATGCGAGTAGATCTGTCGCCGCTGCCGTCTGCTACTGCCTGTCGTAGCTGCTGTCCTGTCTGCTACTGCTGCCATATGTTGTTGCTACATGTTGTCGCTGCTGGAAAAGTATTCCAGCAAATTTTCTGAAACAACCATTGTCTCTTCTGTTTTGGATTCATTTTCTCACTCCGTTAATCGATCATGGCTTCGTTTCATTAGAGTTGTGCTGCTTTCTCTTTAGTGTTTGTCATGCAATTTAGTTCTTACTAATAGATTATAACAGTGGCTTTTATTCCCACCGACGATCATTCCGGTGGTGTCCCTTTTCCCACAGATGAATCATATTAGTGATGACTTCTTCTTCCATTGATAGTTATTTTGACGATATCTTTTATTTTCATGACTCACACTTTAGCATGACAATTTGTCCCAGATGCACTGGCCCTATCTTTGTCCCAGATGTACTGGCCTTGCCTTTCTCTCATTGAAGCATGCCTCTCTCTCCTTGAAGCAAATTCAAGTTTAAATATTTTGAGTCTCTGATATTATTGGTTTGAAGCTTCCAAATACAGTTTTTTAGAAGGACGGACCTTGCTTTGTTCAACTGCTTGCCATGAATTTCTCTCATGCTGGTGATCATTCCGGCTATCTGGCTAGGCTGTATTTTATAGCAATTCTCTCCGACTTCACCTGCATCCCTGAGTTGCCTTTCCATCTTTTTTAACTATTTTGTGTAGCAAAACATTGTTTTCTTGTAGCAAGCTAAAGCTTTGTAAGCTTTAGCTTGAGGGGGAGTGTTAGAATATTAGAAAATATCTTATAATATCTTTTATATTATATTAGAGTATCTTGAGTTATTTTCTATGATCAATTTATAATCATAGAGAATCTTAGAATATCTCTTATTATTATTATGATTTATTCCTAATTTAGAATTTAGTCTATGTTTCTCTATAAATAGAGATTAGTATTGAGTCTATTGTAATCAAGTCAGTATAAAACTATTATCAATAATATTCAAACCCTAATTATTTTATCTCCTCTTTTTCTCTAAAATCCCACAACTTCAACAATAGGTATCCGTGGATTACTTTATCCAAACTTTTCTGCAATGCTCTTGGGGTAACTGATATTTTCATTAAAATGTACAGGTAATAGAGAATATTAACCTGGTTGAAATTATTTCCAATATATGAAGCATTCAAGTAGTCAATTAAGTCAATGAGTTTAACTCATCAATTGCTCTGTGATTGATCAGCATTAAACAATTGAGTATCTCATAGTTCCTAGACTACAAATATTGTGTGAAGGAAGACTTTTTTTCTTTGTATTTTTTAGTAAATAAATGGTTGTTCTAGACGGTTTATGATATATACATTTCTAGTCATAAGATTGGCTTTTTGGTAGAACTTTTAATAGGTACAAAATATAAATTGAAGCGCAATGATACTTACAGCACGATGCTTTGGTGCCTGTAAAGCTGCTGATAGGAACTCTCCAATGCTCTCAACCTGCAGACTTTTTATTTGCAAGCAAAGAGAGTTCAAGGGCGTTCTCAAAAGTTCAGGAAGCTGATATTCAGAAAAGGCTTCATAAACACATTTAGGGTAAAGGTGGTAGCATTCTCCTGGCTGCACACGTCCAGCCCTACCTCTTCTCTGTTAACAAAGAAGCCAACGCAAGAAAAGATTACTTGCATGTTTATATGTTATTGCAAACAAAAGAATGTTGTATGAACACGCAGCATAAAATAGAAACAAAAGCTGTTAAAGCAGCTACCTAAAATTTTCTAATGAAATAATTTCAGAATCAAACAATTCTAGAATTTAAAATAGTAACAAAGAAAAGGTGGAATACAAATGGAGAAAATCTAGCTTAATCAAAAGCTTAAAGACCTAAAGACACTTAACAAAGAGACATAATTAGATGCTGTTTCCATTTCAAGCCAATCTCGTGATGTTGAAAAAAGAAAGAACTTTCAGCTCAAAGTCATTGAATTCTGCTCTCAAACAATCAAAACTTTAAGCAAGGTTAACATAGACATTACCCCTGAAGACTCATATTGTAAACTGTAAAGGTTCCTGGAAAAATTGGGGGAATCCAAATTTACAGGAATCTTGCTGATTAAAAGGAAAGAAATGGGTTGACCATTACATCACTAGAGCAGCTATACTGTGGTGCATCAAACTAATGGATTCATTTCAAACCAAGATGCAAAAGAATACTGCATGACACAAGCTACCTTGAAGCTTTGCCTTCCAACATTTTCATAGTAATCAGAAAAAGACTACCCCACATACTCTAGGCTATTATATAATGTGAAAATGGATCAAAACTAGCATATGAACTTCTAGGACAAAAAAATAGTTGGCCATTATTTTTTCTTTTGGAGTTGTACAGAAAGAGAAATATGATTACAAAGGAAGACAAAGTAGAAGAGAGGATAAGAAATCCTCCAAAAGTAACCACAAGACCAGAGACCAAAGGGAAACATTTGCACCCGAATCCAAAAGACAACTGAAAAGGAAATTACCATAAATAAGACAAGAGTTGAGCACATTTTATTCTTTTGGACAGAAAAAGAAATATATTTACAGAGGAAGACAGAAGAAGACATAAGAAGACATAAGAAATCCTCCAAAAGAAACCACAACACCAAAATGGAACCAATTGCACAAGAATCTGAACGACAACTGAAACGAAAATTGCAACATATAATCTACTCCTTTGATATACTCTAAACTTGATCAAAAAGATGACTGGGCAAATGTTCAAACTAACTTCGTCAATCATTATGCTATATACCAATGGAACATCTCCATCTTAGATGTACCCTGAAATTGAATCTGTGATGCTCTACCTGACATGGCTGATTTATTTTCCTATTATGGGCTGGGTTTTATAGTCGTCTATAGTTTTGCCAATTTTATGATGAAAGAAGAATTCACCAGGTTAAAGAAAAGATGATTGAAAAGAAAAATTAGAGATCTTTCTTAGAAAAGAAAATTGATCAATTAAATAAAGAGTAAATTCCTCAACATATCTAAAAGAGCAACTCCCCTATAAAGAAAAAGAGACCAAGTGAAAAGCAAACGCATATCTTATCCAAGAGAAGTTGATCATCCAAGGATATCTCCTTATACCAAGTACAAGTTGTATCCATTTTCCCCCAAAATGAGGAAAGAATTTACGTGACAGCTTACATGTTCTTCGGCCTAAATTATCTACTCCCCATTTTCTACTCAATAAAACAGAAGATAAATAGAGCCATACAATTATTTTTACAACATTTTAAGTTTCAAGAGAAAAGGTCTTCGAACTACAACTTCATTGTAAGTTAACAAATGCATACATAACCTAAGGACTTTTAAAAGAATTGTAGAAGACCATGCAGTCATCTGGTTGTGAACTTGTTAGGACATAGATATAGGAGAATCAGATAGTTAATTGGTTGAGGATGTTATAGGGATAACTAGTTATTTGTTAGGTTAGTCATGTTTCTTTTTAGGTAGTTAGAGTTTGTTAGGTAGTTGCTTTTGAATTATTTCCCCCTTATCCCATGTATGGAAAGTCTATAAAGACTTCCTCTCCCTTCCAAAGGATCTTTTGGCAAATTAGAATTTTTCTCAATTGGTATTCTAGTTGAAGAGTGCATTCACTCTTGAGGAGCATATTTGCTCGTGTATCTTTTCTTTTACTATCAAGAAAATTACAAGGAAAATAATACCCTTTTGCTATTGTGTTCTTTCTAAAGAACCTAACAGAACTCTTCAAAGTTAAAAGCAAATATATGAAAGGAAGATTAGGATATGCATACTTGCCTGTCGCGCAGATGCTTGTGAAATCCAAGAAGGTAGTAGACATGGCGTGTTATTCAAAGCATCATAAGTGGTCTCCTTCGCTTTTCCACAGTCTATGACAAAAACAATGTCATTGATCGTAATACTTGCCTCTGCCATATTTGTAGCAAGTACTATTTTTCTGACATTTGGAGGTGGTTTATCAAATATGAGTTTCTACAAAGAATATAAACCAAAAATAGTAAATGAATTATCTAAATACAGTAATATATATTCAAATTAAGTAACATGAGAAAGGATATAATCATCAGTGCTCTTAGAAATTGAATATGAAAATAAGGTTTTATAATCATCATGCATGTAGAACCTAGTCTTAGTATCTGTAAAATTATAACTATGGTATTGTCTACCATTAACTAATTTTAAGTAATAATGAAAAAACAAAACAAAAAAACTTATTGAAGGAAATATTCTTCTAGTGAGAGCAAAAGAATAAACAAAGACACAGGACTGAGGCATCCCTTATAATCTATAGCAAGATTTGTTTTTGAACCCATCATTTCTAATCTTCTGATATGTTTATTCCATGTCATGACACTAAATGATAACGGGATACATACACATTTCTCTTTGCTGTTTTATCTCTACCTCATCCTCCCTCTAATGGTGCTATCTTTTCTCTCTAATAAAATATCTTTTATGCATCCAAAAAACATGAGATGTGACAATGGGATACCACCAAAATTTAGCTGCATCCCATATCTGTCAAGCTATGACACATTAACATAGCATCTCAGAAACAATAAATATATAGATGATAAGCTAAAAAAATATTAAGTGATTCAATATTCTTTAGCATTTACTTCTATTTTTCCTGTCAAAATTTCAACATCTTTTATATGATCCATCTATAATGCCATGTTTAGAAGACTGCAATGAATGACACCCTGGACTCTCCATGGAGAACACCAAGAAAAGGAGGAAACATGCAGCAATGAGATTTTTATAAATAAGTGTCGTAAGTAACACCGACAGATTATTTGTTATATATACCAAAAGCATGTTAAATAGAAAAAAAATTCCAATTCATTCGTATTTTATATAATTCAATTTCAAAAAGAAAAAAAAAATTGATCTAGTCACATGACTTGTTTCAATTCGTTGCTAGCAAAAAGAGATGACAGTTTTATCAAAAATGCAAATTACATGAAGGATAGACAACAAAAGTTTAGGAGTACATTACAATGTTATAACACCCAAAAAAAAGAAAAAAACATGAAATAGCCAACCTGTTCAGAAGTTGCCATTGAACCATGGCATGTTTGAAGCAGAACCCTATTGGGGTCTCCTAAAAGAGGATGTGCTTTAAGCTGATCTCTTAAACAGCTTATATCCTCCCATCCAGTCATAAATACTAAGACAGCACCTGGCCGTTCCTTCCGACATATATGGCATAGAACAGCTTCAATGAGATTAAATCCTATGCAGTCAGGTGTCCAAGAAGATAGCGAATCACGTGTCCTGGGACTATAGTTCTCAAAGCTTGATTTAGAAAGAGCATCCTGTTCAAAAGTAAGAAAGTGAAAAATCCCTAGTCAACATAATGCACTTAAAAAGAATCCAATTTCAATAATTCAATTTATAAGTCAAAGTCAAACACAGAATACCAAGACACTTCATTTGATTTTAGACATAACAGCGAATTACATAATATGGTCAAAAAAAGGATAGGGGCATTTGGAGACAAGGCACACCATTTATATTGAGCGGAATATACAACCCTAGTTTCAAATATTTAAGAATAATAACAACGCAGCGAGGCACAACATCAAGGTATCAGCATGCATTAGAAAGCTGACCTCAGGCCAAACAAGGGAATCCAAATTCTCTAGAGCATACCAGAATTTAAACTTACAGCTAATTAAACTGGGCATCTTGTAGCCACTACAGTAAGTCTCAAGAATTAGGGTAAAGTGTAAACATATATTTATTGAATTTAAATATGTTGACAATACATCAGATATATACACAAGGTTTCTATACAACTAAATCCCTATTAGTACTCCTATACAACCAATCCTCTATTAGTACTCCTATACAATCATATCCCTAGACTTGAGGGATATTTTTAATAATAAAACAAAAACAGATTTTGACACTCCCCATTAACTTGGTGAATAGGTGTTCTCCATTTTCAACATGATACAATTCTTTCAAAGTTGCTGCTGTCTAGCCTTTAGTTAGAAGATCTGCAAGGTTGCCTTGAGAGGAGACATATGGATTGCAGATTAGGCCATTATCGAGTTTTTCTTAGATGAAATTTCTGGTAACTTCAATCCCACATAGGATCTTCATCCCACTTTATCTTCAAGTCCTCCAAACTAATCTTCAACCATAGTAACTCGCATAGCCCTTGTGTCATTGCCCTAAATTCAGCTTCAGCACTGGATCTGAATACTACACTTTGTTTCTTACTCTTCCAAGTCACAAGATTCCCACATATGAAAGTGAAATATCATGTGGTTGATAGTCTATGTACAACTGACCCTGCATAGTCAACATTAGTATATGCTTCAAGACCCACATTTCCATTTCGTCTAAACAAAATTCTTCTTCCTGGAGTTTCTTTCCAATATTGCACAATTCTAAGTGTAGCTTGCAAGTGTAACTCCTTTTGTTGGTGTATGAATTGATTGACTAGGCTTACACCAAAGGCAACATCAAGTCTAGTATGTGACAAATATGAGTCTTCCAACTAATTTTTGGTATTTTCTTGTCATCTGCAATGTCTTCTTATGCATTTCCCAACTTTAAATTTGGATCGATTGGTGTACTCGTTGGCTTGCATGTTGTCTTGCCTGTTTCTTGCAAAAGATATGTGATGTATTTTTGTTGGAATATGAAAATCCTTGTTTTAGAGTGAGCCACTTCAATTCCCAAGAAATACTTCAATTTTTCCAAGATTTTAATCTCAAATTCTTTGGCTAGGTGTTGTCCTCACAGTTGTTGATCCTTTTCATCATCACCAGTCACTATAATGCCGTTCACATATACCAATAACACTATGACTCCCCCTGACTCAGAGTGTTTGATAAAGAGGTATGATCTCCTTGGCTTTGTTTGAAGCCTAGACCCACACCATGACTCTAGCAAACCTCCCAAACCACGCTCGTGGCAATTGTGTTAAGCTCATGTAGAGCCTTTTTTAGCTTACAAACAGTGTTGGCAGCAATATGCCCACTATATCTAGGGATAAGTCCATATAAATCTCTTCTTCTAGATTACCATGGACGAAGGCATTTTTTACATCAAATTGGTGCAAGTTCCAACAGTAATTAGTTGTTAAAGATAATATCACCCTGCCAGTATTTATTTTTGCAACCAGAGCAAATGTTTCGAAGCAATCCACTTTACACATTTAAGTAAATCCTTTAGCTATCAAACTTGTCTTGTACCTCTCAATAGACCCATCATCCCTGTACTTTACAGTGTATACCCACTTGCATGCTACAGGTTTCTTTCCAATTGGTAGAGGGACCAAATCTCAAGTACCATTCTTGTCTAGTGCTTCCATTTCCAAGTCCATGGCTTGTTTCCGTTTCCTACCAAACAATGCTTCAGATAGAGAGGTATGCATAGTGGCAGTGTTCAGGCTTGTGAGGAAGGCATTATGGGTAGGTGAAAATTGTTCAAAGCATAGGTAGATGGATGAAGAGTAGTGTGGCTTATTGGTACATGTCTTTGTATTCTTCCTAAGAGCAATTGAGATATGAAGGTCATCATAAGTTGGTGGTGTGTTGAATTCTAATTCTTGTGTATAGGAAGATTCATAGATTGGATCACTAGAGTTTGAAGCGTCAAGGGAAATTACCTCATGTAAGGTAGGATTGGACTCTTGGATGTGAATAGATTCAGGAATGGCCTTTGTTCTTCTTGTATATACTAGATTTTTCCCATATCTTACAATAGCATCATCATTTCCATCTTTCTCATAGTCTATTTCAGTCTCAACATTGTCATTTCCTTCATTTTCACCTTTTTCAAAATCAATTTCAGTCTCAATTTCTGGTTCAAGAGTCAACTCAAGAAGTAGAAGAGATTCATCTTCCTTGTATTCTCCCCTAAAGATTAGTTTGACTAGAGTAACTTCCTTGTTCATGGAAGGTGACATCTCAGGAGACAAAAATTTGGAATGGTGGATGATAGCATTTGTACCCCCTTTTGGGTGGAAGAGTACTCAATAAATACACATTTTAAGGCTCTAAGATCACTATGGATATGGACAAAAGACGCAGACCCAAATATTCTGAGAGAAAGATTTCTGCAAGTGAACACATTAAGGTAGAATAAGGACAGAGCCTCCATGGGAGTTTTGAAGGCAAAGACACTAGAAGGTAATCGATTTATGAGATACAATGCAATTAAAATTGCGTCCCTCCAAAATTATTGGAAAGTTTATTATGAAATAACATTGCTCGAGTTTGATATGACAAGTGCCCATTTTTTCTCTCAGTAATCTCTTTTTGTTGGGGTGTTTTAATACAAGACTCATGAATAATGTCCTTCTTTTGATAGAAAGAATTAAGTTCATGATTAAAGTAATCTTTAGTAATATTGGACCTAAGCCTCTTAATACTCACTGCAAATTGGTTTTTTATCGTTGAGAAGAACTGTACAAACACAGAACTGACTTCAGATTTTTGTTGTAGTAAGTAAACACAAGTACCACGAGTACACTCATTAATAAAGATTACAAACCAACGGACTCCTGATATATTTGGAACATTAGAGAGACCCCATACATTAGTATGAATTAAATAGAATGGAGAAGTACACATTTGGTTACTAACTAGAAAAGGTACACGTTTGTGTTTAGCAAGCTCACACTCCTCACAGTGGAGACTTTTTACGTAGAATTTCTTGAAGAGGGAAGGAAATAACTTTTTATGACTCTAAATGAAGAATACCAAGGCGACAATGGTACAAAATGACCTTGTCCCTATTGGTCTTTATTGATTTAGAAAACAAAAAAGAGTTGCTATTGTTGAGTAGATTTGGAGGAATTTTTTTGATTATCCAAGTAATAAAGACCATTCCATTATCTAGCATTACCAATTGTCCTCACTGAATTCTTTTCCTAAAGGACACAAGATTTGTTATAAAAAACATTACATGATAGGTCTTTTGTTAGTTTTTGTATGGAAATTAAGCTAATGGACAATTTAGAAATATGAAGGACATTTCTTAGAGTTATGGATGAGTTTATTTGGACATCTCTTTGACCTACTACATTTATAAGGGTACCATCTGTTGAGGATATTTTTTATTGCTAAAGCAAGGTGAATAAGTGGAGAAGTGTGTAGCTAAGGGTATCATGTGTTCAGTGGCTCCAGAATGCAATATCCAATATTGGTTATAAGGTGTATCTGAAGCATTAAGTCCAAAACAAAATTGAAACTTACCAAGAGGAAGTGTATTTGTGTATACCAAAGAACTAGGACTTCTTGGTTTCTCCATCTTACTAAGAAATTATCTCATCTTCTCTACTTCATCTTCATTGAGTCAAGCCAATCCATTTTTGCTTTCTTTAGCCATCATATCCGTAAAACCAACAGACAAACAATATTAGAGAAGAAAGATTGATCTATCAAACAAAACAAACTTCAAACGTCCAAAAAATATCCCCAAATTGCAAGTGCGCTATAATGTCACAGTAACAACAGTGGCCAAAGTCTGTAAAAAAAAAGTCTGAGCAAAAGTCACGTGAGCTTTAAATGACCCACAAACAAAAGTGCTTCGATCAGAAAGTGAACACCTAAAACGAAACGAGAAACGACCGATCCTCAATTTGGTTGAAAACGACGGTGAACATAGGTCTAGAAGGCGGTGTGTGGTGCACACGTGCTGGAGATGACGTCGAGAGTGGGCGTCACGCGCCAGACTGAAAGGTGCGCGTGAATAGGCTGTTGACGGCACATTTAGGGTTTCAGCGTGAAGTAGATGTTCAAAGGTGGTCAATCAAACGTGAACAGTAACGGTTTGAATAGTGAACACACTATAGCAGCAAACGGACCAAAAAGAAATCTCAATTTGCTGCAGTGAAGGCAGCAAAAGGAAACACAATGAAGTTGGCTAAGGTTTTAGGAAAATAGAAACTGCAATGAAGGCGACAGATTTATGCGGAAACAAGACTCCCAAAGACCAAGAGCTCTAATATCATCTCAAAAATTAGAGTAAAAATATATTTTATTGAATTGAAATATGTTGACAATATGTCACATATATATAAAGGTTACTACACAACCAAATCCCTATTAGTATTCCTATATAACCAACTCTCTATTAGTACTCCTATACAACCAAATCCCCCTATACTTAAGGGATATTTTTAATAATAAAATAGAAACAAATTTTGACAGTAAGGAAAGATATTAGTGGTCAACTGTTAGGATCCTTTCTTTGACTAAGAATGAATTCCTAGAACAGAACCATATTGAGTAGTCAAAGTATGAAAATTACAAAAAGGAAAGGACCAAGAGAGGAAGAAAACAGAAATTTGTATTAAACAAGAACATCCATCATCCCTTCTCATTGTGATATACCTTGGTATTGGTTCAATGAGGTTTATCATGTTTACAACATCAGTAGTAAAGCATATATTTGGAACTTATTCAACACTTTCAGTATGGACTTTTTTAAACATACATGTAACTTATGCACAAACTCTACACAAAAACACATTGAGAATAATTAAGAGAAATCTTTAAACATCATGGATCATTTAACCTTTTAAGTAAATATTCCAGCTACATACCTCAACAAGTGAAGTGATCTGGTTTTTCCTCTTCCGTGGTGCAAGTTGCTTTTGTGTTTTCCACAATTTCTCTTGACCATAATCATCAACTTGGTTGAAAGAAGTCAACTTATATCCAGTCATTTCCAAAACATCTTCTAAAAAGTGGGATCTTACCGGATAGGTGAAACCCTGGACAATGAATAAATGCATTCAAAACTCCTTGTCACATTGCTAATAACAGCTTATATAAACAGGTATAATTGCACTGCTATAAAATAACTGGAAGCGTGTAAGAAATCTCCTAAATTTTAAAACAGATAGAGATATTAAAATGGCATGTAATGCACAATGTGGTAAAGTTGGCAGGCCAGTGTTAAGTATCCTACGATGAATTAGTGTTAAGTAGCCTACGATGAATTACAGAGGACTTTAAATTGTGTAATGCATGCATGAATCAGTGCACTTTGTATCAATGATACAAATCCCAAGTTTTCAAAATTTGTTTAATCTTCTTTACTTTGCTTTCACCAATTACATCTAAGAAATTAAAAAGTCAGAAAAGCTTAAATTGTAAAATGAAAAGTAGCAGAAGGGGCACTATCAAATGCATCCTATTTGATTATTCTATATTTTTTCATTTTTCTGAAGCAGGGCTTTACATATTCCCTCACTGTATTCCTTATTTAGATGTCCTATAATTCTGTTTTCATTCCTATGTAATAGTCTAATAGAGGCTTCACACATTGTTGTTAAACTCACAAACCAACTATTATGATCGTACAATTCTACGAGTGTATCCTTGCTTTGTGGTCACATTCCTACCAGATGATGCAAAATGGACAGCTCGTGTAGAATCACTGTGCCAAAGTTTGCAAACTGCAAACAAACTGACCGAGATGTGCTACCTGTTTCAGGAAAAAACTCTTGTCCTGCTGTTCACTTGTTCAATAATACTTGAATACCCTAAATCACTGTTGTGCTACCCTTGATTGTCCTTTGCAAAATCTTCAGAGACCCATCTAATCTAGCTCACTACTCTTTGTTTCTTTCCACACTCTTTCGAGACTCTAATTCGCAGTTTGCAGGTTTAAGTGCCTTTTTTGCTGCTTCTCTATTGTTTGTTACTTTGTTAATGGTTCAAGCATCTCTAACTCTCTGGTTCGAGCCTCCTATCTATGGTTCTACCTTTCGGTTCCTAGCTGAAGGCCGAAGCTCTAAATCACTCGGGTTATTCAACATGTCTCTCAATACTCTTTGTATTCAATATGGTATCTAAAGCCTGTTGAGAGACAACCCTAATTGCAATTACCCGGTGGACCCACTGTCTCCGGTGAATATTTTTTTTCCCGGCAAACCGTGTTCTCAACTCCAGTTTCCCCTCCATGCCTTTGTTACGCTGATTCCTCAATTTTTGTCCACCCGTTCACGCTCCGCCATCACTGCCGCCATTGTCTCCGACGATTTTTTTCGACAAACAACCACTCCAGCAGCGTCGTACACCCCAGATCAGCCAACCTCTTCAGTTGCGTCGTCAGAAAAGCCTCCACGTGTCCACATGCACCTTCTACCTTCACGCGCGTTCCAGTTCAAATAGCCCTTGTTTTCCCGGTTCCGACGCGTTTTCTGACACTCTTTATTAACCATGACGTCTCAGTCTGAAACAAAGAGCATCCTCACCAACTACATCACTTCTCCTCTCTCTACCGAAAAATTTAATGGATCAAATTATGATAGTTGGGCCGCTGACATCAAACAATGGATACTTGGTCAAGGTTACTAGGATCATCTCACTCAAAAGCCTGAAAAGGTGATTGTGACTGAAACACCAAAATGGAAACAGATAGATACTCAGTTGTGTAGTGTCATTAAATCTACACTTCATCCAGATGTTAAATTGATTTTCCGTCCACGTCTCACGTGTGAATCGGTTTGGAGTCAAGCAAAGACAATCTATACTAACGACACACAACGTCTCTATGGAGTTTGCCACCGCTTGTTGAATATCATTACTCCGAAGACAATCGATGGCTCTATTTCTTCATATTTGGGCACCGTTTATAGTGTACTTCATGATTTTAATGAGTTTCTCCCTCCTGCTGCAAGTAATCCAGTTGAACAGAATAAGGAGTTAGATCAACGCAGCACCTTCTTCATGCTCCTTGCACTCTATGGTCTACCCTAGGAGTACTATGCAACTCGTGATCAAATTTCGGGGGTCTGTTACTGTTACGGATATGTCTACTACCTCGGCAATCCTCCTTCGAGTACCAACAAAACATCCAGTTGAGCATTCTATTACTTCAGCTCCAGGTGACACTGCTACCCTTGCATCTCAGGGACATAATCAGAATCACTCTGTTGGAGGACCATCCAACTCTAAGCCTCGTCCCAAATGTGAGCATTGTAATCGGCTTGGACACTATTGATCGCTGATGGAAGTTGTATGGTAAGCCTTCGTCTTCGATAAATGCAACTCAGCTTGATCCTTCTACCACTATTCAGACTACACCATCTCCACAAGGCTCCTCGGCAAATTATGAAGATTTCCTTCGATGGGTTCAGAGTCATCCGAACTCTAGTTCACCTACTTCGATTGCACGCACTGGTAACTCATCTATTTACCTCTCTCACTCATCTTCTATTGGCCCTTGGATTCTTGATTCTGATGCGTCTGATCATGTCACTGGTAATAAAGGTCACTTTTCTTCACTCTCTACGTCTGGTTTTTTACCTACTATAACTTTTGTCAATGGCACTTGTAGAAGTTGTGGGATTTTAGATAAAAGGAGGAGAGAAAATAATAAGAGTTTGAATATTATTGATAATAATTTTATGCTAACTTGATTACAAAAGACTCAATATTAATCTCTATTTAAAGAGAAACATAGACTCAATCCTAAATCAGGAATAAATCATAATAATAATGAAAGATATTCTAAGATATCTCTATGATTATAAATTGATCATAGGAAATCACTCAAGATACTCTAATATAATATAAAAGATATTATAAGATATTTTTTAGTATTCTAACAACACTCAAACCCAATCTTAAGGAGTTGGTAGTTTCCAAACTCTCTCTTCCATCTCAGTTGCATCTCTTCTCTATGCACCTGGATGCCCTTTTAATTTACTTGCAGTTAGTCGATTGACTCGATCTCATGACTGTATTATTACTTTCACTAATAATAATGTTACCTTGCAGGACCGAAGTTCGGGACGGACGATTGGCGTCGGATGTGAGTCTCAAGGCCTTTATTACCTTTCTACATCTTCCAAGACATGCTCTGCCACCGAGTCCCCTCATACTATCCATGCTCAGCTAGGACACCTAAGTCTTACCAAACTGCAAAAGCTGGTGCCCAGTTTGTCAAGTTGTCTACTTTACATTGTGAGTCGTGTCAGTTAGGGAAACACACTCGTAGTAATTTTTCAGATCGAGTCAATAAAAGAGTATCTTCTCCCTATGCTTTAGTTCACTCTGACGTTTAGGACCCCTCTCGTACTGTGTCTACTTTAGAGTCTAAGTATTTTGTTACTTTTATTGATGATTACTCTCGTTGTACGTGGTTATTTTTAATGAAAAATAGAGTTGAACTGTTTTCCATTTTTTAGCAATTTTATCAAGAAATTAAAACTCAATTTGGAGTTTCTATTCGTACCTTAAGAAGTGATAATGCTCGTGAATATTTGTTCCATCAATTTCAAAATTTTATGGCCTTCAATAGTATTCTACACCAAACATCATGTCCTTATACACCCAAGCAAAATGGGGTAGCCGAATGCAAAAATCGACATCTCGTTGAAACTACACGAACCTTACTTATCCATGGCAATGTTCTGTTTTTGGGGGGATGCAGTCTTAACGGCGTGTTACCTTATCAATCGTGTGCCATCTTCTATCCTTGATGGTAATATCCCTCGTTAGGTCCTCTTTCCCCATACCCCTCTTCACTCAATACCATCTCGTGTCTTTGAACCCACGTGTTTTGTCCACAATTTATCTTCTGGTTTGGACAAACTGTCAGCTCGATCACTCAAGTGTGTCTTTCTCGATTATCATCGGTCTCAAAAGGGCTATTGTAATTTTCCCACACTACACCACTACGTTACATCAGTCAATGTTATCTTTTTCGAGTCTGTACAATATTTTAAACATACCCATATAACTATTGAGCCTCACCAGGACATTAATCCCGAACCTCCTCATGTAGTTATCCCTATCCCACCCACTCATATTCCTATTGAACCTGTCGAGTCTAC
Source organism: Cicer pinnatifidum (assembly GCA_037974775.1). Lineage (NCBI taxonomy): Eukaryota > Viridiplantae > Streptophyta > Magnoliopsida > Fabales > Fabaceae > Cicer > Cicer pinnatifidum. The sequence continues at coordinate 37,186,157 of JBBPBR010000007.1, read as the reverse complement.
CCCCCAATTTCCACGACCACTACAAACATATCAGCGTCGTCGCCTACCCTCTGTTGTGTCTGTTTCTGTTCCCATTACAGACTCTCCTCTGACGCCACCTCTGGATCCGACCCTGCCACCTGAGCATGACCTTCTCATTGCTCTTCGTAATGATATTCGTACAACCCGTAATTCATCTCCTCATTATATTGATTTGTGTTATCATCGTCTTTCTCCTTTGCATTACACTTGCTTGTCTTCCTTGTCTTCTATTTCTATTCCTAAAACTACAGCTGAAGCATTATCCCACCCTGAGTGGAGGCAAGCAATGCTTGATGAGATGTGTGCTTTGCAAAACAGTTGTACTTGGAAACTGGTTCCTTTACCTCATGATAAGTCTTTAGTCGGGTGTCGTTGGCTCTATACAGTGAAGGTTGGCCCTGATGGTAAGATTGATCGATTTAAGACTCGTTTGGTAGTCAAGGGATATACTTAGTTCTTTGGTTGAATTACAGTGATACCTTCTCACCTGTTGTCAAAATGGCATATGTCAAACTGTTTTTCTCCATTGTAGCAATTCGACATTGGCCTCTCCATCAACTCGACATTAAAAATACCTTTTTGTACGGTGATCTTGAAGAGGAAGTTTATATGGAGCAACCACCAGGGTTTGTTGCTCAAGGGGAGTCTTCCACTATGGTTTGTCGGCTACACAGGTCCCTTTATGGTCTTAAACAATCTCCTAGAGCTTGGTTTGGCAGATTCAGCTTGGTAGTACAAGAGTTTGGTATGATTCATAGTGAAGCCGATCACTTGGTATTTTATCATCACTCAGCCCAATGGTGCATCTATCTTATTGTTTATGTGGATGACATTGTTATAACTGGTAGTGATCAACAAGGAATACTCCAATTGAAACAACATCTTTCAAATCAATTTCAGACTAAAGATCTCAGTAAACTCCATTATTTTTCGAGTATTGAGATAGCCCAATCCAAGGATGCCCTTGTAATTTCACAAAGAAAATATGTTATGGATATTCTTGAAGAAACAGGTCTATTAAATGCCAAACCAGTTGATACTCCTATGAATCCAAATATCAAACTCTTACCTAATCAGGGGGGTCTCTATCATATTCAGGAAGCTATAGGAGATTGGTTGGAAAATTAAATTTTATCACAGTTACCCGTCCTGACATTTCCTTCGTTATCAATGTGGTAAGTCAGTTCTTAAATTCTCCTTGCCAAAAACATATGGATGTTGTAATCCAAATTCTTAAATACATCAAATGTGCACCTAGAAAAGGTCTCATTTATGAATATAGAAGACATACTCAGGTAGTTGGCTACTCAGATGCCGATTGGGCAGGCTTACCCATAGATAGACGATCAACTTTCGAGTATTGTGTACTTGTCGGGGGAAATTTAATATCTTGGAAGAGTAAGAAACAAAATGTTGTTGCAAGATCCAGCGTTGAGGTAGAATACAGGACCATGGCACTAGTAACATGTGAACTCATCTGGTTGAAACAGTTACTGAAAGAACTTCAATTTGAAGAGGCCAACACAATGACACTAATATGTGATAATCAAGTTGCACTGCACAATGCCACAAATTCTGTTTTTCATGAGAGGACCAAGCATATTGAGATTGATTGTCATTATATTAGAGAAAAGATCGAATCGGGTGACATCATCACTAGTTTTGTCAATTCCAATTATCAGTTAGCAGATGTTTTTACAAAGTCACTGAGAGGTCCTAGAATTAGTTATATATGTAACAAGCTAGGTGCATTTGATTTATATGCCCCAGCTTGAGGGGGAGTGTTAAAATATTATATTAAAATGTAAATAATTAGATTAGATGGGCTGTAAGTATTCTGACCCGTTAGTATTACTGTCAATTATGTTTGTTTAATACTCACAGTCTATATAAAGAACTTCCATTATGTAGTTGAAACACACGGGTTATTCAACATGTCTCTCAATACTCTTTGTATTCAACAAGTAGAATTTACCATTGGTGTTATGATTCTTTGATCTTTAAACATCCTTGAAGTCCTATATAGGAACTCGATTTTGACGACCTTGCTTCACATAGTCGCTCGCTACCTGGCTGGATACACACTTGGCTAGATTATTGGTTTGTTTTTGTACTTTTGTGAAATAGGCTTTATGCAGTCACTTGTGCAGCTTCTTATGAACATTGTACTTAGGATGAACTACCATTTAGTAGGAACAAGCAAAGAATTACTAATTTTTACTTATGATGGTGTATGATTGTGGTTAACATTTTCCTTCATCATATGAGAAACATGTGTAATATTTGAGATTTTTTAGCATTCTTAAAGATTTAGGTATTGAAGCATGTATATTTATTAAGCCTCTTATTGATTTGTTTCTGAATTGTATCATGTATTCATGATATGATTCAGACACTAAGCCCTACATTAAGTATGACTTGAAAAATAGAGAAATGATCATTAGAGTTCACAAAAGATGTAGCAATCTTCCCAGAAAGAATCTTCTCACAAAAATTGATCTCAATGTGTTTCGTTTGCTCATGAAAGACAGGAGTAGATGCAACATACAAAGCTGTCTGGTTGTCACAAATGAGACTCATTGACTCTTGATAGGTTCAACCTTTGACTGCTCTGATACCAACTTGAAAAATAGAGAAATGATTCATCTGAATTACTTGAGTGTCTAAACCCTCATTCTTATGTATTTATTTATAATGAAAATATTACAATCAAGATTCCGATATTATAGGGATGAGTCTACAATTAGAAAGATTTGTATGTATAATAGGAATAAATAAAAGTAGATCAGGGTAATATCTCAACAGTGTGGAATATAGAAAATAACTATATAGAAGCAAAGATTGGAATTTATACATACAATAGCATGTGCAGAATATCCTCCCAATCACTACCCTACCTTCCCACCATTTATACACATACAATAGTTTCAGTTGGACACCCTAAACAATTTAAATTTCAATATCAATGAACAGACAATTGCATTTAATATCTAACAATTAGAATATTAAAACTCGGTTATCATTATCAATACAAATAAATGCTCAATTAAGACTAGGGGACCACCTTACCGGGATATGAAATGTTGGTGCACCTCCAAAATAATTGGAAAAAAGCTCAGCATTCAAAGTGGCACTCATTAATACCAATCTTAAATCTCGACGACGTGGAAGAAGATCCTTTAACACAATCAGTAAGAAGTCTGAGAAGAACAAAAACCAATTATGGAACGAATAAGTCTACTTGGTTATTTATTTAGGATCATAAAAGGAATAAAGTGATGTTATTAGATAATATACCTTCATTCATCCCTCGCTCGTGAATTTCATCCACAAACACGTGGGTTATACCACTCAGGTTCCGATCACTCAGCAACCTTCGGAGTAATATACCACTAGTACAAAATAGCAGATGGGTGTTTTTCCCTCTCATTCCTTCTAACCGAACTTTGAAACCTACCTATCAAAAAACCTCTGTTGTGGTATAGCAGCAAGAAAAAACGTATTCCCAGTTTTAAAATGTTATTCAAAAGCAAAAAAATATAATTTATGAAAATTTTATTTTCTTCATGAATAATAATATTTGTATTCATGCTTTCTGTACAATTACACTCGTTTGTGTTTTGGTCCATTTTAAGAAAAAGTGGGACTTACTGTTTCACCGAGAGACTCCCCTCTCTCTGCTGATACTCTCTCAGACACTGCCATAGCAGATATCCTACGAGGCTGTGTGCAAATAATGCTGCAAAATGCCCCACGGCCAGACTCAATCTCTGACTCTAATACATATTGAGGAAGTTGAGTAGTTTTACCACAGCCAGTCTCTCCAGATATAACTATTACCTAGTTATTTATTCATAAAGATAAGATATCAATCAATTATGAATACATAACCCCAACTAATTTTGTGACACTCAGCTCATTCCTATTGGGAATCCACAAACATGGATAACATGTTGGATCCGAGTATCACATTAAAAAAACTGGGGGACTTGCAAGTTAATTAAATGACAGCAAGATTTAATAAAAGGAAATCTCATACGTAAAAGAAGAATGTACGACATGAGAAGATTGACAAAACAAGCTCAAACATACATTGAAATACTAACAAAAATCAAGAAAATAAAGATGCATATTGAAGTCTTTAAACATAGAGTAATAAAATAACTAAATATTAAAACTCAAATGCATGTTCTAGCATAGGAATCAAAGATAAGCATCATCTTCATTAGGATATTCTTCTTCCTCTTCTTCCTAGGTGAAAGTAGAAACAACAAAACTGAGAAGGAAGAAATAATAGCGAGATCTCACTGAGCTTAATTACGCCAGGAAACACTGGGATTAACTACCTAGGTTGGTTCATTCAAGTTCATCTGAATTTTCTGTTCTTTTGAGTTGCAGGTGCTCCTTTCAAGTTTGTTAGACTTAGAATATGAGCAAGAATTGTATTTGATCCTCGGTTTTACATCATTTAAACTTACCAAGTCCCATGTCATTATCCTGATCTTATTTGTGTAGTATTCATAACAAAATTCTAAAATATTGTGTTATTAGAGATAATTTGGTTTTCAACTCCAAAGAGCTAAAGATGGTAGGTAACCAGGCAAGCATCGAATGAAAATACAAGTAAACAGCTAGCAAGCAAGCATACCTGATTACGTGCTATAGCTTGAAGTAAACCTTCCTTCTCTCTATATGCTGGTAGAGACTTCCGGAATTCCAGCATCTTCTTGCCTTCAGGTGATTCCTATATATAAAAGTACAATTTACATAGCAGCCAGAAAATGTGCATATATTTCAAGATATAATAAACTGGAACTTCACATTCGTTTTATTTCAAGATATAATAAACTGGAGAATGGTAAACATAACTATCCGTTTCCATTGGCCAACCCTAAAAAACTGGAACTAGCTAAGACAGAGAGAGAATTTATAACAATGAGATAAAATATATTTTCATTTTAACATACAACTCAAATATGAAATTCCTGAAAAAAAATAAAAGTACCAATTGCAGGAAAAAATGCAACATTCATCTTCTGATCATGACTAGCTAATTCAAGCATGTAATTCAAAATGCAAATATCCAACAACATAGATCAAACAACAAAAAACAAACCTGCCAAGCTCTTTGCATATTACGCATCCTCAAACTCCTCTTCTGGAGAACCTTTTCCATAACAGATTCATCCACACAAAAATTGGCATTTTCGTCCATGTCTATTTCTTTAATCTGATCGGTGGACTTCACACTATCCAGACAGTCAGCTGTCTTCTCAGAGTTTAATTGTAGTCTATCAAGGTATTCTTGTATTAAACCCTCCACTCTCCTTTGCAAGCTTAATGGAATCACCACCTATGATAATGGAATGGAGAAGGATTATTTTCTAGGATGACATCAATCACATTATTAGACTATGAGTTGAAATGTCCAAGCTATTACCTCTCTTTGTGGACGTTTGTCATCCAAATCTGGTCGGTAGTTAGGAAGAGGCACCTTGCTTGCAACAACCACTTTTCCGAACAGCTCACTGTGCATTAAGATAAATGACAACACCAACTGATGATTAATGATAACGAACAAGGATTCATTTAAAAGTTTGAAGTAATGATTAAAAGTTCATCAAAGTGAAGATACTTCATGCTAACGAACATTGTTTCTTTTTCAATATGGCATACAAAAATATTTATCTTTTACCTGTAAAGTCCCATTCTTTTTGCAAGGTTAGCTATTTGTTCATAGTCTCTCCTATCTCTTTTGTCTCTAGATACAATCTCCTGATCCTTTTCATTCCGTAATAGCATACTGAGTTTCCATTTCCACTCATCCACATTGGCCACCGTAGATGATGCCTACAATACAATAACCATTACATATTTTTAGAACTACTGAAATCAGAAATTGTGGCCCTTATGAGTTATGACAAAGCTGATAACATATTTCAAAAGGTTTTTATTAGACAAATGTTAATAAGTTAGTGGTTTTGTTAGTTTCTAGGATTCAAACCTAAGACCTCCCGCTTAAAACTCCTTTGGTGTCTGAAGCTAATTACTACACAACGGATTGATAAAATATTGAATTTATCTCCATAAATGATTCAAAATTTCCAAAAGCACATCCATAACATGATAGGTTGCAAAAAACAAAAATCAATAATCAACTGAATTCCTGTCACTTCAATTTCAATATCAGTTTTATTCAAGCAATCAAGAAAAGGTACAGGAGGGAAAATCATAAATCCCACTTAAAATACCTACAAATTAATCATTTAAAAATAATTCCAGTAAAACAAAAATAAAAGGTATCCAAAAAACACTAAAAAAATTATATTTTCTATCTGTGTTATACAGAATACAAATTGCAGAAAATATATCCAGCACTTCTTAGATTAACAAAACAAAACTTGAGTTATCAACTTAATTTTAGTCAATAACATTTTACTTTCAATTCAAGAAATTATAAAGTAATAAACTAATCATAATCCCACTTAAAATTAAAATAAAGAAAAACCTAAACAAAAATCATTTCCTCTGAATTCCATTATCTAAATATATCAAAGAAAAACATAAATCATTACAAAAAACATTTCCAACAAAACCTAATATCTAACGTATGAAAAAAAATTCAAAATAAAGAAAAAAGAGAAAAACCTGGTGGTTCTCAAAATCACATTCATATTCATCATCAGAGAACTGTTCGAGGTTGTAATATCCAGAGAAGAAGCGCGTGAATATTAACGGAGAAGAAAGCGACGGTTGAAATTTGAATAAGAATGAGCGTGAAATTGAAGTAACAGAGCGATAATGGTAGTGGTGGCGAAGTTGAAGTGACTTGGCACGTGCTATGAGGAAAGAAGCTGCAGATTTAGGATTATGCATTGTTGTGAAGTGTGAGGTTGAGGCATCGCGGTGCTGTTGCTGTGAAGTGATGCCTTCGGTTCGTCAGTGGAAGAATGCGAAGGCTTTGAATGAATGAATGCTCCTGCAATAAGAAACAACGGGAAATGATATTGGATCGAATTTGATTCGACCCGACCCATTAATATTCAAGATGGTTATTATATATAGACCTTCCTGATTTAATTTAATTATTTAAATATGTTCTTTTTCTTGTTTTTATTTTTGGATTTTTTGTTTTATTTATTATAGATTTTGGAAAATAATAGATGAGATGATATTTTGAACTTAGAGGTAAAAGTTATAAACAGAAAACTATGTAGATTTAAACAAATTTTATAACATATTTTCTTGTATATATCACATGTAGAGATTAAAAAAAAATAGTAGATTAATTTATTAAAAAAAATGGTGTGGTAATAGTCAAATAACATGACTCATTTTAGAAAGAAAAAAAAAAAGAACTTCTTAATAAAAAAAAATTGATTTGATTTTTGGAGTTGCTCATTCCATACATAATTCAACTCCGCGCATAAAATTAAAATCTTGTTGATTCAAAGATACTCTAGCAACAACCTAGAGGACCTAGGTCATAGAATACCTTGGACATCTATTAGAGTCGAGGATGAGGTGGATTAGTAAAAAATAATCATGATTAATGTCATATAAAAGAATGAAAAATACTAAGGAGAAACTCTCAAACACATTCTTTTAAATACACTCCCAATTGTTGGACCACACTGCCATTAGAAAACAAGACTTCCTAAATTGAAATAAATGGAAGAAAAAAATCGGAAAGGAAATGTATGTACTCTGCAACTAAATGAGTTCAGGGAAAATTAAAAATAAGGCAACAAACCGGTTCTTTGCATTTCTTAAACACGACAACAACATGTTGATGCTATACACATTTGCAAGTGTATTTTTGGTCTTGACAAAAAATTGTGTTCTTTTGGCTTTTTCTCCTTTTATTTTTCACTTCAAATCTCACCAACATCTATATCCACACATAGAGTTATCAAAAAAGTCTCCAACTTCAAAGTCCTTTTAAATTTTTTTTATTAAACCCCTAATATTAGGCTCCTTATCAAAATATTTTTTTAAAACTCTGGGCTATTATTTTATGGAGCTTAAGGAAGAGGGCTCAGGGGGCTTACAGACCCTAATATTTTGTTAATTTTGAGTTTTTTTTTTTGAAAAATTTTTTAAATTTATTTTTTTTGAAAAAATATCAAAAAATATTTTTTTCTCAAAAAATTTTGTGAGAAAAAAAATCGATTTTTTTTCTCGAATAAAAAAAAATTATAAATTATTTTTTATTGATGAAAAAATCGAAAAAAATTATTTCTCAAAAAAAATAAAAAATTGTCAAATTTTAAAAAGAAAAATCATTTTTTTTTTGTAAGAGTGGACTTATAGGCCCACAAAATTTTAGATGACTTTTAGTGTTGGGAACTTTCTTTTTTGGAATCTTGTAAATTATAAATTTTTTTGACTCGTTCGTGGATTAGGGCCAATAATTAGGGGATTTGTAACGCCTAATTTTTGAACATGAATGAAACAAAAATATACATAATGCAAATGAAACTGAAATTTTTAATTCATAAATATCAAAATACTTACAAATTTAAAACAACTTTCAAGTGAGACTTAATTAAACTATGACTATAATCTAGACTCAAACGTGATCCGACTCCAACTCATGACATTGAAGGACTGGTGAGCAAATCTGGATACTCCTCAGACTTTCAATGTTTACCTGTTACTTGGAAAACATCACCCTCAACATAGTGAGCATAAAACTCAATAACATAGATTTAATAAAAACAATTATTGATGTTTCCCAGTCATGCTAATGTGCTAAGCATGGAAAATCCTCTCGGTAAACTATACTTCAAATTAATATAATATTATTTCTTCGTAAGCTATATTCAAATACCTCTTCTTCCTCTAGTCTCAAATCTTTCAAACACTTAAGCCACTAGACATGAGTAATCTATTGACTTAAACTCAATATATCAAGTAAGTCTTAAAGACTACATTGGTTTCACCCAATGTCCTCTACTTGAATAACCTCTTTTGGTAAGATTAGACATAATTAAGTCCGTAAGTGGTGCCCCACTTACCCTCGCTTCCGCCGTATATAGATCGAGAGTTCATCTAGCTCGAATGAACCCTATATATATATAATAATAATAATAATAATAATAATAATAATAATAATAATAATAATAATAATAATAATAATAATAATAATAATAATAATAATAATAATAATAATAATAATAATAATAATAATAACAACAACAACAACAATCTAGTATATATCTAATCATCTTCATTCACACTATGGAACATGCGCTTAATATATCAAACTTCCATAAAAGAGTGTTATATTTAAGCTTTAAAATGAAATTGGTTTCACTCAAAACCAATTCCTATTGCTTTTGTTATAATCATCTTAATTTACCTATGTCATAATCGTTTTATGCAAAAACACTATAACTTTGAAAAATTAATTAAAACATCAAACGATGTCCGATTTAAATAAATGATAACATTTTGGAAAGCCTAAGATGTCTAGTCTATAAATGTACTTTTTATTATGCGTTATAGACATTCAATTAGTACAGTTTAATAAATTAAGGTAAACATATACAAAAGAGAGGTTTTAAGAGGATTTTCTATGTTACCTTAAGAAGAGATTTGAGACCCCAAAGTTTGATTCTAATTCCTTCTTCTACAAGTGAAACTTTAACTTCTCTTCACGTTTCCAGCTTCCTTCTCAACATGCAAGAACTCTAAACTTTTTCTCATATCTTGAAACCCTAGCTTTACTTTTCTTCTTTCTCATAATTTATCATTTCACTTTACCTCTTGGTCCTCTTTTACTCTAATATAGGGGTGAGGGTGTTTCTATGATGAGATGGTGAAATGAGGGAGCTTGAGAAGGACATGCAATGGAGTTAGTGTGTTCTCTCTTGTTTTTTTTTTCTCCTCTCTTCTTCTTTCCTCTTTTCCCTTCTTTCATCTTTTCTCTCTTTTATTTCTTCATTTTCCATGATATATTACGGTTGTGTCATCCCTCCCTCTTTCTTTCTTTCATTCATTACTTTTTTTTTGTTTTAATAATTGAGTTTTAAGTAGAGGGGAGTGTGATGGGAAATGTCAATTACGCCCCTCCGAATCCTTACAAATGACAAATTTTATTTTGACTACAAAATGAGTTACTAGAAGTTGAATTTGAGATTTCTATTGAGTTTATTTCTAATAAGTTTATTTCTAATAAGTTTATTTCTAATTTATTCTCCAACTATAACAAACACATTAATATGAACTTTCTAAACTAAACTTCACTTGAATAACTAACAATCATTTTTTGATTAAATAAGATCTATGAGATTTGTATCAATATATGAATTAGGACAATAAAATATAAATAATAAAATTATTAGTATAAATAAGAATAAATAGAATATATAATTTTTAGAGTGTTAAAGGATTTGTCAAATTGACAACTCTATCCATACATAACCAACCAAACCAAATGATCTGACCTTGTCTTCATCCTTTCTCACACATCGATTAAAGCCTCCACACCATGAAATTGAACATCCTCATAATTGTCGATGGCAAACATGTGACTAGTCTTGTAATGTTTGAGATTGTCTTAGATCTTCAAGTTGACCATCATAATTTGTTGGGGTTAGGAATGAGTCAGAACAATTTTTAGGTTAAATTATTTTAAAATCCAACATATCCAGTTACCAATTAAAGGATTTAAAAAAAGTAATGATGTGGTCCAATGGTTGAGAGCGTGTTTGAGAATATTTCGTTAGCATTTCTCATCAAAGAATGCATTTCTTATAGTAATCTCAAAGGACAGTTTCACTATCAGTAGTTTGGGGATAGATTTTCATAGGAGTGATTCCTATGAAATTGATTACAAGGTTTTTAAGGGTAGAATATGTCTATAAAAATCTTCACATACCACAAATTTAGATATAACATACACTACAAAAGAAGCAAATCTAGAAAATCTTACAATAATAAAGAAGAATGATAACCCCATTGAGAAGAATTAGCATTTGTGAGTGAAAGCTTCCTTATATTAGACTTAGTATTTTGGATTTATATCAAAACTAGGTTTATATAGATGATTTTGTGTGCTTTGTTGCTTCTTTAATTCTCAATATCCATTGAAGTTCTAGAATCAAAAACTTATGTTGAAAACTTTATTTTATCATGCATAACCTTTGGTGCAAGTTAAAAACATGTTAGAAAGTTATGTAATGCATTAAAGACCTTTTCAAAGTGATTTTTGAATGCATAAACTGACTCATGTTTATGTAAATTGATTTACAGAGGTCTTGAAATCAATTCAAGATGTTTTGAATAAATGGATCAATTCACAAAGAGTGTGAGTCAACTCACACGAGCTATAAAGTCAATGTTGTAGAACGCGAAACACGATAAATTGGAGGTTTGCATTATGTCTCTTTTTAAAATATTTTTAACGTGACTAAGCTATAGTAAAGAAAGCGGGACAAATGAGTAAGAATATAATAGAAAAAGATAGATGATTTATTCTGGTTTACCAACAACACAGTAGCTACGTCTAGTTCTTTCAAACTAGAAGATTTCAATCCATTGTTAGTGTTGGGACCAAATTCGTTTTATACTTAGAGTTTTGATCATAACAAAAGTATTTTACGAGAACAATATATTTGACTTCACAAAGTATGAAAGAAAATTGTATCTTTGAATACAATTTAAAATAAGATTTGATTCAAATTTATAACTGAAGAAAATCTTTGACCAAATTAAAAAGAAGATATGGTCAAAATTTGAAGTAGATATGACCAACATCTAATCAACAATAAGATATGAATAATTTACAAGAAGATTTGATCAAGAATTATCTACAATGAAATATGAATTATTTACAAGAAGATTTTATCAAGATTTATCACAAGAAGATATGAATTATTTACAAGAAGATTTGATCAAGATTTATCTACAAGAAGATATGAATTGTTTACAAGATATGAACTATTTACAAAAGATATGATCAAGAATTGTTTACAAGAAGAAACGCTCACAAGAAGCTGCATTTATTATTTGCAAAGATATAGTTTAGATTTTGGCAAATGAAAAAAATACTAAATTGAACTTAGTCATATTCCTACTTGTGAAAGTTCAAGAACCATTCCAAGACTATATTCTCCCCCAGATCAAAACAAGTAATAGGAAGGAAGTTTCATCTGAAGAATTTACAAAAACAATCTTAACAAAATATGAATAGTATCAATATGAAAAATTTATGAAAGCAATCTTAAGAAAATACGAACAATATCAATATGAAAAACTTACAAACTCAATCTGAAAAAAATACAAAGAGAATCAATCTAGAAGAACTACTCAGATTGGATTCAGAACTAAAGAATTGGCTACAGAACATATTTTTTTTAAAAACATCTTGTTCATAATTATTTTTGAATAAGATCATTATTGACCAAACTAGAAATGAAGATACAATTCAGAATTAAATAAGGACTAAATTAAAGACCTAATTTTAGCTATAAATAGATACTCAAGGTCGAAAAATTAGAAAAGAGTCGAAGAACTCAAGGTCAAAATTCCAAATTCATCTTAGAGTTCAAAGAGAGGTTCACTTGTTCGAATGGGAAATGTTTTTTAAGTGTTCTTAGAGTGTGATAGTAATTGTTATAATTAGCTTGTTTGAAGCAGCTACACAAGTTCCAAACTTTTGTATTCATACCCGATAGTGGTGTTAATGTGCATTTAACGAACTGGGGTTGTTAAAAATGTGTGGAGAAGACTTGACTGGTAGAGTCAAGATACGTGTGTTCCTTAAAATTCTGGAGTTTTCAGACTATTTGAGAAGACTGACTTGGAGGGTCGGTTGCTTTGTAATTCAAGTTGTTGAATAGTGGATTAAATCCTCCTGAGTGAAAGGACTAGATGTAGTCGAGTTATTGGTGAACTATGATAAATTACTTGTGTCACTTTATTTCGATACTCCTTAGTTTTGTTATTGCTTCAACTCGAAACAAATCATCAAGTTTGAACCAATTTAATCAAATAATTAAAAACTTATCCAATTAGTCAAAAACCATTCAACCCCCTTGTCGTGTTTGCGTAGTCAATTGGCATCAGAGCTCGGTCTTAAGACTGAGCACTTTACAGTGTTTAAGGAAAGATCCACGAGTTCAACATGTTTGGATTCAATGAAGAAGTTGTTCGAGGAAACATCAGCAGACCACCTCTACTTGATCGAAAATGTTGAGTACTAGAATGGTAGGCTGAGAAATTTCTTTATTTCACAAGATTCCGAACTTTGGGACTTGATAGAAGATGGTTATACTTGAAGTAACTGAAATATCACTAGAATGGGGGTTCAATAGAGATATTGTTGTTTTAAAATTTCTAGTTGACTGTTTTAAAGTTGTATCCTCTGTGAGATGATGAATTGCAATTTTTATGAGGATGAATGTACGAAACAGAAAAACTAAAAAATGTAAAGACGACACACATAAATTTATATTGGTTCACCCAAAATAGTTTACGTCCAGTTCTTCACAAACTTCTGAGTTTCACTATAGTTCAAAATGACTTGTCTTCTAAAGGGATCTTTTCTTTTCTGTGTTTGTTTTCCGGACTCACCAGACTTACACTATTTTTCTTTTTGATTTACAGCTATTGCCAAGTCTATAAGAACTTGGAATATACAGATTTAGTGATTTGTGATGAGAGTATGATTCTTTCTCTTTTGCAAAACTTTCTAAGAGGGTGCTCTAAAAGATATAGTTAAAGACTATAGAAAGTGAAAAGAGATGATGAAATTTCTCTTCTTAGCTTTGAGTATTTCTCTTTTGTATGAGTAATTGTTGTGTAGAATGATGAAGAGTTGTCTGCTTTTTATAAAGGTTATGAAGCTTCATCCATGAGGAAACGCATAAAGTAACCGTTAGATATTTGTTTAAATGTCCATGGTCATTAATCTGATTTACAATGCCATTCAGGTGTCCTTGTACTGCAACAACTTAGGAAGATGAGTTTGCAGTTTGTCCTCGTATATGAGGTTTGATTTTTTCATAAGTTAGGACATGACTTGCACTTTTGGTTTTTTCCTTTTCCAATAGTTGTGTCTTGTCTTTCTCGTTAAGTACAACACTTTTTCGTACTATGGTACTTTTAGACATTCCCTATGTAAGAGGATGAATGACACTTGAATTTCATCCTTTCATTTGTTCATCCTCTGTCTTGGATCCTCTTGATTTGTTTATCCTTTTACTGTTTGCCTTTAGGTACAAGTTTATCTTCTTTTTATTTTGCCACAGATTCATCTTTTATGTGATATTGTTTATCCTTTATCTTAGAGGTTAAAGGTTTATCGTCTACTTGTTTATGCTCTAGCTTAGAGGACGTGTCAAATTGTGTCAAATACACTCCTTTTGATCAATGTGATGAATAATCTGTTTTCTAATTTAGATACACTTCAAGAGCACATATTAGATAATAAACATGTTCATAATCTTTGAAATAATTTAGTTATCGTTAAAAAAATTTAGAGAGATTTTGTCTCAACAATATTACTCCAAAGAATACTGATGGTATTGAAATTCTAAGGAAAAAGGTGGATGTTGAGGAGAAGAAGATATACAAGATGCATCATAAGTCAAGATAACATTCATGATTAATGCAATCACTTTCAAGTAGTTTAACAAGTGCATCAACAAGGAGACAACAAATAGTATTTATGATAGTTTGATTCTGACCTATAAAGGAAGAAAACAAGTTTAAGAAGCAAAGGGCAACCTCCTAGTCAAAAAGTATGAGTTATTTAAGATGGAAGAAGATGAAGACATTGAAATAATGTTTTCCAAATTCCAAACTCTAGTCTCATGATTAAAGATGCTTGAGAAGAGTTATACTACTATTGATCATGCAAATAAGATACTAAGAAATTTGTCAAGCAAATGGAGACCTAATAACACTACCATTTAGGAAGAAAAGTGTATGAATACTCTTAAGTTGAAAAAATTAATTAATTCTCTCAGATCACATGAAATTGAATTTACTGAGGATGAACCCAAGAAGAAGCAACCAACCTTAGCTTTGAAATCCAAATAAAAGAATATTCTTAAGAAATAAGTAGAATTAGAGGATGACAATTTAGACGGTTAGAATGAAGACTCAGAGGAATAGAAACTAGCTTTCATATCCAGACAAATTCAGAAGAAGTGGCACAACAGAAAGAAAAAATTTCCCCAAAGATATTCCAAGTAGTCCAATAGAGGAAAAAATGATAAATCTAACAAGAAAAGAATCATCTGTTATGGATGCAACGAACTTGAACGTATATAGTTTGAATATCCAAATCTGGAAAAAAAGAAAAAGGGAAACATCATAGGAAATATTCTAGACCCGAGAAGAAGAGTCTGAAGGCTACATGGGATGATTTTGATGAATCCTTTGATGATGATGAGCAAACAGATTTGGCTCTGATAGCTCATACCAACTCTGCCTCTAGATCCAACACATATTTCTGACTTTGGAAGTGAATCAACAGATGAAGAAATTGAGGTATTTCTGACTTAACTCAATTCTCAAAGTTCTAGTTACTACAAAACATTCATCATGCTCCATGGTTGCTTAAAAAAACACAATTTGTACACTTTAGCATTTATTCATCAAGTTCAACTCTCTTTTCACACAATCTCTCCAAAATTTCTCTAAAGTGTTTAGCAAGGGTTATGAATTTATCACTCAAATCCTAGAACATGCATCATGCTACCATAAGCTTGAAAAAAAATTCTAGTTAGCTTTCACAATTACAACAAACACATACACTTTTTGAGGACTTTCGGGTTGTAATGGGACTTAGATAATGGTAGGACATTTTAGGATAATATGCTTTACTACTTAGAGTTAAGTACACATTTTCAAATTATTCTACCACTTTTTTTTTTCTTGAAATTTTTATTGTGGAGATTCTCAAACATTGACAACATAACCAATAAGATGTTATTTAATAAAATACACAAACTGGTTTTTTTTCTTCTTTTTTTTTCTTTTTCTTTTTGTTTTGTTTTGATTATTTTTTTTTTGAGAACCACCACCCTAAACTTAAAAGGTTGTTATCCCATGAGCAACCCCAAACTTAGAACTTTATCAAGATGAGATAAAAAAATTCCAACCTAACTCTTAGTAAGGTGATGTATTTAAAGTCAACTCTTTGGCTTGTAATGTGGCAAGTAACTGAAAGAAAATGGTAAGGCTCAAAGGGGATATCAAAGGATAAAATTTGAATAGAATAGTTAAAAAAGCTCAAACGACCAAACAAAATTGCCTTAGTGTATGCATAAATTACAAGTGATACAAGTTAGAATTAGGAAGAAAACATTGTCCTTATTATTCTCTTTGTTTGGTAGAAATTCCATGAACTTGAGAAATAAATGATCTTCCTTTCATGTCCTTTTCAATTGGACATTAATGAACAAGGCATAAATTGAATCTCGAACTTCACCAATCTCTTCCTTTTTCTCTTCCTCGTTCGTCTTTTCCTCTTGCTTATCCTTTTCTACCACGACAATAAAATCATCTTAAATCTTCAACATCTCCTCCATCTTCTCAAACATAACCACTTGCTCAAATAACCTCTCACATTGAATTTCAAATCTTGCAATTGAAACCATGTTATTCTTCATGAATTCAACCAAAACATCTATAATGTAAAAGTCTTTGTCATATGATTATCTGGATATAATTTTTGGAGGTAGAATTTGTTCTCAATTGATATTTTTAATATAACACTCGTCATCTTCTGCTTCTTTGACCAATAAATCTTCATATTCTAATAGTGTGACATAGTCATCAAAACAAGTTCAGTTTCTATGTCCTTCTCCGCAAAAGTCACACCTAAGAGGTTGCATTTGAGGGATCTGTGATATTTTAAAAATGTATATCTCAAGATTTGTCCCTTAAATATGCGTAATATAACATATATAAGAAGAGTATCACCCTCTTCAATAATTGTAGTAGAATATCATCATTACCATCTTCCATGCTCTACAACGAATAGAAAAAAAAAACATTTTTTTTTTCAAAATTAAAAATAAAACAAAAATAAAAAATTTTATTGCAGAGCAAAAAAAATTCAATTAAATAGAAAAATTATAACTCAATAGTGAGAGTGCAATCCCCGACAACGGAGCCAAAAACTTGATAGCATTTCAACAACTGTACTGAATTGTTGCAATTAATAATTAAAACGGTAGCAACGAGAGTCGCTCAAGGGTTGTGTTTTATTATTGAATTATATTTAATAACTAATATTAAACAAAAAATTCTAAATTGATTGAAATATTATTTAAAACTAACAACACTAATAAAATTGATCATTTATAATAAGAAAAATGACAGGGATGAGTTTTACTTCGAATCCAACCTTGGTGTCTAATTTGATCCTAGTTACTAAATTACTTTATTGAATTATTACCAAATTCTCTTTATTATTCATGCACTAATGTCTTAGCAACAAAACCTTTAATTCCAAAGTAACCCCTAATTCCTTAGTGGATATAAGATTATAATTAAGCCTTACCGTACATGAATTCTCTTGTTAAACTACTGCCTTTTCAACTAGTTTAATTGATTTTTGAGCTGCATCTATCCTTAGACTACAATGTCATGAATTTCTCATCTCAAGCATTCGTAAAGTCCACTTCCATTTCAAAATACAAAACGTAGAACATTTTAATGTTGATCAAGCAATAGAAAGCATTAAGCACATAGATGAGAAAAATAATTCAATAAACTCATTCATATAACTAGAAATCAAATCAGAAAAATAAGGGTTTCATCTTGTTACACTCGTCCCTAGCAAACAAGATTTAGTTACTCATGACAAAGACATAAAAGATAGAGATTAGAGAAGAATTATAAGAAGGATTCATGAATGATTCTTGATAACACTGCTCCAATGGTGTTAGCAACGACTGTCTTCGAGTTTCTCTGCTAGGGCACAAGTCTCCCAACTTCCCAATAGTAAAAGAGATACCTAAAACGTGAGAAAAACATGTTTCTATATATTCTAATGCGTGTCATGCTCCCTAGGTGAAGGATTGGCACTTCAAGCACGAATTGACATATTCACTTGTGCGGAAATGCGCCCCAGACGCAGTTGTTGCGCTTCAAGAGCACAACTTCTTTTGTTTGACGTATAGTGCATTTTGTCTCATCTTTTGAGTCTGAATATTGCTTCAGTGGCTTCATTAGAGTTTTATCCATGGATCTTAGCTTTCATTTTCATTTGTTTTGACTCCAATTGGACGACTAAAACTCCATATATGGCTGAAATACCCAACATAAGTCATGTTGATTTCTCACAAAAAATCAACATTGTACTAAAACAAAGAAACAACACCAAAACTACGACGAATCTCTACTTAATCAAGGAAATAAGAACATAAACATTTCAAGAAATCCAAGAACTAAAATCAACAAAATATATCAAATAACTCCTTAAATTAACTAAAGATTGATAATAGTTAAGACTACAAAAAATGAAAAATATGCATATAATGAAGAGTCATCAGGTACTTAAGAACAAAATTGTCTATGTTGCAGATGTCTTTAGCAATCAAGTTAATACACCAATCATGTTAGTTGGAAAATGGATGCTCAGGACACAGGAAGGGAGAAAAATCTCTGTTCTAAGAACTAACATATTTAAAGGAGGCACAATGACTTTTGGAGGAAAGCAAAAAAGTCAAGATCATTGACCAAGATACAATTGGTAATATTATTTCCCCTTCTATTAAAGATGTCTAGTTTGTTAAAGGTCTTAAGCACAATTTATTAAGTATTAGTCAGTTAAGTGATAATAATTACAACATTATATTAAATCAAAAAACATGCAAAACAATTAGTGAGAATGATGGATCTGTACTCTTTACAAGTCAGAGGCAAAACAACATTTATAAGATAAATCTGTTTAGTCTAGAGAAACAAGATGTTAAGTGTCTTGTGTCAGTTAATAAAAAGAAACTAATTTGACACAAAAGAGCAAAAAAGTCAAGATCATTGACCAAGATACAATTGGTAATATTATTTCCCCTTCTATTAAAGATGTCTAGTTTGGTAAAGGTCTTAAGCATAATTTATTAAGTATTAGTTAGTTAAGTGATAATAATTACAACATTATATTAAATCAAAAAACATGCAAAACAATTAGTGAGAATGATGGATCTGTACTCTTTACAAGTCAGAGGCAAAACAACATTTATAAGATAAATCTGGTTAGTCTAGAGAAACAAGATGTTAAGTGTCTTGTGTCAGTTAATAAAGAGAAACTAATTTGACACAAAAGATTAGGACATACAATTCTTAGATTGATTTCAAAATTGAATAAATTTCAACTAGTCATATGTACCTAAGCTTAGTTACAAAACTAAAACTTTGTGTGAAGTTTGTTAAAAGGGAAAACAAAGAACTCATTTACCCTTAAGAACTCAGTCTCTACCTCAAATCTCCTTGAATTGGTACATATAGGTCTTTTTAGGCCAGTGAAAACAACCTCTCTAAATGGAAAGAAATATGGCCTTGTTATAGTAGATGATTACACTAAGTGAACATGGATAAAGTTCTTAAAGAGTAAGGATGAATCCCATAAAGTTTTTATCATGTTTCGCAAACAAGTATTAAATGAAAAGGGTCTTGAGATAATAACATTTAGAAGTGATCACAGAGGAGAATTTTAAAACAAGTTCTTTGAAAGTTTTTGTGATAAGAATGGAATCTCTCACAACTTCTCCTCTCCTAGAACACCCCAAAAAAATGGAGTTGTAGAAAGAAAGATTATATCACTCCAAGATAAGGCCAGAACCATGTTAAATGAGTTGAATATTGCAAAACACTTTTGGATTGAAGCAATCGACCTTGCATGTTATATTCAAACTAGAGTCTTAATTAGGTCTATATTGAATAAAACACCATATGAATTGTGGAAAGGAAAAAATCCTAACATCTCTTATTTTAAAAAATTTGTTTGTACTTGTTATATGTGGAACACTAAAGATAACCTTTGTAAATTTGATTCTAGATCTCAAAAGTGTACCTTCGTTGGATACTCTAAAAGATCTAAGGCTTATAGATTGTTTAATAGGGAAACTCAAATTGTGGAAGAATCCATACATATTAATTTTGATGACAAACAATTTGACCTTGCAAAGTTAAAGGAAGATGATGATAATGCAGCTTTGGCAAAGCCAGAGAAAGCATATGCAGACAAATCAGAAGAACTTGGAAAAATTAGAGGATACAAGTAAATCAAAAGAATATGATAAATCTTTAAAGGATGAATCTGATTAAGTTAGAAACTGTCAAGAAAAGTCAGAAGGAAGATCTAAATGGAAATTCAGTTATAATACACAAGTTCTTAGAGGGAATAGGTTTAGCTTCAATTACATTTTCTTCAAATCATATACCTCTTTTACCGTTTCTCATACTCCATAAATCATATAAGCATGTTTTCTTTTTTCCATACCATTAGCAAGAAAATCTTGAAATACTTCTTCAAGTTTATCATAGTTACATGTGGTATTTTTAATTATTGTTGAACTATGATTTCTTTTCAAAGTTAGATTTTCAGCCTTAACTTCAACAATATCCATGTATAGAGTTGCATTTTATGTTTTAAGTCCACTAATATCAGTTTGTAGAGTTGCATTTTTTGTTTTAAATTCAACGTTTTGATTCTTCAACACATTAACTTTTTTAGTTAGGTTTGCATTATTTTTCCAAGTGTTTGCAGTTTTAAAGAGAATTTTTTATTCTTATTTAAATAATAGCATTTATTAAATCAGAACAAGTAAAGTTAGAAAAGACCTAAAGTCAGAATCAGTGTTGGATCTAGATGTGGAGTTGGTATGAGCCATCAAAACCAAATCTACTTGTTCATCATCAAAAGATTCATTAGAATCATCCTATGTAGCCATCAGACTCTTCTTCTTGGGTTTGGAATCCTTCCTCTGGGTTTTCCTTTTCCCCAAATTTGGACAGTCTAATGTGATATGTCCAAGTTCATTGCATCCATAAAAAATAATGCTTTTTTGTCCAAGTACCATGGCTTTTTCTTGATATTTTGATAACCAACTTGTATTAGATGTTACAAGTTTTTTAGGTACCCATTTGGTAAAGAATGCTGTTTTGTTTGCAAAACTTTTTCATTTTTATGTCACCCTTTTGCTTTGAATTTTTCATCTTTTTTTTTTGTTTTGTTGAAATAACATGCATACTTAAGATGTCCAACTTTTTTACAATATGAACATTTTGTTTTGCACTTGTCTTTCTTTCTTTCAAGAACAAAAATGTTTTTGTAAAGTTTCTTATTTTGAGTTTTTGTCAAAACTAAGTCAGCTTTATCAAATATCCCTACTTGGGATCCCATGGTTTTGGAAAGGTTTTACTAGATTTGATAAAGTTTCCTAAGTTATTTTTGAGGATTTCAAATTATGTTTTAAGAAGAATGTTCTCCTTTTGAATCGTAGAACGTTCTTGATCTTCAGTTTTCTTATGATGAGATTCCTGCATGTTTTGAATGATATTTTTTAGTTCATCAATCATAAATTAAGCTTTCTCTTTTTCTTTTTTTTTCTTTGTAAACTTGGTCTTTTATAGAATAACATTTTCCATTTGTTCACATAGAGGACATAGTTCAACATTTATTACCTTATTGTGTTCTGAATTTTCCATCAAACATATGTTGGCTTCTTCAGACTCCTATGTTTCTGATTCATCAGAATCATCCCAGGTAACCATCATGGGTTTTTTACTTAAAAGGAAATCTTTTTGGTAATTTTTTATTCAAGGGACATTCAGTTTTATAATGTCCTAGTTTGTTGCATCCAAAACATGTAATTTGACTTTTGTCTACCTCTGCTTTGAAATTTTACTTTTTATATGGAAACCCATTTTTGATCAAATATCTTGTCCTTATCATCCTTTGGATTTTTCTCGTAAGATGCACTAGTTTTTCATCAATATCTTCCTGTCTGATTTATTCGGAATATTGTCTTCCATCTGGTTGTAATGGTGTGCTTTCTTGATAATTTTGAGAAGCTTTCAATGTTATTTATTTTTCCTTTCTTTGTTGGTTTGTCTTCATGTAGCAGCACTTCATGTGCTCGTAAGGTTCCAACTTGTTCTTCTAATTTGAGTACCTGAAGATTCTTGGCTTGACTTATGGATGTCACCATTGGTCTCCATATAACTGGAAGATAACTCATGATTTTTCTTACTGAACTAAGTATGATTTGCTTAAGGGGAGCATTTCATTTACAATAGTTGTAAACCTTGAATACATTTCATCAATAGTTTCTCCTTCATTCATTTCAAACAGTTCAAACTTTCTTATGTCGATATCAATTCTTGTTTCTTTGATATGACTTGTTCCTTCATGATGAGTTTGTAGTTCAAACTTTCAAATGTATGTTTATGACATTGTTTTTGGATCCAATAATGACACTTTTTGTCATGAATCTGCTAAGTTCATGCATCTTGAATTTCAAATGAGTATGATGGGAGAACTTAAGTTCTTCTTAGGATATTAATTAACCAAAGTCAAATAGGTATGTACATTTGTCAAACCAAATATATAGAAGAGTTTCTCAAGCATTTTAAAATGAATGATTGTAAATCTATGACTAC
This sequence comes from Cicer pinnatifidum, assembly GCA_037974775.1. Classification (NCBI taxonomy): domain Eukaryota; kingdom Viridiplantae; phylum Streptophyta; class Magnoliopsida; order Fabales; family Fabaceae; genus Cicer; species Cicer pinnatifidum. Next base: position 37,163,507 of record JBBPBR010000007.1, on the reverse strand, counting down.
ACCAATGCACTGTACGTGATAACTTGTAAATGATGAATTAGGTTAGAAGGTTGACCATAAAACAAATATAGGAATGATTGGATCACTGCTTTACCATACTGCTTCCACACTTGACATCATGTTTAATGTGCATGTGCAAAATTTCAAGTTGACCCTATGAAATCACATATTTGTCATATAAGAAATTTCAAGTTGACCCTATGAAATTTCAAGTTGACCCTATGAAATTTCAAGTTGACCCTACCAACACGACCTTGTTCTATAAGAAATTTTCTGAGTACAAATTAAGTGGGTATTATGATTCTGATTATTTTGGACATAAACTTGAGAGAAAAAGCACAAGTGTGAACTACATCTATCTAGGTGACAACTTAAGATCTTGGTCAAGTAAGAGACAAAACACATTTGTCATGTCAACAGTAGAAGTTGAGTACAATTTAACAACTGGTTGTAAGGATGAAACATCAACCACAAGACTACAAAATCCTAGAAACCAACATCCCCATTTATTATGACAACAAGTTTGACATTTTCCTAACCAAAAACCATATACTTCATTTTAGAGTCAAACACCATTTCATTAAGGACTTTGTTCAAAAAGGTGTAATTAATATTTAGTTTGTAAACACTGAACATCAATGGGTTGACGTATTGACCAAACCACTAGCTGAAGATAGGTTTAACTTCATCAAGAAAAACCTAAACCTTACTCTTTTACCTAACTTATGTTGGGCCAACCTTAGACTAGTGTTTCATACTTAGGATAAATTTTATGTTTTATATGTTTATGTTATTTTCATACTATTTAAAAAAGGAAAATTATATGTTTAGGAAGGAAGTTTCATTTGAAGGATTTACAAAATGAATCTTAACAAAATACGAACATTATCAATTTGAAGAATTTGGGAAAACAATCTTAACAAAATATGAACAATATCAATTTGAAGAATTTACAAACTCAAATAGAACAAAATACGAACATAATCAATCTAGAAAAACTAATCAGATTGGATTCAGAAATAAAGAATTGGCTAAAGAATATATTTTCAAAAAGCATCTTGTTCATAATTATTTTTGAATAGGATAACTATTGGCCAAGCTTGGAATGAAAATACAATTCAAAATTAAACAAGGACTAAATTGAAGCCCTAATTTAATCTATAAATAGATACTCAAGGATGAAGAAGAAGATTATCGAAAAATCATAAAACAGTAAAAGAACTCAAGGTCAAAATTCCAAAATCATCTTAGAGATTAAAGGGAGAAACACTTGTTTAACTAGTTAAATCAAATAATGAAAAATTTATCAACTTAGTCTCTTACTTGACCAGTTTAATCAAATTATGACAAAATTATAAACTTAATCAAATATAAATCAACCATTTTCTTGTATTTGCACCTTCAAGTTATAATAAAGAAAACAAGACTCACAAGCAAGAACATAACAAAAAAAAAAGAAGATGATTTATCCTGGTTCACCACTAACATAGTTACTACAACAATCCCTTCAATATGAAGGATTTAATCCATGTTCACCATAGAATAACATTTTTCACTAAACACTTACTAGTCAAACTAACTGTATATAAGTCTTCTCCACCTTCTAGCTTAGTACAATCTAGTTGTTGAGGAAGACAACCACTAATGGTCTAGGTTACAAAAGTATAAGCTAAGTTTGTTCTTAAATAGCTCTCATAGGAGTGTGTTTCAAATTTGTTATTTCATAAATTTTCTCAACACTTAAGTAAAACGAAAGATTAAGAGCAAGAGTTCAAATAAGTATGTATGTGCTTATAACTTGTGCATTTCTTGTTTTTCAAGTGAGGAACGCACTTCCTTTTATGAAGATTATTTAGGGTTTTTGGTTGTTGTCTTGATTGCAAGAAATCTGAATGATTCATGAAGTTTGTATCATACCTTTTGCAAATGATTTGCCATAGAAACTTTCAAAAATAGATCATTGTAATTGATTCAACGTATCTTTTTATGAACGCGAGAGAGAAAAGGATACAATGATTATTTCATATCTTAAGATCTCTAGACAAGTAGAAGATTTAGGATGTTCATTAGAGGATGCACAACAACTTTGTCTTCTTTGGAGCGGTAACATCTTTCAGAGCATACAACAGGAATTAGAGGCAGATTATTAGATGTTTGAAGTGTTGATGTGATTATTATAGGTAGATGATCACTTGCATGTCTAGTTTATGAGAAGTAGATAAACAAAGGATAGCTGCATTTAGCAGAGGTAATTGAAATAAAGCATATCTTGTATTTCCAGAGTCAACAGAAACAAAATATTGTTTGCATTATCGGAGTCAACCAAACCAAAGTTTCACTTGCATCAGTACAGGTGACTGTTAGAGTGCTTACATCAGACGTAAAAAAATAAAGTGAAGTAGAGTCTTGTTGTTCATTTGTCTTTGTTCACTCATCGGAGGATATGACTTAAGAATCTATATAATTCACTTGATTTGAGAAAATGCACACTTAATCAAAATATTAGTGCATTAAATTGTTCCTATAAATTGATTTTGTTATCATCAAAAAAGGATTAAAACACTCATTTTTAGTCATAGTTATTCTAACCAATTTCGTTTTATCAATCTCCTCATTTTTTATAATGAAAAATATATATTTTTGTGAACAATTTTTTAAATTTAATAAAGTATTAAAGAATATTCTAAAAAGTTACAACAAAGGGCACCCTTAGAATATGCATGCTTAATGCATAAGATGAAAGATAATGTGACAAAGTAGTAGTTTAATGTGCATTAGTTACTGAAGTTATGAATAAGGAAAAATTAATTGCTTAAAATTTCTCAAAAGTATATTCTCCTTCTTTTGTAATCTTACAAAAGAGATGAAAAGAAAATACAGAGAGAAAAAATACAGCAAAAATACAAAGAAAAACAAGCAACTAAGGGTTTGGATTCATGAGCCTAGCAAAAACCAAACTAACGGTAATCTCAATATCTTCCCGTATTTTTGAAGTTTGTTCCATAAATGCCTTAGTATTGGCTTCTAGTCAATCGAAATCTTCCTTTTTGACAAACTGCGAAGGATCAAACAAAGGTCCATATAGAGGTGCAGTAGGACTTCTAGAAGCGGAGTCTTCATACCCTAAAGTAGTAGCAATGGAAGCATTGAGAGCGCGCATCATAAGCTATTGGATCAACATATGAAGGTGTAATAGTGCAACCAAAGCAACCACTGAAGGTTCCTGATGAACACCACCAAAAAGAGATGGAGCATCCCTAAATGAGCCTATTGATGTGGCTGTTAGGAGTTTTCGTGACTGATTGCTCTTGGCTTTCTGAAACTGTAAGATCCATAAGTAGATGTTTTCAGTTGTTTGTTTGGAAGCTACAATGCTCTAGGAAGCTAACTGCAATCCATGATTCATGTTATCATAAAGACTTTGAGAATTTTTATTTTGGGTGGAGGAGATTTTGGCAGATATGGAGGTAAGAAGGTTTGGAGGTATGGGAAGCCATATGTTATAGATTATACGAAAGGGTTGATTTCCACAGGAATATAGGAGGTAGTAGGGTCATAGGGGAAGAGAGTGAAGGGAAATGCAAAGGAGTCATCAGATGGTGTATCAACGACTAGGTCAATAAGAACTGGCACAACTTCTTGGGGAAAGGGATGAATAGAATGTGGTGATGTGGGGTCAGGTACTAGGTTGGAAGAGGTAGATGGTGGAGGGAAAGTAGTGGAGGGGGTACACGTTGGAGTTGAAGTGCTAGACTTGTGTACGAAATTATGCGTTTTGTATCTGAGGGATGCAAAATGTTTAGTCAAGGTAGCGTCAAATTCATCTAAGGTATGCATGTCAGACAAAATAGGGATTTAGGGAGAATGAGAAGTTTAACGGTTTGCAAAGACAAAAGTGAGGGAATTGTGAGTAATAAAAACAAATTTAAGAGCCGAAACAATTAAGTTTTCAAAGTTAGTACTAGACGAATGCGTGAGACACCTGTTAGAGTATCACACCTTACAAGAATAAAATTGTTCATATCCAAGACTAAATAAATTTAGATTAACCAGAGGCACAAATAAATTCATTGTCATCAAAAGCATAGCAAATATATATTTAACCATTCATTCTGTTTTACAAGAGGCAAAACCTACGGAAGATTAAACATCATTCTTTAATAAAAAAGAATATTTAGAAGTTTCTTTAGAAGAATAAATATGTCTTTAACAAGGGGTTTTGTGAAAATACGAGCCCATTGATGATCAATGTCGTAAAATTTAATGTCTAAAATACCCTTTTGAACATAATCTTTTATGGAGTGATATTTAATCTCTATATGTTTTTCTCTTGAATGTAAAACAAAGTTTTTGGTTAAACATATGATTGAAGTATTATCACTGAAGATAGAAATGTTACTCATAAATTTTGAAATCTTCCAGTTGATGTTTCATCCATAATAATTAAGTGATGCAGCTAGTTACTGAGACATACTCTACTTTAGCTATAGACAGAGCAATAGTTCCTTGTCTTTTGCTTGACCATAAGATCAAATTATCACCAAGGAACGTACAATTTCCATTGGCACTATTCCTTTCTATCTTATCTATAGCATAATAAACATCACAAAATCCTATAAACACATACTTAAAGGATAACTTATACCACAAACAAAGGTTAATAGTGTCTTTCAGATATCTAAAGATCCTCTTTACAATTATTAAGTGGGATTCTTTAGGGTTATACTGAAATCTGGTACACACATACTAAAAAGAATATCAGGTATCAAGACAATTTAGTATAAAAACGGAACCTATTATTCCTATGTATACCTTTTGATCTACCTTTCTACCTGAGTCATCTTTTTCAATAGAATAAGTTGGATGCATAGGTGTGGACATTGGCTTAAAGTAATTCATTTTAAACTTCTTAAGTAGTTCTCTTGTGTATTTGGTCTGGTGGATAAGTACACCCTATGGGTTTGATGAATTTGAACTCGAAGAAATAATTTTAATTCTCCTATCTTGCTTATCTCAAATTTATTTTACATTAGCTTAGAAAAATCTTGGTAGAGCTTTGCGTTAGTAGAACCAAAAATAATATCATCAACATAAATTTGGACAATGAAAAGGTAATTCTTAGATTATTTTCTTAATAAAGTATTGTCAACCTGACGTCTTTCAAAATCATTTTTAATATAAAGTTGCTTAGTCTATCATACCAAGCTCTTGGAACCTGTCTTAGATTGTCCAAATATTTCTTTAGTTTGAAGATATGGTATGGAAAATTATTATCCTCAGAGCTAGGAGGTTGTTTAACATACACTTCTTCATTTATGCAACAATTTAAGAACACACTTTTCACATCCATATTATAAAAAGTAATTTTATTAAATACAACAAAAGAGAGTAAAAGTATAATAGCATCTAACTTTTGTACAAGGGAAATAGTCTAATTGTAATGAATAACTTCCTGTTGATTGTGTTCTTGGGCCAAAAGTCTAGCTTTGTTTCTAACCACTTTACCTTTTTGATTTAGTTTGTTTATGAAAACCCATTTGGTTCCAATTGACTTCTTTTCTTTAGGCTTGGGGACGAGATTACATATGTCATTCTTTTTTATTTGATTTATATCTTCTTGCATAGCCAATATCTATCCATCAAATGATAAGGCTTCATCTATAGTTGTAGGTTCAACTAAGATAGTAGTCAAAACATAGACGTTTCCTTGAGAGCGTATCTGATTTTTAGATGATCATTTGTGTTTCCTATGATTGGATATTCTAAATGAGAGGACTTGTATTTAATTCCAGATTTAGGGTTCTAATGCTTTTGATATGAGTTTTTAGACAAATCTTCTGATTTATTTTAGATTGACTTTGTTGATTGGGATTTATCAAGTTCCTCTGATATATCTAGTTCCATTGAAATATATAAATCTACAAAGTCTATGTCTAACTTTGACTTTTTATGGTCCAGATTTATGTCATCCAACTTGACATGGATTGATTCCTCTGCAATAGATGGATTGATTCCTATAAGCTTTAGACCTTTCAGAGTATCCCAAAAAGATGCACTTTTTGAGATCGTGAGTCAAACTTGCCAAAACCGCATTTGGTTTCAAAATATAACATATACAACCAAACTGATGCGAATATGAAATGCTTGGTTTGTTCCTTTCCACAATCCATAACTAGTCTAATTGAGAATAGATCTAATGTAGATTCTATTATGAATATAACATGAAACATTCACTACTTATCCCCAAAAGTGTTTGACAATGTTCATTTCATGAATCATGGTACGACTATTTTCTGAAGATATATGTTTTTCCTTTCTACAACACCTTTCTGTTGAGGTGTTTTAGGAGAGGAAAAGTTGTGTAAAATACCTTTCTCTTCACAAAAGTTGTCAAAAAAAATTATTTTCAAGTTCACCCCAATGATCATTATGAATTGTTATTATACATAGACCTTTTTCATTTTGTACTTGTTTGTATAAGGTAGTGAAATCCTTAGGCGACTCATCCTAGTGTTTGAGAAACATTACCCATGTCCATATGGAGTAGTCATTAACAATAACAAGTCTATATTTTTTACCACTAATAGAGCCAATCTTTATAGGGCCAAATAAATCAAGATGTAAAAGTTCAAGTGGGCTAGAAGTGGAAATAATGTTTTTAGCACAAAAAGAAGATTTTGTTTTCCCTTTCTGATCCGATGTCGCACATGGGTCAAATAAAATTGATAAAATGTAAATAGAGGTAATAACTCGATTCATTTCACAAGGAATTCTAATATAATAATATTAACCAAATTGAAAGTTGAAATTAGAAAGGGTTTTTTAGATTTTTGTTTTAACAGATGAGCAAAACGATTAATCCACGTATTCGAGTTTCAAATCTAATATAAGTATTATAACAATGAGTTTAATATCAAACAAGTGTAATCAATCTTATGTGAATTCAATTTCTTTGACTGGATTAAGCATCACAATCATCAAAATATTACAATTAATGATCAAGCGTCGCAAATTTAATTCAATTAAATTAAAAACCGAAGTCAAATTCTGTCAAATGAATTTAATTGATCCTCTTGAAATTCAATTTAAGCAATAAAAATATCAATATAATCAAATAAATAGAGATAAAATCATGAAGCAAAATTGACAGTGTAACATGAATCTCAAGGTGTTGATGAAACTCTGAACTCGTGGATTAATCTTATAAAATTAGCCTTCCATAAAATTAAAATAAAAATTGTTTATTTCTTGTAGCAATCTGAATCCTAATATTTCATGTCTCTAGAAAAGAAAGAAAACTCCCAATATATAGTACTCGAAATTGGACTTTAGGGTTTAAAAACAAGTGGCCAGCTATTTAAAATTATTACAAAAGTTCAGATTAAGAAATATGCAATTTAGGCCTAGTAAAGTTTGGCATTTGACTTTTATTCGAACATAAAAGTGGTAGATATGATTTTTAGCTTTCCAACGCATGCTCGTATACGTCAATCCGATATCCAGAACTCAAGTTATGGCCTACAGGGCGAGAAAGTGTCAAAAATTTTTCTAGAAAATTATTCTAAGCTATAAAGAACTTATAAAATACCAAACTAAAAAGCTAGAAACATGTGCTCAAATGCTATAATCAAATTCTCCCACACTTAAACTTTTGCACTCCGAGCAAAACAATGGACGCGATTCCAAATATTCTTATGAATGCAAAGTGGTAAGAGAAAAAAAAAATATTTCTAGCTTAAGGCAATCATTAATAGTTTTGTATAACAACCAAGGAAAACAAGAAGACAAGTTAACTAAAAATGCATCATAAGTGATAGAGTCATCCCAGGATATAAAATTCTCTCAAAGTGTTTACACTCAAAGTATTTGGGCTACTGTTTACACTCAAAGCACATCATGAAAGCTAACACTACCATAGGCTTGACAAATCTATATAATCTATATTTGAAACACATGCACAAAATGATCAAAAGGTCTTTATTCAGGTTGTAATGTGGCCAAGGTAAGGGTTTGATAATCCTAAGGAGACTACGGCTAAAAATCAAAGAGGATAAATGAGTAATGATTAAGAGAGAAAAACAACATTAAGAAGTAAGTCAACAAAATATTATTGACTTTTATTTTCACACTCCCTTTGCTCACAACACAACCATTTTTTCTTATTTTATTCTTCACACACACACACACGCATATATATATATATATATATATATATATATATATATATATATATATATATATATATATATATATATACCTTCAAATTTAAACAAACAAGTTGAGCACCCCAACAATTATTTAAGGAAATACTCATTTATCTCCAAGATTGGGTCAATTCATTGTTTTTCATTTCAGGCTTGTAATGAGCTATATAACAAAGAATGGGATAATTAGGCTAAAAGGGGCTTAAACAAATGGATAATTGTAGGGTACACTTATTTGGCTAGTACCTTATTAAGAAACATATGCCTAGATCATTTCAATATATGCATGCGGACAAGAGTCAAGTCAAGTTCTGGCGTAACTAGTAATCATGAGTGAGATAACACACAAGAACAAAAAGATGGAAAAATGTATTCCATTCATAATAAGGCTAAAAAATCTCACAAATGTTAATGACCTATAAAAAATGATACAACATAGCATTTTAATCAAATTCATTTTACCAAGAATGCAAAGATACTATCCAATCATGCCAGTCCAAACAAACTTTCAACATTTGCAATGTCCATTTTTATTTATTTATTTATTTATTTTTATCATTATTTTTATTTTTTATTTTGAAATATAACAAATAAAATTCTAAAACAAATAAAATCCTAAACAATACCCCCCACTTAAATTACACATTATCCTCAACGAAAGTAACACGTATAAAATAAGAGTAAGAAAAGGGAACTCCCTATTTAAACTTCAACGTAGGTGGGCTTTTCTAATGATAGTTCTTCTATGGTAGCATCTTCAAGCACATAGCTCTCATGTAATAGCTTAAGGCGTTGTCCATTTACTTTGAACACTTTCTCGGTGTTTTAAATTTTTGTTTCCATTGCACCATGAGGAAAAATGATAGTAATAACAAAAGGGCCAATCCACTTCGATCAAAGTTTCTCAGCCATAATTTAAAGACGCGAGTTGAACAATAAAAAAATTTCCAATGGAAAATTCCTTTCTAGAAATAATCTTATCATGAAAGTACTTAGTTTTCTCCTTACAGATCCAAGAGTTCTCATAAGCTTCAAGTATAAGCTCTTCAAGTTGTTGCAAATGAAGCTTTCTCTCCAAACCAGTTTTCTCCATCTTAAGGTTACAACTCTTGACCGCCCAATAAGCACCTTGCTCTATTTCCACTAGGAGGTGGCATGCATTACCAAACACAAGTCGATAAGGGGACATCCCTATTGGTGTTTTGTAGGTTGTTCTATGAGCCCAAAGTTGGTGGCTCCATTATTTCTTGTTTAGTTGTACCATCTTTTCTGAGATCTGTTTGATTTAACTGTTTAAGATTTTAGCTTGTCCATTAGTCTGGGGGTCATAAGGTGGAGAAACATTGTGCACAACCCCAAAAGGACAAGTGCTAGGAGCATTGCATAGGCCAAAGGGCATCCTCCTATAGGAAAATGTGCCAAAAGGACAAGTGAATGTCGCCTTTTATTGGTCCTCTAGTGCAATATCAATATGAAAATAACCAGAAAAACCGTCAAGAAAACAATAATGTGACTTACCAGCCAACCGTTCAAGCATCTGATCAATGAATTGTAAAGGAAAATGATCCTTTCTAGTTTTCTGGTTTAGTCTCTTGTAATCGATGCATACCCTCTAGCTGTTCTTCACTCGTGTAGGGATAAGATCATTATTTTTATTTTGAACCACTGTGAGTCCAGTTTTCTTAGGGACTACCTGCGCCAGACTCACCCATTGACTATCAGAGATGGGGTACATAATGCCTTCTTGCAAGAGCTTGGTCACTTCTTTTTTTTACAACATCCAAAATTAATAGGTTAAGTCACCTTTAGGGATGCCTAACAGATTTTACCCCATCCTCTAGTAGTATCCTATGCATATACATGGATGGGATAATACTAGAAATATCACCCAAGGTTCATCTGATATCCTTCATATGATTTCTCAAAATCTGCAACAACTTCTCTTCCTGTTCATCTTAAAGTTTGGATGAAATAATCACAAGTAACTTGACACTTCCTTCTAAATATGCACATTTCAAATTTTCAAGAAGTGGTTTAAGCTCTATAGTTGGTGGTGGTTCAATGGAAGGTACAACACCAGTGGCTGAAGCTAAGTCTGCAAAATCAATTTTGTAAGTAGAAATATCAATATTATGACGATAACCAACCTGCAAGGCAGCTTCGATCTCACCACACACAGAGTACAATTGAGTATTTGTACAAAAATCACAAGTATACGTATCATAAAAACCAGACAATGCATGAAAATCAATAGCAAACATATCAGGGTAATTGTCATTAAGCAAATCAGCAAGCAATTCAATTTGAAAAATAGAATGTTCTTCCATGGGGTGTTTCATAGCATCAAAGATGTTAAATTTTACAATGTTATCACCAAATTCCATGGATAGAGTTCCATAATGCACATCAATTTTTGTTCTATCAGTTTTCAAAAATGGTCTTCCTATGATGATAGGCGCCCTGTTGGACTTATTATCTCTCTCCATGTCTAGAATGTAAAAATCTACAGGAAATATCAATTCATTAACTCGAACAAGTACATCCTCCACAAGTCTAGCAGGACAAGCATTGCTCTTGTTTGGCAATTTAATGGTAGCACTCGTACTCTATAAATGTCCAAGAGCAAGAGAGTTAATAAAAGATGTAGGCATAACATTAATGGAAGCTCCTAAATCTAACATAACATTTTCAAATTGACTATTGCCTATGGTACATCAAATGGAAAAAGTTCCTAGATCTTTGCATTTTTTAGGCATGGTCTAAATGAGGGCTGAAACATTTCGCCCCATGTTTACCCTTTCATTACCTTTTAACATTCTCTTGTGTGTGCACAAATCTTTTAATTTTTTTTTGCATATCTTGTAATTTGTTTAATTGCTTCAAGGAGGGGAATGTTCACTTCCACATTCCTAAATGTATCCAGGATCTCCTTGTCCTTATCTGCCTAATCCATTTTCTTAGTCTTCACTGCTCTTTGAGGAAAAGGAAGTGGTATATTTTGCTCAACATCAACAGTTTAAGGTATCAAAGTGTCCTCAACAACCTTATTATTTTTCACTGCAGTTTCAGGTACCTTTGGTATTTCAACAACTTTCACAGACGTCAATGTGATTGCACTAACATTGGGAGCATTTGGATTTACTACTGGCTGTGTAGGAAATGGATTTGACCCTTGAGTCTGCAATTGATTAATTGAAGTGGCTAGCTGACCAATCTTTGTTTCCAAATTTTGAATGATGGAATATGTTCTTTGTTGAAATTGGAGATTCTGGACAGCCATATACTTAATGAGGTCCTCAGGTTGGAATGGTTTCTCCAACCAGGATTGTACCTATTAGATGACAAATCATAGTTGGCTTAAGGATTGTATATATTTGCTGCATATGCTTGAGGAGCATCATCAATTAGATCTTCTTGCAATGTAGGACATGAATTTGAAGGATGCTATTGAGAATTGTAAATACCACAAACCACTGCTTGTATTTTACCTGTTGTCAATTATTTTACTAAAGATGTAAGCTCATCAAGTATGCCTTCTAAATTCTTGTGGGAAGAAGCTTGAATTTCATTCACACCCCTTGTCAACACTGTTGAACTGTTTCTAGTTGTAAAGTGCTGAGAATTAATGGACATGTTATCAATCAAAGCCTTTGTCACTTCTGGGGTCTTATCGACAAGTGCTCCCCCACTAGCAGCATCCAAAATGCTTCTATCCACATGTAACAAGCCTTCATAAAAATATTGGATGAGCAATTATTCTGAAATCTGGTGATGAGGATAGCTACACACTAATTTCTTGAATATCTCCCAATACTCATGTAATGATTCGCTGTCAATCTGCCTGATGCCACATATTTCTTTTCTGGTTAAAGCAACTCTTGAGGCAGGGAAGAATTTTTCTAGAAACAATATTTTGAGATCATTCCAACTTGTGACAGAACTTGGTTGGAGGTAGTATAACCAGTCATTGGCAGCATCTTGGAGTGAATGTAGGAAGGCTCTCAGCTTAATATGGTCTTTTGTGACTCCTTGAGGCTTCATGGTAGAATACACAACATGGAACTCCTTCAAATGTTTGTGGGGATCCTCAGCTACAAGACCATCAAACTTTGGAATCAAGTGTATTAAACCATATTTAAGTTCAAATGGTACAATAACTTCAAGATATGTGATACACAATGCATTATAATTGACATTAGGTGCAGCAAGTGGTCTTAAGGTTCTATTATTCGCATCAGCCATATTTTGCAGCAAGTTGTCACTTATACTATTTGACTTTGACTCGTTAACACTAGCAGCTCTATTAAGTCTACGACGTAAATGAAATGTCCTATCTATTTTAGGTTCAAGGGAGTACAAATTTACAGAACTAGCCCTAGTCATTCATCGTCATAACAATGCAATGCAAAATCACAATGCTGAAAATTCCAACAAGGTCCATATTGCTAAAATTGAAGTAAAAAAATCAAAAACCATATCAAATAAAATCCTAAAAATATAAAAAATACCACAAAAAGTTTCTAAAAATCAAATAAAGGCAACACTATTTTTTTTAGAATTTTTGGAGAATATCAACAATTCAAAAAATTGAAAAAAGGTCTAAACGAATGATTTTGGGATTTTGAGCATCGTATTCCTTGATTTTTTTGTGTGGATTTTCTGGCCAAATTTCGGAGCAATATGAGATAGTCGCCTGAAAACCAGACTTTTTTACTAGCACATCCCAACGAGCTAGCAACAAGTCTATCTGACTTGTAGAGCAACAAAATACGAAGAAATAATTGTTAGGATGGTTAGTAATACTCTAAAACTGGTTAATATTGTTATCAGATAGCCCCGACAACGGTGCCGATTTGATCCGATGTCGCACACGAGTCAAATAGAATTGATAAAATGTAAATAAAGATAATAACTCAAGTCGTTTCGCAAGGACTTATGATATAATAATATTAACCGAATTGAAAGTTGAAATTAGAAATGGGGTTTTTAAGATTTTTGTTTTAACATATGAGCAAAATAATTACTTCACTTATTCGAGTTTCAAACATATCACATATTCTATCAATGAATTTAATTTCTAATTTGTGATTTTATTCTTATTTGACTATAAAATTGATCAAACAAGTGTAATCAATCCTATGTGAATTCGGTTTCTTAGACTAGATTAAGCATCACAATCAAAATATTACAATTAACGATCAAATATCGTAAAATTATAATTCAATTAAATAAAAAACCGAAACCAAATTTTGTCAAATGAATTTAGTTGATTCTATTGAAATTTAATTTAAGCAATTAAAATATCAATATAGTCAAATAAACAGAGACAAAATCATGAAGCAAAATTGACAGTGTAACCTGAATCTCAATGTGTTGATGAAACTCTGAACTCGTGAAATTACTCTTCCATGAAATTAAAATAAAAATTGTTTATTTCTTGTAGCAATCTAAATCCTAATATTTTAAGTCTCTAGAAAAGAAAGAAAACTCTCAGTATATAGTACTCGAAATTGGGCTTTAGGGTTTAAAAACAAGTTGCTTGCTATTTAAAATTATTACAAAAGTCCAGATTACGAAATATGCAATTTAGGCCCAATAAAGTTCGGCATTAGACTTTTATTCCAACACCAACTTTGTAACTCTGATTTTTAGCTTTCCAACGCCTACTTGTATGCGTCAATCTGATATCCAGAGCACAAATTATGGCCTACAAAGTGAGAAAAGGGTCAAAATGCAAATAATAAAATTTTGACCCAAAGTTTAGAAACAAGCTAAAAAATTATTCTAAGCTATAAAGAACTTATAAAATACCAAACTAATAAGCTAGAAACATGTGTCCAAATGCTATGATCACTTTCTGACATGCCTCACAAAGAATATTTGATTCGTACTTAAGATTTGGCAAACCTTTAACTATTTCAAGTCTTTTCAATTTTGAGATTAACCTCAAATTGGCATGTCCTAATCTTTGTGGCATATCAGTTGTTCCTCGCTCACAGACATGTTACACTTGACTTCTTGTTTATTTAAATCAAATAAGTTTATTTTGTAAATGTTGTTTTTCCTTTGGCCAATTAATAGTATGGATCCATCTGTTTGACTTATTGCCTTACAAGACTTTTTATTGAAGACAACATCATAACCATTATCGCTTAATTAACTTATGCTTAGTGTTATGCAATAGTCCTTTTACTAGCAAAACATTCTTCATAGAGGGAATATAATAGTTACCTATTTTGCAATGCCCAATGATCTTACTCTTCTGATCACCTCCAAATTCTACAAATCATTTGTTCTTGAGGGTCAGGTCTTGGAACATAGACTTTTCTCCTATCATGTGTCTTGAGAATCTACTGTCCAAGTATCATGACTGGTGTTTCAACTTTGTTGATATGGATATTTGCAAGATAAATTATTTTATTCTTAGGTATCCAAATTTTGTTCGGTCTGGTTTGTTAGTTCTAAAATGTATCTTGACTCTCTCTCTCTCTCTAAAGAACATATATATATATATATATATATATATATATATATATATATATATATCTAATCACGAAAATAAACGAAGAAGAATAAAAGAATGGAATAGATTTTTCAAAAACTAATAATAATTTTGAGGGTTAAATATATTTTTAATCACTGTAATAATTTCTTCGAACTTTGATCCTTATAAGTTTTCTTTTACGAATTTTAGTCTATGTTTTTTTTT
>JBBPBR010000007.1:37106323-37148584 GCA_037974775.1 Cicer pinnatifidum | reverse complement strand
TTATAAAAGCTCAAGTCACATGTTCCAAGTGACTTTTTTGATGACATATCGTTGATAAGAGTTTAAAGTATAATTAGTTTAATAATTTAACTATTTACTCTTAAATCTTTATTAATTTATCTATAACTTCAAGTTAAAGAATAAATAGTTAAATTATTAAATTAATGATATTTTAAAGTATTAGCAATGACATGTCATTAAAAAAAAGTCAATTAAAAAATGAGACATGAACTTTTGTAAAATCGATTCACGTATATTTTGTATATCTTATTGCATTTATAAAAATAGTTGAGTTGAGATCACTCTAGAGCACTTGGATGATATGGTAATAGTATCTTCCAATTTAACTATAGGTCTTTGATTTTAAACCAGTCTTGAGAGCGCAACAGTAAGGTTCATCCCAATAATAAGCTTTAGCATTATGGAAGAAACTTTTTATTTAATAGTTCAAATCAAGTGGATGATTCCAATTTACCAAGTTAGCATATCAATGTGAACAAACATCTTGTTGCATTGTTGCTTGCCATGTAATTACCAAGTTAGCATATCAATGTGATACAATACCTTGTTACATTGATGCTAGGATCAAAAACTGCTCATTAGAAAATATCTCCTCAATTGTTCCTTCCACACTGTCTTTAATACTTCATGCACATTGAAAATGTGGCTTGCAATATCATTCTCCACACATTTCATATCTTTGATCTCTATGTCAAACTCTTGTATTAGTAACCCCCACCTTATGAGCTTGGGTTTTGCATCTTTACTTGCCATCAAATACTTAATGACATCATGTATATACAATGATTTTTTGTCCCATGAAGTATGATTTGAACTGGTCAAAAGAAAATAAACTTTCATCACACATGATTTCGAATTACTTATCCAAGTTTGATGAAATGATGATAAGTGCTAGTCAGTTCGGTCACATGTTCCTGATTTGGATACTACTGATGGTAATATTGAGAATGATGAGCCACATCATTGTGTTGATGATCATCGACTTAGAGATGCAGTAAATATTCCAACTAGTGAAGATCATGAGTTGTCACACGATGAAAATCTTAGTGATACTTCTGAATCATCTCTAACCCAACTCAAGATGTCTAAGAGACAGATACAACCATCTACAAGATATGTTTCTGACGACTATGTGAATTTGACTAATGAAAGGGAACTTGGTTGTTTTCGAGAGGTCATGGAGAGTGAAGAAAGTCAAAAGTGGTTGGATGCAATGTATGATGAGATGAAATCCTTGCATGATAATCACACTTATGATTTGGTGAAGTTGCCCAAAGGAAAAAGGAGTTTGGAAAACAGGTGGATCTGTAGAGTGAAACTTGAGAGTAACTCAAAGTCTTCAAGGTGTAAAGCCAGATTATTGGTGAAAGGTTTCTGTCCAAGAAATGATGTTGATTTTAATGAGATTTTCTCACGTGTGGTAAAAATGTCATCAATTAAAATTGTGTTGAGTTTGACAGCTACTCTTGACTTAGAGGTAGAACAAATGGATGTAAAAACGGTTTTCCTTCATGGTGATTTGGAGGAAGAGATTTACATGAAGCAACCTTATGGTTTTCTTGTTGAAGGCAAGGAAGACATGTTTTTGGCTGTCGTAAAACCAGATCCTTCTAATCCTAAATTTGGTATTGAAGCCAAGGAAGACTATGTGTTTAGACTAAGAAAAAGTCTATATGGTTTGAAGCAAGCTCCAAGGCAGTGGTACAAAAAGTTTAAGCCAATTATGTGTGACCAAGGATACATGAAGACTACTTCTGACCATTGTGTATTTGTTAGAAAATTTTCTAATGATGGTTTCATTATTCTGTTATTATATGTTGATGACATACTTATTGTTGGGAAAAATATTTCCAAGATTGACAGGTTAAAGAAGCACTTGGGTGAGTCATTTTGCATAGCAGCAGTTAAACAGATTCTTGGCATAAGAATAATGCATGACAGAAAGGAGAAGAAACTTTGGATGTCACAAGAACACTATATTGAGAGTGTTGCAAAGGTTTCTGATTGAAAATTCCAAGGTTGTAAGTATTCCTCTTATTGCTCATTTTAAGTTGAGTTCTAAATAAAGTCCTTCTAGTGAAGATAAGAAAAGAGACATGGAACAAGTTCCTTATCCTTCTATTGTGGGTAGTTTGATGTATGCAATGGTATGTACAAGACCAGATATTGTGCATGTTGTTAGTAGTTAGTAGATTTTTTTGTCAAATCTAGGTATAAAGCATTGGAATGCTGTAAAATGGATTTTGAGGTATCTTTGTGGTACTACATATATGAGGCTTTGTTTTGGAGGTGAAAAACCTATTTTGGTGGGGTACTCCGGCTCATATATGGCTGAAGATTTTGACTCGAGAAAGTCAACTTCAAGCTACATGATTAAATTTGCAGATGAAGTTGTGGCTTGACAATCCATATTACATAAATGTGTAGCATTGTCTACAATTGAGGCAAAGTTCATTGCCATTACTGAAGCATATAAAACGTTGATTTGGTTGAAAAAACTCTTGCATGAGCTTGAGTTTATTTAGGACAAATATGTATGATTTATCAATAGTCAAAGTGTTATTCATCTTGGTAAGAATTCGACGTTTCATAGCAGGTCATAACACATTGATGTGAGGTATCATTGGATGCGTGATGTTTTGGAAGCTAAGTTGTTGGAGTTAGCTAAAGTTCATACTGATTATAATGGTTTTGATATGATGACTGAATCATTACCAAGAGGGAAGTTTGAAACTTGTTGTGATATCGTCGGTTTGGCGATTATCTCCACATTATTGTGAGGGGGAGATGTGTTAGGTATTAGGCTCCCTTCCTATGTGGAGAAATGTCAAATATTGTAGCCTATATGTCTCACGTATTTAAGTTGAGAATGATCTAATTAGAGTTGTAACAAGGAGACTATTTTGAAATGAAAGACAATCACCAAAAGAGAAAAAAGAAGAGTAAACCTATTCTCGATTTTGTTAAATTAGTCTCAGAAAAACATCGATTGATTGCGCATTCATTAACAGTTGGATCATACTGATTTTTGGACAACAGGTTCGCAACATTCAGGTCTTTGTTTTCAACGGTCGGATAAGCAAAACGACATCTGGAAGGGGAGGAATCCTGCTCGCACATCAGCAGGTTTCTTGGAAATTTTTCTTCTTCTTGCTTTTCATTTATAGGCTTTAGTGCTTTCCTATTTTGGCTGGTTGTAGGCACAATTTGTGCATTATTTTGAGACATTCTTGTACCCTTATTTGATTACAGTGGAACTATTTCTTTGGTCTGGACGACCTGTGGTTTTTACCCTTGCATTGAAGGGTTTTCCACATAAAAATATCGGTGTTCTTTACGCCATTTTATTTTGATTAATTTGTTGTTGTTCCTCACATGTTCTTGCAAGTTGTGAAAATTTTATGTATGCTGCGTATTACTTGTTATTGCGTTTTTATGTTTATTCCCCATCAATTTCTCCAACGATTTTGCGATAGGACAACTTTTGATCCTATCTATAAAAGGTTCATGTAGAAGGGTATTCTCATTAACATCTGAGTATCCTGCAAAAGTGAATGTTAATGGATGATGTCATAGAAGATGAGGAGTATGCTCCCCGAGGGGGGCTTATTTCAACATCCGTCCCAATAACACCTGTGAAGGTAGTCACTATAATGATTTTTTTATTTGAGACTAAAGGTACATTTGCTTTAATTCTAGTTTTTAGTTTTTAAAAACAATTTTAAAAATCAAAGTTTAAAAACTCACTTTAAGAAAAAATCAAAATTAAAACATGTTTGGAGATGATAACTCAATTTAAGGTAGGAAAAACTTTGTACTCAAATAACACTTAAAAAGTGACTTACATTTTACCTCCCTCTAAAGACACTAGCGGTCGCAGAGTTTGAATCTGAAATCTCTAAATTTAATATTTGTCATTTTACGGTTACATCAAACCTTTAGACATAATTATATATATAATTTTAGAAGTTCAAATTAAACCATACATTTTTTATAATCTCATGGTTTTGATTGATACTTCACAAATCCTTTACACTCATAGTGTATATAAACTAGATATTTATTTAATTATTTATACTTTTGAATTATTATTATTATTATTAAAATAGATCAGTCAGCCCAAAAAAATCCAGTCAGTCCAAAAAGAAAATAGATCAAGCTAGGTAGATGCGGAGAGTTAAAAAACTGAAAAATAAAATATTATTTATCTATTTCATTTTTTTTAGTTTTAAAAAGTATAATATTAAAAATAATTTTAAAAATAATTTTTAAACATAATCATTCAAATAAATTTTTTAATTTTTAAAAACTAAAATATAAAAATGTTTCAAACATTGAAAGTTTTCACGGTGTTTTCAATTTTCTTCTCAAAACTAAAATGTAAAATTGAAAAGGAAAACCTCTTTTTGGTGATTTACTTTTGCAGTCCACAAAACTAAAAATTGAACAATTGCTTTCACAATTACAATTATATAAGTGATTTATGAAACAAGTTTTATCACTTTTTTATTTTTAAAAACTAAAAATTGTTTTACAAAAGGGAATAAAGAGGCGTGTTTGATTGAGTTTTGTTTTAATGTTTTGAAAAACTATTTTATAAATCAAATTGAAGAAATTGTTTTTAAGAAAAGAAAATAAAAGCATTTTATTTTTTAAAACAGTTTTGGAAATGAGAAAGTGAAAAAATTTGTTTGATAAGTTTATTTTTAAATTTGTTTGATAAGTTTATTTTTAAAATAGTAGTAGAAGGTAAAAATTCTTTACGACAATTACGCCGATTGTATAAAAATATCTAATATATAATGTGTTTTTAAGATAAATCAAAGTTGCACATTATTATATACCTTTCTTCATCAATAATTGCTCCAATTCGATCTGTACATGTTTTTCTTTGGTTTCCTTGTTCAAATGTGGAAGTCAATAGAAACCTCTTGTGAAATCTGAGACTCTTGCATCAAACATCATGGTAATCCCAGTAAGTTTATGCAAATCAGCTACTAAGAAAATTGTTGAAGAACTTAGCACTGTACTTACAAACAAGTATAATCTATACTCTTCCTTCAAACACGATTTCATCAAGCTAAAGAATGACATGTCAGCGATTTCAGCAGTTCTTCTAGATGCAGAAAAGAAGCAGGAAAATAATCACTTGGTTGAGAATTGGTTGATGAAGCTCCGGGACGCTCTGCACGATGCACAAGACTTGTTGGATGATATAAATGTTGAATCTTTGAGGCAGAAAGTGGAGGCTGAATGGAAAATAGTTACTTGGGTAAGAAACTTTTTTATACTTTCTGATGTGGATGATAGAATTAAGAAAATTATAGAGAGAATCAATGAGATAGCGAATCGGACAAGTAGTCTTCATTTGAAGGAACTTGATCAATATCAAGTGAATACTAGTAATAGACAAAGGGTGATGAATTCAATATCATATATGAGATGTTGCAGAGAGGTTGTTGGAAGAGAAGAAGATGAGAAACAAGTGATTGAAAGGTTATTAGAAAAAAGTGATAGTTTTGTTGTTGTTCCTATTGTGGGAATAGGAGGGTTGGGGAAAACAGCACTTGTTAATTTAATTTTTGATGATGATAGGATAAAGGATGGTTTTGATTTGAGGATTTGGGTAGATGTGTCTGATGATTGGAGTATAGAAAGGATTTGGGAAAAGAAACTTGTTAGAGGATTTGATCGTTCTTCGGATAAGAATGTTAGCGACATAGATTTCTTGTCGTGTCTTAATGATTATGTGGGTGGGAAGAAGTTTTTACTTGTTCTAGACGATGTTTGGAATTGTAATCGCGTAGAATGGCTTGATATGAAGAAAATGTTGTTAGGAAATTGTGCAAAAGGGAGTAGAATTGTAGCGACAACACGCTATAAAAGTACTGCATCAATTATGGGTGAAAATGAGAATGAAAATAGTCTGTATCAACTAGGTGCTTTGGTTGATGGTGATTGTAGGTATTTGTTTGAGAAATGGGCGTTCGCAGAAGGAGAAAGAGTGCAACATCCTAATCTTGTTAAAATCGGAGAAGAGATAGTGATGAAATGTGGTGGTGTGCCTTTAGCAATACGCAGCGTGGGAGGCTTACTATCTGGAACTAAAGAAGAATCTTATTGGATGTCAGTGAAAAACAGCGATACTTGGAGTATGAGTCATTTGCCTGAAAAGGAAGATGGTATAATGTCGGTTCTCAAATTAAGTTATGATCAATTACCATCCCATTTTAAAGATTGTTTTGCATATTGTTCTTTACTTCCTAAAGGTAAAGAATTTGATAAGCAAGATTTAATCCATTTATGGATGGCTCAAGGTTTCATTCAACCATCAAACAATGATCAGCAATTAGAAGATGTAGGAACTTGGTATATAAATGAATTTGTGTCTAGATCAATTTTTGAAATAGTACATGAGAATCATAAAACTGAAATAGTAAAATGCAGAATGCATGATCTATTTCATGATCTTGCTAAATTAGTGGCAGGAAAGTTGATGGTTAACTCTGATACTTCAAAAATGTCTGAAAGCACAAGACACATTTCATTTTGGGATCAATATAACATTAGGGAAGATCCAAGTTCATTTCTCGAGTTACCAAAGTTGAGAACGCTTCTTTCGAATACGAAATTAGGACCTCATTTTAATGTCTTCCTCACAGGTTCGACTTATCTACGCGCGTTGGATTTGAGCAACATCGGCATAAGACATATTCCAGATAGCATTGGCAACATGAAACATTTGAGGTATCTAAATCTAAATGGAAACCATGAACTTCGAATCCTTCCCAATTCCATTTGCAGCCTGCATTTTCTACAAACTTTGAAGCTATCAGGATGCAGAAAAATTAGCACCTTCCCAAAGAACTTCAGTCACTTAGTTTCTATTAGACATTTGGTGATAACCTCTCCAAATATTTCGGAGAAACAACTTGGTACTTTAACATCTCTTCGGTCGTTAACGATCGAACAATGTAGAAACCTTGTGTCTTTGACAGAAGTAACTCAGAACCTCACTTCCCTTCGTACGCTGCGAATCCACAACTGTGCTAAATTAAATTCACTGCCAAGTAGTTTGAAAAACTGCACTGCCCTTGAGAATTTGGAAGTTGTGAACTGTCCTATGATTGAATCATTGGATGTGTGTATGCTAGGTCTTTCGAGTCTTCGCTCGTTAACTATCAAAGGTTTAAGCAAACTAAGAACTCTACCAATCAAGCCTGAATTCTATGCAAGTAGTCTTCGATATCTGCTCATTATAGACTGCATTTGTCTTATGATAATACCTGATTGTGTGAGGTATCTGTCATCACTTATGCGTCTACACATTCGATATTGTCCCAACCTTTTTAACTTACCATATGGGTTTGGACATCTTACTTCTTTACAAGTTCTGCAGATTGATGGTTGTCCTGTTTTAAGCACAAGATGCAGAAGGATTGTTGGCGAGGATTGGGAAAAGATAGCTCATGTACACGAAATATATGTTGACAATGTCAGAATCTAACTCACCTGCACTAAAGTCTTCTTGCAATTTGGGCCCTGAAATAATTGTGTGGGTTGAGTATTTTCTTGCAGCCTCAGCATGCCATGAATGCCTCTCCTAGCTGCTGTGATTAGCATTTGCTGCTATTATGGCTATTGTGATTGCTACTTATGCTAAGGCTGAAAAAGAACCTGTCAAATTATTGTGTGCTAATTTCTCAAAGAGAGAAGTTCTGTATGAATCTCTATTATTGTTACAATTAGATGTATTTATATATTCATATCTCAAATCTAAGTACTTACAATTCATTGATGTTTGTAAAATTATTGTGCAATTTTAGTTACAAACTTTAATGACACAAATGAGATATAAGGGAATCATGACATGAGCTGAATTATGGGTCAAATAATTGTAAGAGTGGTAGCATAGTAATACCAATGTAAAATAATTCTTAATAGATTAGTGATATTCAATTCAATGCATATGTAATATGTTCCCAAAATATTTATTAAATAGGTAGTATAAAACTGTTTCTTTACAATGTAGCCCTTTTCATACGTGTAATTTATTAAAGGGAGTACAGGATATACTCTAATCCTTGCACAAAAAAGTGAGGTCCAGATTAAACATCATAACAGAGAAACACTACCCACCTTCTATGTAAGGGTTGAAGAGATCCCTCCAAACAATGTCTCAAAACTCAGACCACAAAAATTACATCAAATTAATATGCAGTTAATAAAAAAAAGAAGTTAATTCCTAATATTTTTGTTGTTTATAGGATGTATGTTAAATAAGCGGTTAATCTCATATTTGATTGATTAATGATTGTTCAAAATGGTAAATGGTATAAACATTAATATCTCTCTATTATTACAAAAAATTAAAAAATATTAATATATGTATTTTTCATTGTATTTACAATACAAATACGGTGAACAATAGATAAAGTGTTGATATTTAGTGTCAAATTTTGTGTCAAAATAATATTTTGGTTAAATTAAAGAGATTTCAAGACTATATATCTATACAACATTCTACTTTTTATATATTTTTTCTCACTTCAATCCCCCTTATCCAATATATATATATAAGTATAACATCTATTTTTTATATATTTTTTTTCTCTTTGGTCCCACATTCCCTTATCCAATATATATTATATACACTGTCGTAGTTTTGTGTCAAAATAATACAACACTAAAATATTCGCTTTTGTTTCTATCTCTGATGCAATAAAAACTTCAAATTAATGCTCAAATGGTAAAACCTTACCCTTAGTTATTGATATTAAGTTGAGTATTAACTTTGTGAATTTGCTGAAGCGTCACTCTCATAATGTCAAGCTAACAGGGACTAAAATGGCTTTTTTTTTTTAAAAAAAATTACAGTAAAATTAAAATAAAACACAATAAATATTAATTTAGTTCTAAAAAATACAACTTACTATAAAATAGTTTTTAAAAGATATAATTTATTATAAAAGATAATATTTGACAGATATAACATAATGTCAAATTAGTCTGTAGATTCAAAATGTTCTCATTTGTAATTTTTCCTTAATCCATTTCATATAACTAAAATTGATTTGATTAGTGCACTATTTTGTAAAATATATTTTGTGTACTAATTATTACTATTCCAACAAAATAATGCAAGGAGTACAATCGACACACTCGATAGCAAATTCATTTTAACACATTGTTTTTAATTGATTAAAATTTAAATGAATTCCGTTAAATATATTTAAAACTACAAGATTTTATGGAACTATTAAAATTTCAACTAATTAGAGAGTGTGTCATAAATAATTTGTTTGATACATCATAACAGTATTTTGCGAGCATAATACAAGTTACGATGTAAATTATGGTCTTGTTTGAATTTAAAAACCAAATTGACTTTATCTTAAATTTATTGAAGATTATTTTGATAATAAGTTCTATTGTTTATGAACTATTTTCACAATAAATTATATATTTTAGAGATCAAATTAACATTAAATTATGTTTTAATTTTATTTTTATTGTTTTTTTAAAAAAATATTAACGTGATTTTAGTCTTTGTGAAATCTATTTGTATATGTGACAATAAGAAAGTGTCACATCAATAAATTTACAAAATTAACTGTCAATAAATAATAAATTTAATGTTAATAACTAAATTGACAATAGTTTTAATTATTTGAAGATTAATTTAAAAGTGTTACCGAATTAAAACATTACATTTTTAAAAATTAAAATAGTGATTTATCCTCTTAAATTAAATAAATATGTGAACATGTGTTTTTGAAACTAACCGTTGCCTCCATTATTTTTTTTCAATTTTAGTGACTTTAAATTATATAATTGCTAATCCATGTGAGTTAAAGAAATGAAAACGATTTCTTAAGTAAAAAAATAAAAATAAAATACATCTCTATACCTCTGAATAGAAACAAAGAGATACACTACGAGAGTGACGTTCTAGTTCTTCTTATTCTTACCTTTCTGCTTTTCCTCTCTCGTTTGCTGCTCTATTGCATCCGTTTTTCCTCGTTCCATATTTTGTCAACCTCTTCCACCTTCTTGAAACCATGAACACTTCCATAATCGGTAAGTTTTCTACTTTTTTTTTTCTTCTTTCAATTTCTCTTTCTTTCTCCCCCATTTCCTTTACCTCCACTTCATTCTGTTCATAAAATTATTACGATAATAACCTCATTACTGTCTATTTAGGGTACCATTATTTTATAATTCGCTACACACTTTCTTTTTTGTTTCTTCAACGCAACTTTCAATTTACCTTCCTTGAATTTACTATATAGGTAAAGTAGCCACACACAAATAAAAATTACCCTAATGTTTATTTCACTTTAATTTTTAGTTCATATTCTTATTCTAGGTTTTTTGACATTATTATTGTGCTGTTCCTTGTTGAAGATCCGTTGCAGGGTGATTTTCCAGAAGTGATAGAGGAGTATCTTGAACATGGGTGTATGAAATGTATTGCTTTCAATCGTCGTGGTACTCTTCTTGCTGGTAATTATCACTTACCCTTTCTTTTAATGCCTTCTTCTATTCCTTCCATTTACTTGCAATTCTTATGCTAATACTGCTGGTTTTTGAAAAAATGGTAAATATTAGGGGCCAAAATACCCTTTCCCCTAGTTGATTGGAAAAGAAATAGGGTTAGTTGTATGTGAGTTATGCACAATGTTAAGGGTTTTTAGCAAGGTTTATATCACGGTTGAAGTTATTTGGGGAAAAAAAGTTAGGAAATTGATTTGTAGGAAGAGTTGAGCCTTTTATTAGCATTACCGAAAATTGGTGTTTTAATTCTTCATATTGTGGAGAATCGCGGTTGAATGCGGGGATGATATGTCCACAATGGCAGTGGTGTTGTGATTGACGAGGCATGAAAATCTTTGCGTCTAGGCTACAATTGTGACTGCGCACCTTTTAAAAAATTTGGGTTCTACCAATGATGATGGGAGTCTGTTTAAATTCTAGAAGTTTGACTTTGTTTGGACTTTGAAGCTTGACATTTTATTTTGCAAATAAATGTAAGCTGATTTTGTATGCAAGGGATGCTTATGCTTAGTACTTACCACACATCTTTTGTTACTATGTAAATTTGTTGTTGCTTGTGTTAAGGAGAAACACTGTGTGAATGATGTTATTTGTTGGAGTATCTTTAGTTCTGTCTTAAGAAGCGGGTGTAGCAGCAGCTATAGTGGTGTTGCGTAACGTTTTTGAGTAGCAGCCAAATAGCAGAGCAGGAAAACAGCGAGTGCTAGAGTGAAGTTCTTGTAAAAACCTGAAAATATATCCTCCACTTATAGTTATTCACTGTGCTTTTATTTCTACTTTTGGTCCTTTCACCCTAAAACTTATTTACTTTATATTGGGTTTGAATATACATTATAATGAACTTTGATTTTTAGTTAGGCATGTCTTTAATTTTGTGTATGGTTCTATTTTTGACCTTTCATGTGTATGGTACTATGGTATAAATGTCTTGTATTGTTTCCTTAAACATCAAAGTAGTGGCCATACTATCACTCAGGAAAAAAATCAGTACTTTTAAGTATTTACTATAAAAACTTTCTGACTATATTTATATACACAACTATTTTTCATTTTTGGATTAGATTTCAAGAGGTATTATTATTATAAGTGTATTTCCTTCTGGTTTATATTGCAGTTCTTTTGTGTTTTGAAGCATTTAGGCTTATATTTGCATAATTGCATTTGAACTTTTATGAATTATTCATTGGAGGTATTATACATTATCGACTTGCTCACTCTCGATACTTGATTTGATCAATTGAATCAGCTGGCTGCAATGATGGAAGTTGTGTTATCTGGGATTTTGAAACCAGGGGAATTGCTAAAGAGCTTCGAGATAATGAATGTTCTTCTGCTATTACCAGTATTTGTTGGTCAAAGTGTGGTAATCGAATTCTTGCATCTGCTGCTGACAAGTCATTATCCCTGTGGGATGTTATGAGTGGTAAGAGGATAACAAAAATAGTTTTGCAGCAAACCCCTTTACAAGCTCGGCTTCATCCGGGTTCCTCGAAACCATCTCTCTGCTTGGCATGTCCTCTCTCATGTACACCGATGATTGTTGACTTAAACACTGGAGATACTACTTTCCTTAAAGTTTCTGTCTCTGAGAAACCAAGTGGACCAAACCCTGCCTCACGCAACAAGTGTTCTGATGGGAGTACCTCCTTCACACCTACTGCTGCATGTTTTAGTAAGTATGGCAACCTGGTTTATGTGGGAAACTCAAAAGGGGAAATTCTTGTAATTGATAGTAAAGATGGTGAGGTGCGTGGCATGGTTCCCATCTCTGGTGGTTCTGTAGTTAAGAACATTGTGTTCAGCAGGAATGGACAGTATCTTCTAACGAACTCAAATGATCGAATAATCAGGATCTATGAAAATCTTCTACCCCCAAGAGATGAAGTTAGAGCATTAGATGAACTGGATGAGAACCTCAGTGATACAAATGGTGTTGAGAAGTTGAAGGCTGTAGGATCAAAATGTTTAACTCTATTCCGGGAGTTTCAAGATGCAATCACGAAGGTGCATTGGAAAGCACCCTGTTTCAGTGGTGATGGTGAGTGGGTTGTTGGTGGTTCTGCTAGCAAAGGAGAGCACAAGATTTACATATGGGATAGAGCTGGACATCTTGTGAAAATCCTTGAAGGTCCTAAGGAAGCCCTTATTGATTTAGCATGGCATCCTTTACGCCCTATTGTTGTATCTGTTTCTTTGAATGGCATAGTTTATATCTGGGCTAAAGATTACACTGAGAACTGGAGTGCTTTTGCTCCTGATTTCAAAGAGCTTGAGGAAAATGAGGAGTATGTTGAGCGAGAAGATGAATTTGATTTGATTCCTGAGACTGAGAAGGTATGTGAACGTTATTATATGGTCATGTAGGTGTTATTAATCTTTCCTTTTCCATTTTACGGTCCTAAGTTCATACCCTTGCAGGTAAAGGGAACTGATGGAAATGAAGACGAGGAAATTGATATTGTGACAGTGGAGAAGGATCCTGCTTTCAGCGACTCTGATATGTCCCAGGAAGAGTTATGTTTCCTGCCAGCATCTCCCAGATATGATGTTCCTGAACAGCAAGACAAGTTCTTAGAAAGTTCTTCAAAGCTGGTGGACAGCAATAACTCTGGATCCACATTTTCAGAAGAGGCTGTAGTAAATGGACATATGATGAGTCATGCCTCAAGTCCACTTGAAGGTAATGAATGTTACTTGCAAAATATGCTTAAAACAGAGTATTTGCATTCTTAAGAATCCCATTTTTTAAAATCAACTATTGGATATTTTTGTGAGCCCTTTATGTGAATGCAGGTTTCTTCATGTTCTAAGAATTTGCATTTCTCAAATATATTGATTCTGTTATTTAGAAAACATTACTATAGTGTTTGCATTTTTGACATGTTACCTTTTGACATTATTTACAGATGATGCTGGGGCAACACGAATTAAAAGAAAGCGGAAACCATCAGAGAAGGTGTTGGAGTTGCAGGCTGAAAAAGTCAAGAAACCCTCAAAATCTAGCAAATCATCAAGAACCAAAAGTAAATCTTTTGTTGATGAGAATAATGGTGATGGTTTTTATTATGATGAATTTTCTGATGAATAACGGATGATTGTAAAGTATGTTATTCAAAAACACCTTTTACTCATTTCTTTATTTTTTTATTTTTTACTTTTGATAATTCTTGCCTTTGCACATAGTTGCCCTTCCCTGCCACACTCCCCCCTCTCTTCCCTGGCCTCAATTATTAAAGTTAGAATTCACCTAGCATTTTCATCAGGTTGGTTGGAACCCTATATAAATATGATAAATTTTGTCATGCAAGGAAACGCTTTGTTGTGTAATGAGATTGAATTCAACCCAATGTCAACTTTTTGAGTTAGGTGTCTTGCTCAATATTTTAAAAACCGAATAAAATCGAAGGAATGATTCAGTCAGTTAAACTATGAACAGTCACTGCCTACAGCAATTTGTCCCCATTCAAGTAATTTAAAGCGGTTTAGTTATGACTTGGAGGCTTCACTATTTTGATGTTTGGTTTGATTTTTATAACATGGAGAAAGCCGAGTGGCACAAGTTTTCCACACATTTGTCATACTTATTGAGAGTTGTGACTTCTCAATGTAAGAGACTTACACCACACATACATATTAAGTTGGGATAGTTTAAACTGATACATATTAAGTTGGAACAATTTAAATATGTTGACAGGAAATTTTATCACATCAAACAAAGGAATTTGATGATCAATTTTGGACTCAAATAAGATCTTTAAGGGTTATGTGTTTCTCACTTTGAAATCCCTTAACTAACTTCAAACTTCTTTTTTAAGTTTCTATATTTGAGTTTGTGCATATACCTATTATGTGACCATGTATCTTTGAATAAAGTCGTTTCGAAACTAGACTATTATACTCAAAGTAACTACCTGTTGACTTTCAAAGGGAACGGTATTCAACCCAACACAATGATGACACGCAATCACACCTTATCCATTTTTCAAGAGAAGAAAACACGTCAAGAAAAGCAATTGCACATATTTTTCAAGTATCTCACTTCCTTGCAACGTGTCAACATGAGTGGTTACCTCCACATCACCATAAATGAGTAGCTAGCTAAACTATAAAACTTCAAAACATGTTCCTTTATTTCTTCTTATTGCAATTTTCTAAAACTTCTCTTACACCTAAGTTCATCAATCAAACAAATCAACCAACACTCACTATGACTTCAACCTATGTTCCTCCAATGGCTTTTCAAAATGCCAACCTAATTCTAAGAGGACAAACCAAATACGTCCCTGAGCTCAATGAAGATGAAGCAAATAAGGCTATTTGGAGATATCAGGTATTGATTCCAATCTCTCTAAAATTCCATAGTTTTGCATTTCTAGGACCTCTTTCGCCCACCAACCATCTTCAGTATGTTGAATCTTTCTTTCCACATCATCCATTTCTTCCCCATTAGCATAAAAGCCTTTTTGATATATATTTTAATGACAACAAACTTTATGAAATAAATGGTTAAGTTTTATGAATTGTGATCTATTAATGATTGCACTTGAGTTTTATTTAAGGAACACAAATTGCATAAATGGACAAGAAAGAAGTCATTCAATCATTCAAGAGAATGATTATTGCATATTCAAGATAATATCTTCATGAAGAAAGCGTCTAATACTAAAGTATCTCAAGAATACTTGATGGGAAAAACACAATATGGGTAATTCCAAGAGAAATTATAAGAAATATTGTTTCAACAAAATATTTCTCCTATCATATTGAAGACAACATTCTAAATTGTTATGAAATAATGTTCTCATGATGAACAAGTTCATTGCATTCATAAATAGTCATATCATGTCAGCAAAATGACAAGAATCAACTTTGAAGAAGAAATCATTTCAAGATCGAGTCATTTATTAAGTCATTTGTTAAAAGAATGATGGAAGAACATTCACCAGAATGTTCTAGTTATTCAATTAAAGAACAATTGACAAAATTGATCTTTTTGGAAAAGCAACATACAGTAAATCAGTTGACATTTCGCACATGGTCTTTCCAACATTTAATGAACAATTAAAAGTCAAGATATGAAGGCCTACTTGCAAAAACAAACACGTAGAATGTTTTGCAGAATGATGCTGAAATTGATCTCCAAATTGACAAAATACTTGCGGAACATTATGCTTCATTCTGGTTGTCTTAAATAAAAGACAAGAGACAAATGAATAAGTATTGGGATCTCTAAAAGTCTGTTTAGATTGATATATTTTGCACACGGACCACCTAAAAGTAATCAAAAGCAAGAACTCGAGTTGAAAGCCCAGAGGAGGAAAACAACCTCTAGACTAATGACCATTTTGATCTCCAAATTGATGAGTTATGAGCAAGGACGAAATTACATTGTACTTACATTATTTTGTAGAGAAAACTCTGCATAATTCTGATTAGGAACATTACTAGACATGTGACAACCTACTTTCACACATGCACGTTTTCAATTAGACCCAAAAACAAGAACATTCTAGTTTGTCACAAACGTTTTGGAAACAATATAAAACATGTGTTTAATTGTTTTAAAATAGAGTTGACACTTGACTGATGTGTCTAACAGGTATATTAAGTTTAAACTGAATATTCAAAGGCTCTTATGATCTATAAATTGAAGATCATTAGGAAGATTAAGAAAAGAGTTCAATTTGCAAATCTAGCAACACTTGTTTAAGTAAGAACAAGTCGAAAGCTCTTTAAGCAAACTCCAGCTCTCTTCACTATATCAGTGGATCATTATTTACTGAATTTGTCTTTATTTATCTCAAACAAGTATTGAGAAGCTTCAAGATCCCTAACACGTTTATCATACACATCATTTGTAACTCAAGTATATCATTTATGATATATTAAATGTGTTTGTAAAAATCCTTTCTAGATTGAAAGTGACTGTGAAAATCTTTTCAATGTTGAAAGGGGACTATAAAAATCCTTCGTAGGTTGAAATGTTAAGATTGTAATTGTTCAATGTGTGATCAAGAGAAAAGGTATGAAAGAGAACATTTTGGTTTGAAGCACATAGTAAAAATCTCACGGTTGTGAGCACTGGATTAGCCCAAGATGGGTGAACCAATATACTTTTTGTGTGTGATCTTTATATCCCTTATATTTAATTATTTGCACACATAAATCACACTTCATACCTCCTTTGTTGACATTCTATTTCAACCAAAATTGATCTTGAGTTAATTAAAATTAAACAAAAGAATCAAAATTTTAAAGGGTCACAATTCAAACCCCTTCTTGTGATTGACATTGTTACTTCAAAGTTAACCCAAGATTTCTTGAAACAGTTGTCAATGCCATCAGGTCTATGCCTGGTAGTTTCAATCCACCTAAGTAAAAACTCTTTACCTTGAATGACTTTCTCTTCTTGAAAAACAAAAATCAACGTTTTGGAGGAAAATAGGAATTTATGAATCGATCATGTTAAGTAGTTATCGTGTTGGCGGTGAACCAGGATAAAACTGGTTTGCGTTCACCTCCATATCTCTTTATTTGTTCCTGCTTTTAACATCGCCAGTATATAATTTATTTTCGAAATCAAAACCCAATTCAAACCCCCCGTTTCATATGTTTTTCTCTCTACAAAACAAAAATCATACTCACACCACATATATCTTGAATCTCATCATCGAAACCTTTTTCTAAATCATTAGCTATTAAGTCCTCCTCATCTTCATAATCCATCCATTTGGTGTCAATACCTATAGTTTTTCCAGTAGAATTCTAATATGTAACCTTATTAGCACCATGTTTCCTCATAATAACATTGACAGAACTATTGTGATTCTAATGACTTTGGTACATATATTTTCGAGTCCTTTGAGCCCTTTGCATCTAAATCCTTGTCATCCCACCTTTTGACTAGTTTTGGTATCTATACACAAGGGGTTTCAAAATAGTTCCTTTGAAGGATTGGTTTAAATTATGCTCTCTAGATAACTGATTTGAACTTACAATTGACTTGCTTACACCTTTATACCATTGGCCCGATGGTACATTATTTGGAGGAATATGGATCCTTTTTCCTATAAGGAGGAACACAGCTTTTTTCTATAAATCATTTTCTGATAATCAGGAGTATAAGACCTTCTCTCATAAAAAGGCCTTGGTCTCTCTCCATAGCCAACATTTTAAGATTAACAGCTTATCGAGCTATTTACTTTTAGAAAGTTTGCGTTCTCTCAAACCTTTCGAATCCTTTAGTAGAAGTCTTAACAAATATAGAAATGTACCTTGGACATAACATGAATTCTTGATCAACATCGCATTTTTTTCTGTAGGAATTCTACCAAAGTTTCACCAATTCGAGGATAAATCCTGCCTGCTTCGAATTTCTCAATTACAATATCTAAGTCATTCTCTTTATTGATGAATGTAGTTTCCACCATGAAAATGCTTAAATATGGTTCGACATAATTAGTTGAGGCTTGGAAAGGATCTTCATCTACTATCCTCTAGTATGATGGCCGAACGTATTATGAGTTGGATTAGTTATCTGAAATATTTGCTTAGTTGAAATAATTTGGAAAGAATCCCCATCTACTATCATTATTTGAGTTCTCGAATTAGTTAGTTATATCAAATATTTGTTTAGCTTTTTGTAAATTATTTGTTCGAATTAAATTATTTATTAAAACAAATTCTTTGGCCTGATGAAAAGGAAAATATAATATGATGTGAGTTTGTTCCCTCTTTGCACTCTAAAAGCTCTTCAAATTTTTCTTATGGTTTGATATAATATTTTTATATGTTTTGCATATTGGTTTGTCTGACTTGATTCATAATATTAATAACTTTTATTTTGGAAGAGTTGTGTTGTCTTGTCTCCAATACTACAATGAATCACCTTTGCCGAACCCTCAATTAAATTTTTTTCCCTTTGATTGACATAAAATATTTTGTTATGTTTTGTTCATCACGATTGTGTTGCAATAAGTTTAGAGTTTCTTAGTTGTGCAGTATCATAGATGATTACCTATATCTTTAAGATACATGTTAGTTCACTTATCATTTACTACGACGAAATTTCTTTAACGAAAAAAAATTATAACACCTAAATTTTTTTAATAAATTATTTTATTAATTAAATAGGAATTAAAAAAAATAAAAAATATATTGATAAAAAATTATGATTAATTTTCTTTGTACACATGCTTTCTATGATATTATAATTTTATAGATATTTAATTTAGTGGATAAAATAAATTTTTAATATTATATTTATTTATTTTGATTATTTTTGTGAAAAAGAATTACATTTTAGTGTGAGTAAATTTTGGTAATAATATTTGAGTTATGGGTGAGTAGAATAGTTGAATAGTATTTTCTTAAAGTTTTAAATATGATAAAAGAATCATGTTTGAGTTAGATTGATATTTACGGCCCTTATTTTACTACCGTTACTGTTTTCGACATGGTTTTTTAATAAACTATGCCCCACCAATTTTAAAGAAAAAGCTACTCGCACCCCTATGACTACTTTATCCTATGGACATTGTTTTTGGATTCTTTGTGTTAAAACCTTTAAGAAGCACTATTCCTTCATATTTTCCGGTGAAGTTGATGTTAGACCTCCGACATGTTGGTGATTTTTTTATATTTGTTTTGCGTCGTTTTGACTTTGTTTTATTTCTAAATTTTTTATTTTTTATTTAAAATTATTTTTTATGCTCTAGGTAATTTATCATTCACATTTCATGGACTTTATGAACCGTCACTGATTTTCAGACTCATTGTTTGTGCTTTGTTGACTTGACGTTGTTGTTGAAAATCCATGTTGATTCTTGTTTTTTATGAAAGCGTTGAAATAACGTAAAGGGTAAAAAGAGCATTTAAATTCATGGATATATTATAATGTGAGATGAAGGAGCAATCGTATTTCTCAATGATTAATTCAGGACTTGCTATGTACAATTGTAGCCCTTTGAGAGATAACTTATTTAATATGAAAATTAAGGATTGCGATATTAAAATGTGGAATAGAAATGTTCATAAGGTGTTGATCGATTTAATTTTCGTTGAATGTGTGATATTTGATATTATTGTGATATTAGATATTGAATGATTTACATGCCCATGTTTGACTTCACGAGTTTATGTGGTGTGATGATAAAACTTGAATGCATTGTGTGATATCATTTTTTGTGATATGACGATAAAAATTAGATTCATTATGTAATGAGTTTATATGACGACGATGTTATATTGAAGATTTGATGTTATGAGTTTGTGATGGTTCTAATTATGTCACCCAATAGTTGATGAAATAATTGTGATTCCAACTCAAGTTGAAGATCTTGCTTTTGATTGAGTATCATCTGCTAATGAGGGGAGGAACTAGATATTATGGGTGTTTGACGTGGAGATTATTTTGTCATCATATAGGTAGGACATGACAAGTCTAGTGATGTTGGGTAAGTACAACTAAATGAATTTGATCGTGACGATCTACTGTTGAGTCATTAGGCAATATTATTAGACCTTGGGGATATTCTTGTGGGAATTCCTAGGTGACTTGTAGGTAGCCCTCTAAATGTCGGAAGCTACCGTACAACACACATCTACCTCGATTGTCGCATATTTGTGTATCGGATTGATTAGAGGGGATTTATGAGGAAAAAGTCAATTTGAGTTGCCCGTCCACTTGCGTGGTGGCATAGTATCAAGTCTCCTAATCAAGTACTTTAGAGTTAGAATGGTACCAAAATCTAAAGAAGTAGAGTATAAACTCACACATATCATTACATTATCCCGTGATTGTTCTATTGTGATTAATTTGTATCGATTGTAATAATAATTTCTCTTAGATGATTTTCCTTGAGTGATTATGACGTTATAATGTGATGTTATTTCCTTGAATATTTTGATATACCAGGATGTGTTAAGATACAATTCTATTATGATTATTTGTATGTTCTTCTTACTTATAGTATATTATCAACATGATTTTGAAACTCACTATCTTCGTTGTTTGTGTATGATTGATTTGTCCCTGAATTTGCAACATCGCAGTTATTATAGGTTAGCGAGACTTGAAGTTAAAGTTTTGGAAAAACTCTGCTCTGATATTGTGAATGAGATTTATAATCCTATTTACTTTTTTTAATTAGGAACAATTTATTTACATGAAAATCTTGTTAACACTAGTAAGTTTTTGGAATTAAAATAAAAAATTATAGTTAAATCAATTTAATTGAGATTGCACTGTTTTATTTAGAAATTAAATTTAAAGTTTTTTATATGTACCTTAAAGAATGTGATGTTCTTATTATTTGTATAAGGTTTTTCTTTTTTTCTCTTTGGAAACAATTTTCATTTATCAGCTACAAATGGCATGACCCCTGATTATCCAAACTCATTTCCTCACAGCTATTCACTTCCATCCCTTTACTAGACCCCTCTAAATCGTGCCCCACCACATCCTGACTCTCCACCATCTCCCTTAAACCCCCATTTACCACCACGGTTCTCGAACTCACATATTTTGTAATTAACTTATCCACACACCTTTGCTCCGCGACACCTTCGTTCAACATGGTACTCTCATGCATTCTTCTTGATACCATCAACTTTGAATAGATTTCATGCACCAAACCCTTCTTTAATTCTTTCACAATGTCTTCAATCCTTCGCGACTCCTCAAAAACAGCATAAGCTAATGAGAACGTATCAAAACTTAACTTGCTATATTTTCCGTCGACATCTAAATACTGACACTCGTTAACTTCAAGGACCTCATATAATGGTCCCAAGAACGGTTTTTCAACAAGATGAATATATAGTATATACTTCCTCGTTCATCATAATCTTCGTGGCTCGATTAAGCAAGTTGAATGTGGTACATATCAAACTCAACATCATTAATTTTATCTTATTTGATAACCCAAGTAGTTGTGAAATCAACATCATTAATTTTATCTTGTAATTCACGACCATATCAAACTCATGAATGATCCTAACAATTCCCGTCAATATCCCATTTCGTGCCATTTTAAACACCCCTGCTGCAGTTTTTTTTTTTCTTGGGTATCCATTCTTGTGTTATCACTCTAATTTTATCCACCTTCCTTTCCTTCAAATTATTTTTTACTACATCTGCATTAGACAACTTCTCAACTTCCCTGCGTCGACTTAAAGCTTTGCCAAATTGCACACCTCTGTTTTCAGCTTGCTGCCCTTCAAACCACTGTGCAATCCACGTACCATCGTCCACCCATATTCTCGTTAATACTTTAAAAATCTGGCCTCCGTCACCCAAGTTTTATCGTTGCTGTTTAAGCCTTGAAACATGCTTTGACCCTAATAAACCCTGAAACTCAATTCTTCTAAACATTATCTTTATAAAAAATAACAAAAATAAAAGTGCTACAAAATATTGTACAGAAATGTTGTATAGTAGTGCTTCATTAATAAGTTATATAAAATCATATATATTTTTTTAAACAGAAAATTCATGT
Source organism: Cicer pinnatifidum (assembly GCA_037974775.1). Lineage (NCBI taxonomy): Eukaryota > Viridiplantae > Streptophyta > Magnoliopsida > Fabales > Fabaceae > Cicer > Cicer pinnatifidum. The sequence goes on along the minus strand of JBBPBR010000007.1, from coordinate 37,126,508 downwards.
ATATTTAATAGTCCTCTTTGCACCGTTTTACACTGCTTCTTTGAGAAAGTGCTGTTAAAGGTATGTTTTTTATAACACATATCTAAAAAAGCGTTGTAAATATGTGCTATTTTATATAAAAGAAAAACATGTGCTATTATAATAAGTTAAAGTATCTTGAAATAGGTATAAGAATAAATCACTTCTGAGAATTTGCAATGTTATATCTATACAGGTAAAAAAAATTATTTGTCAATTTAATCAAATACTATCCACTATTTATGATTGTTCATTTTGATTCTGTAGAATAAGAAAACGTTGAAGGTATTAATAAAGTCATTGGCGGATCTTCTGACAAATGCTACGGTATTCTCTATTAAAATAATAATGATATGTTATTAAAATATCCTTAAATTTTTAGATTTTGAAGAGCTCATATTGCCTCTTTCCTCTCTGTCTTTCTCATTCTCTTATCTCATTTCTTAGCTTAGATTGCTCTAGAACTCTCCCCTCTCCCTCTCCCCCGTTATGATTTAATGGGTTATGTTATGTTTTTTAAAAATCTTTCGCATTTTTTCTATTGGATCAAAATAAGAATATCTGACGATTAAAAGAAATATCTCTAAATAATAATGTTTAACTTTTTAATTAGAATTTATTTACCCTATTTGAATTGATTCAAACCATAACAATAAATAACTTATTAGAATTAAAATTCGAAATTCGATTTTTTCATAAAATTCAACTATTCCTTGTGGCTAGTCGCCAACGTCACTTTTTGGTCTTTATCCTCGTACTATATCAATCTACTTCTTATCTTTTTCAGGCTCTTACTATTTTTCTCTTCCTACTTAAGTGATTTTTCTATATAAATAGAGTAAAAAAATAAATCTTAATGGTTGTTGTCAGCATGTAACGAAGATTATTCAATTGTTCTTAAATCACAACCAAGTCGATGATATCATATTAGAAATTACACAAATGAGGAGATAGATGAGAAACAAGGTAAACATTTAGAATTTATACTGATAAAATATAAAAATTAATATAACGAACTCTATATAGAGATAAACTACCTAATTCAAATGATAAACTAACAAATATCAAACAGACAAATTCTAAAAGCCTAATTAGCAACATAACTACTACCTACTAACAAGCTATAATAAAATTTTAGAAGTTAAGAGTTGATATATAATATAGTGTAATACTATTCATTAATTTTGAATTGTTTTAGTTAATTCTAAATTGTATGATAAAACTCTTTTTCACATATTATATTGTTTTAGTTAATTTAGAAATATCTCTTATGTTAAATGTTTGATAAAACACTTTAAAAAAAATTCAATTATAATATTTTTCGTTCTTCCAATACTTTGTGCAAAATGACTATAGTATACACTTAATAGATTCACGTATATGAGTGTTAAAGATGAGTGACCTCTAAGAAAAATAAAAAAACCTTTCTAATATCATTTATTAATGAAATCCAGCTAGAAGTGGAGGCCAAAATATACCACACCGCGTTGAAAAACTTTGGATGAAAGAATTAAATGAGCTGAGATAAATGGTTCACAAACAAAATAAGGTTCATACAAGTTATAATCTCACCGATATTCTAATGGAGCATATTTCATTTTGTACTAGTTTATAGTGTTAAAGAAACTAGTGCGTTACATTAATTTTTGAGGTTCTTGTCTACGAATACTAAAATTTTTAAAATAAATAATGTCGTGATTGCTATACTTTTTTTATTATCATTTCATTATTTATTTAAAATTTACCACCGGGGTCAAAAAACATTATTATTATATATTAATAATATATTTTTTACGTTAAATATATGATACACAAGTAAAATAAGCTTTAAATCATACACAAATTTATATTTACTGGTGGATGAACAAATCTCACTATTGAATCATATAAAATATATTTACGAGAAAAACATGCATTGAAAACACAAGAAATAAAATTTGAATTGTGCTTTAAATACTTTTTTTTTATTTAAAAATTGATGTTGTAAACTATCCAACTAAAAGATAGAGTTAAGTGAAATAATAGAAACATCCAGATTTATCCTACTTCAGTATCCAATAAATAGTTACATCCAATTACTTAAACTTTAAGAATTTTTCACTAAAAAATCATTCTCAAACTTTTAGATTATTAGAATCAAGCTCTTGAGTCATACACATATTTAAGCTTCTAGTTTAGTGCAGCTCTTGAAAATACCTTCTCAAACTTCTAGTTTATTATAGTCAAATCCATAAAAACTGCAACCACTATTTCAAATGGTTCCTTACTCTTCAACAATACAAGTTGTTGCTCTTCAAACATGTCCACCTGACCCAAGTTGTTGCTCTTGCCGATTCCATTCCTTCTTTCAAACAATATTTCAAATTGTTCCTTACTCTTCAACAACATGTACAATTCTCACCTTTCTCCTTTTGTTACTTGAAGCATGGGGCCTAAATGGTCTACTCAAACCCTTCCTTGTTAAACCATAGGGGCTTAGAGTGAATCCATTGAAATCTAGAGGAACTTCTAAATGGAAAGTTTAATTTTTATAGAGATGATCCCATGAAAACACTCATCAAAAGAAAATCTGAGCACATAAAGATCAAGAAGAGCAACACACAAATTTAGAATTATGGGACATAAGATAGATACACAAATTTATCCTAGTTCACTACCAAATTATCAGTTACATTCAGTTACTTAAACCTTAAGGATTTTCCACTAAAAGTCATTCTCAAGCTTCTAGATTATTAGACTCAAGCTCTTGAATCATACACTTAAGTTCACTACGCGAAAAACTGTATTTTACAACGCTTTTTTTAATCCATTTACAGCGCTTTTTCAACAAAAAAAAAGCGCTGTGGAATCGAGCGCTGTAAAAGATACAACATCGCTTTTAAAAAAGTGCTATAAAACATGTAAATATAACGCACGCTTGTTATGCACATTTTACAGCGCTTTTTCAAATAAGCGTTGTAAAATGCACACCCATTATATGAGTTATGGGTCTGCATTTTACAGCGCTTTTTAATAAAAGCACTGTAAAATGCACACCAATTATATGAGTTATGGGTCTGCATTTTACAGCGCTTTTTAATAAAAGCGTTGTAAAATGCACACCCATTATATGAATTATGGGTCTGCATTTTACAACGCTTTTGTGTGTACATTTTACAGCGTTTTTTTGAGAAAGCGCAGTAAAATGTACACCAATTATATGAATTATAGCGCTTTACAACCATATTTTACAGCGCTTTTTCAAAAAAGCGGTGTGTGTTTTTTTTAAACGCTGTAAATTAAATATTTGAAATGAAAAGCGCTTTTTAGCTTTTTATGACATTTTTTTTAGAAAGCGCTTTCTTTTATCTTTTTATCCAAAATTATTTTGATCCAAAATCAGTTCACAATCAGTGCACACAACAACAAAACATATTCAAATACCATAAGCACTTCATACAATCATTAGAACAGAAAACAGAACTCTGTAACTTAATTAACATATATGTAACTCTGTAACTCTGTAATTTACAACCTAATTAACTACATTCAGATACATATATATAACCTAATTTACAACCTAATTAACTACATTCAGCTCCATGATCATATACATATAATAACTAACAGAATATACATAATATGCACTAGCTACCATATAATATTCAGATCCCTTGCCCAGCAGCAAGCTATTTCCCAGAAAATCAAATAATTTTCATGTCAAGCACATACTTCTTTTAATTCCATTAGATCTTCCTCAGAATATGATGGACTGGAATTGTCAAAGTACTGCAATATAAAAATTGAACATATTATATTAAGTTAGTATCAAATATATAGATAATTTATATATGAAAATTATATAATGAAAATACCGTACCGTTTTTGGGATAATAGTTTTATTCTTGTCAACAATCTCCTTCATGAATCTCAATACGTAGTACCCACAGTCGATGTTGTTTGTTTGACGAGGGCACTTTATTGGGATCCATGTAATGTTATTAGACGTTTGCTTCGACACTGTAGCACCTCTTTGAGCTCGAAAAACTTTTAAGGCACTATCGAATGAATAAATGTGATTATTATAGCATGAACAAACACATTATTTATATATATATATATATATATATGTAAGAAATAAATGAATATTACTTACGTGTCGAGCATAGTCTTTATTTCAGAGTGATTGTTGTAATTGCCATGCACGAGATCCAAATAGTATATAACTTCAGAGACCGCATTGATTGCAAATAGCACCCAATGTGCCCTACAATAACAAAAAATTGGTTAAGCAATTTTGTTTATACACAACTAATAAATTAAATTCTCATCAATTAAAAAAGATAAAATTACGTACCCTGAATTATATGGTGCAAAGAACAATTTATGCTTTTCTATATTTCCTAATAACATATTTACAATGTATTTCTTTACATTTTCTGGATCGAGTTTCCACATCGACATCTTATGCGGAGACAAGAATGAGTATTTATTTGACAATTTCTTCGTGCACACGACCTTCTCATACAAAAACCTTCAATGAAAATTTTAAACTAGATTAATTACCAATACATTTAATTAATTACCAATAAATGCAATTAAAAGTATTTTTTACCTTATGTACATGCTCATTACAGTAGGACTAAGCTCCTTATTTTCGAGAAGTTCGTATATGTGCTCCTTTCCGAGATATTCAACATACTCATCTCTGAATATATCTTTATTCATGTGTACGATGCGCGAATCGTCGCTGCTGCCCATATTCCTTTTTATTTCGATGTCAAGACACGCCCCATATTTACCAAGGCATGGCTGACTTTTATTAGGAGCAGCAGCAGCAGTGACCGATTTTCCCCGATCCAGTTTTTTTCTTGCTGCAAGCTTGGCAGCTTTATTACCCTCCGACCTTTGTGATTTGGCAGCTCTATTAACCTCCAATTTTTGAGGTTTGCTGCCTTTTTTTGGCTGTAGGGGTGGTTTATTTATTTGGACCTACAAAAATGAGGTAAAATGTTAGTTTATTGAATCTGAAAAAATGACAAACCTTAGGCAATAAATGTGACAAACCTTTTCGGGAGATGCAACTGATTCGTTTATGGAAATCTTTTTATCATTCCCTTTAGGCTTAATTTTCAACATCTAAATATAAATGTGAAATTAAAGTTAGGAGCGGAAAAAAATCAGCAATTAAATATACATAATAATTAAACATACATTTCAATTAATTAAATATACCTTATCGAGGGCAACAAGGTTTGTGGGCCATGCCACGTAACTACCAATAGCGTCGCCTAATAACTGCATATCTCCATCGTTGTCCGGTATGGGCAACGGTGCAGTTGGTTCGAAAGCAACAATAGGCGATACTTTGATATGGCCCGTAGGAATCAGAGTATTGTGCAATACTTCTCCCGAAGTATTGTACAATTTTCCTTTTCCCACCTTCCGATGAGTAGGCGAGGACAAATATAGGACACATGGAGTGACACCCTAAATCAATAGTTAAAACATAAGTACAATTAATATATAAGTTTGTTTAATACATAAGTAATTACATAAGCAAGTAAGTAATTAATTACTTCGGGAATACTTTTCAAACCGACGTTGCAACTCGCGGTTTCACTCTCATTTTGTATTTCACGTTGGAGCTGATCCGGAAGTTGCTTGTCTTTATTCGTATTCACCAAGAGTGCCACTTGCTCTGATAGGATTATGAGCTTCTCTAATACTTCCTTGTTGGAAGGTCTTTGGCACTTCTCTTGAGGAAAAAAGCTTTTGGGAGTTACGCCAAATCCTTTCCCCCTAACTCGACCAGAAAACTCAGGGATATTAAACACTTTACCAAGAATGTCCCTGCAAGTATCCTTGTTGCCCTCCGGATTTTCAGAACTTTGTTCGATAATCTCCTAAAATACATGTAACATTAAAAAGATAAGTTCAATAGCATTTTTAAAATACAATATTAAAAAATATTAAAGTGATAATATACTTACACAAAGTTCTACTACTTTTTTGATATTTTCATTATCAACCACTCCGTCTTTGTTAACACGCTCTTCCTTCCATAAGATATGACGACCCAAGGGTTGATCGGTTTGGGTGTCTTTTCGCTATTCGTTAAGATCATAAACAAAATAATACAAATTAGTTACACACTATAGTTTATAATACAAATTACTTCATTATATAAAAGTGATGTTTAATTACTTACAAGTTGTTGATCAAGGCGTGCATATCCCATACGTGATTTTTTGTATGGATGTGTTGGATTGCTTGCCCGTTCGCGATTTGCCTTACTAATATTCTATATAAAAAAAAAAAAGCAATTGTGTAAAAATTTAAAATACGCTACGAATATGAATAATAAAACACAAATGCTAATAAATTAATCACTTACGACAAACGCGGGGTCAGAACGTTTGGAAACAAATGCTCTCCATTCATCGTTTGATATATAATGTTGATATATTTTTGGAGGTTCAACACTTGTGTTTCCTTCTCTATCTTTTAGATAGAAATTTGAGAGATGGGATCTAAATCCATGATGGATCTTCCCAGCAATTCTCAAAACATAAGTCTTTTGTCCCTCATCAAGAACAAAAGTTGTCTGCAATGAAAAAGATTATAAGTAAAGTATTTCAACGAAAAAAATTATAAATGACAAAAGAGTGGATCAAAAAATTTACTTGAATGTCATTCCATATAATATCTTTGGCATCCTTCAACGTCTTATCTCTCCAATCGTCAATTGTAATTGGGACATTTTGACGAACAACATCCCCAATATAGCTTACAAACATAGAGCTGTTGGGGTCAATTGGCTGACCACTCTCATTCCTGCCAACCTAATAAACTCATATAGTAAGTACATGCTATTAAAAAAAGATAAAAAAAATACACAGCAAACAGAGTATAGTATAGTATTAACCTCAAACTTGGTGCCATTGCTCCTTGCTTTAATCACTTTTTGCATTATAGTTGCACCACGTTTGACTTTATTTTCATAAGTCTTAGTCTTAGTGGTGCCAACTTCTTCATTTTGACATTCTAAATCTTTGTTTGTATCCATTTAACTACAACAAGTTCAACATGCAGTTTAGTATAACATCAACAAGCTCAACATGCATCATGCATTATTAAAAACAAGCTTAACATGTATCAGTATATCTTAAACAAGCTCAACATGCATTTTAATGATTACAAAAAATTAATAACATCAATACCTGAATAATGGTTCGAAGAAAGATGAAATGTGAAGAAAAGAGGGAACGCAGAAAGTTCACAGAAATATAGTTCACAGAAAAATGGTTTGAAGAAATACGTAATGAGGGTTACGTATTTCAATGAAAATATATTGTGTGTAATGGGAAAGATGATCTTGGATGGAAATAAGGTTTGAAATGAAGGAGATGATCGTGGAAATACGGTTCGTAATGGATGGGATTATAGGGTTTGCAAAAGAAGAGAAGAACGATGAAGGTTGAGATGATAGTGAAGTTTACGCAATGAAGAGGAAACTGAAGCGGTTACTGTTATATAAAAAACCCTTTTACAACGCTTTTTTTATAACCCTTTTAGAGCGCTTCTTCCAAAAGAGCTTTAAAAGGTGTCCTTATTTAATTTTTTTTAAAAGGCTCTTTTACAGCACTTTTCCCAATAAGCGCTGTAAAAGACCTCATTGTTTTATAATGTTATATAATGTTTTTTTAAAGCCTTTTACAGCGCTTGTTCAAATAAGCGCTGTAAAAGGTCTCTTTATTTTATTTTTAAAAGAGTCTTTTACAACGCTTATTTGAACAAGCGCTATAATAGACCTCCTTGTTTTATTATGTTATATGAATGTTTTTTTAAAGCCTTCTACAGCGCTTTTTTAAATGAGCGCTGTAAAAGGCCTCTTTTAAAAATAAAATAAGCTCAACATGCAAAACCCACATAGTAGTAACTGGTCACCACCAAAATCTCTTCCTCTTCACCAAACTCTTCTCCTTTTATGCATCTTCTTCACAAACATCAAAGCTTACTCTTTCACAATTCAATCTCCACCTCAGCATCCTTTTTATCTCTTTACATTCCCTTTCCTTCTTAAATCGAAACTTGGTATTCAGGTTCATTGCTATGTTGCGAAAAATGGGTTTGAGTCTGATGTTTTTGTTAACAATGTGTTTTTGGGGATTCCCATGATGCGTACAAGGTGTTTGAAGAAAATCCTGTTAGAGATAGTCATGTTAGGTGTCTGATGAATATTATTTTTAAAGCTTTTTACAGTGCTTTTTCAAATAAGCGCTGTAAAATGTCTTTTTTTTTTATTTTTTTTTATTTTCAAAAGGGTCTTTTACAGCGCTTTTTATAAGCGCTGTAAAAGGCCTCAGTATGTTATTTTTGTGTTTGTTTTATTTGGGTTCAATTTTGGATGACTGTAACTCAAACATTTGTTCCAATCGAATTGCCAATCGACTTGACTTGTCCCAGTAACTCAGATATTTAGTTAAAGTCGATGTGTCAATCGATTATGCAATATGTTCCTTTTGATGGCACTTAATTTACGTTATATAAGTGACATTATCATAACCAGTAGCAGCAGAAGCAAAAGAGACATTAGTAGCAAACTGTGAGATGTTATAACTAGGATCCAAATATGCTGGTATGTATGGTTTGATTCCAAAAGCTTATGATATGAAATATGTTGCTATTCTGTCATATTAGTATAAAACACTCAATTCAAATTACATGCATATTTATCACAATAATTCAGATTATATGCATATTTATCACAATAATTCAGATTACATTCATATTTATCACAATAATTCAGATTACATGCATGACTTATATAAAACAATTAAACATGTACATTAAGATTCCCTTCTTCTTTTCCTGGTGGGATTCACATTTGTTTGTCCATTTATAATACGAAACGATGGATTAATCCAAATTCCCTCATCATGATCATCTCTAAGATATAAACCATCATCAGTTGAATCAATTTCATGTGGTTGTTGTGATGTTGCAAATAAAAGATCATTACCAACATCTTCATCATTATTGTTATCATCACTTATTTTATTGGTCGATAGGACAACAAACAATTTATCATCAGAAGGATCAGTGACATAAAACATTTGTTGAGCTTGCGACGCTAAAATAAAAGGCTCGTCTTTGTATCCCACCCTATTAAAATCGACAAGCAAGAATCCTGACTCATCAATCCGAACGCCATTATTATTATCGACCCACTTGCAACCAAATATGGGAACACGAAACATTGTGTAGTCTAACTCCCATATGCGCTCGATAACCCCAAAATATGACAGATTTGCATAGTTTGGGTTTTTGTCTTTTGCACTTGAGACATGCATCGCTTCAGCTACGAGAGTGACTCCACTATTTTGCATAGTGGTCTGATCATCTTGTTCTTTGGTATAAAATGTGTAGCCGTTAATAATATAACCAATGTAAGAAAAGACATGTAAGCTCAGACCATTTGCTAACCACGTCAATCTCTTTGAAATTGATTCGGGGTCTATATCAAATTTTGACTTTATGTGATTTTTTAACCATGTTATAAAACTTCGATTGTGCTCTCGAGTTATCCAATTTTGATTCCTATTCATGTTCAAACGAGATAATTGATCCATGTGTATTGTAACATACGGTTGAACCTCATCATCATTGTGCAGAACATACAATTGTGCCTGCTCCCATTCTGTCCTTGATATAGTCAGTAGTCTCCTTCCAATTATCCCTTCTCCTGATATTCTTCCCGAATGACGAGACATGGGAAGCCCTATGGATTCAACATTGGACAAATATTCAGTACAAAATTCAGCAGCCTCTTCAACAATGTATCGTTCAACAATACAACCTTATGGTTGACTTCTACTTTTTACGTACCCTTTTAATATTTTCATATATCGTTCTATCGGATACATCCATCTCATATAAGCTGGCCCATAAAGTTGTGTCTCCTTAACCAGATGAACAGTAAGGTGAACCATTATATCAAAAAACGATGGTGGGAAATACATTTCAAGCTCACACAAATTAACAACAATTTCCCTCTGCAATGTCGGTAATTTCTGAGGATCGATCACTTTACTACAAATTTCCCTGAAGAAGAAACATAATCTAGTTAAGGCTAGTCGAACTTTTTCAGGTAAAATGGAACGTATACCTATTGGTAGCAAATGCTCCATTAGAATATGACAATCATGGGTCTTCAAACCTTTTAACTTGAGGTCTTTCATACAAACCAAATTTTTAATGTTCGAAGAGTATCCTTCTGGAACTTTAACTTCGTGTAGAAATTTACATAAAACAATTTTTTCCTTTCTAGATAGAGTATGAGCGGCTGGAGGTAGATATGTGCGATTTCCTTTCTTTACTAGAGCCAATTCATTTCTTACTCCCATATCGACCAAGTCCAATCTTGCGTTGATGCCATCTTTAGACTTTCTTGGAACATTGAGTAACGTACCAATAACACTATCAAATACATTTTTTTCAATATGCATCACATCGAGGAAATGTCTTATATACAATGACTTCCAATATGGCAATTCAAAGAAAATTGACTTTTTCTTCCACCCAGTTTTGACCAGCTCTCCCGCAAAAGGTTTTCCAAATTTATTGGTCAAACCTTGTACTTTTTCAAGTATTTGATATCCAGTCGGTGCTAAAGGAGTTTTACCTTCCTCTGATTTTCCATTGAATGCATTTCTCCACCCACGATACTGATGACTGTAAGGTAAAAATCTACGATGTCCAAGAAACACATTTTTCTTACAATGTTTCAACCGCATCCAATTTGTACTCTCTTCACATATAGGACATGCACACTGACCTTTAATGCTATATCCTGATAAATTACCATATGCTGGAAAATCATTAATTGTGTCGAACAACATAACCCTCAAATTGAAACATTCTTTCTTATACCCATCATAAACTTCCACACCTGTCTCCCACATACGTTTTAAATCTTCGATTAGAGGAGTCAAGTATACGTCGATATCATTCCCCGATTGTTTGGGTCCAGAAATTAACAGAGACAACATCATAAACTTACGCTTCATACATAACCATGGAGGTAGGTTATATATTACCAAAATCACAGGCCACATGCTATGTGACATGCTTTGAAGACCATGTGGATTCATTCCATCAGTTGAAAGTGCAAGTCTTAGATTTCTTGACTCTATCCCGAATTCAGGATACTCGTGATCAATTTTTGCCCATTGCGGGGAATCTACAGGGTGTCGAAATATTCCATCTCTAATTCTTTCATCTGCATGCCATGTCAAGTGTTTTGAATCTTCTTCACTGCGATACATGCGCCTAAATCTTGGTATTATAGGAAAATACCACACGACTTTTGCTGGAGTAGATTATTTCTTCTTATATCGAGAGACATTGCATTTCGGACACGCCTTAAGTAGTTCGTATTCGTTTCAAAATAAAATGAAATCGTTAGGACACGCATGAATCCTTTCGTAACTCATTCTAATAGAACACAAAATCCGTTTAGCCTCGTAGGTTCGACTGGGAAGTTCATTATCATCTGGCAACATATCTTTTATGAGTGTTAATAATTCTGTAAAACTTTTATCAGACCATCCATTACTCGCTTTTAAGTTGTACAACTTTAATATCGCCGACAGTCTTGTGAATTTAGTACAACCATTATATAATTATTTCTCTGCATCACTCAACAAACTTTCAAACATTTTAGGACAATCTCGAAGATCTTCTTCAAATGCTTTTGCGATCTCATCAACTAGGTCCGTTTAAGCCCTTAAAAACTACAACCACTATTGGACTAGAATACAATATTCACAATTACAAGTTGAAAAGTCAGTTTAAAAGAGTCAATACTTTTAAATTTTTATCATAGAGTATGATCTTTTTAGCTCAAACAATACATGAGAGCAGTGGCGGATCTTCTTAGGAGCGGGCAGGTGCCATGGCACCCCCTATATTTTTTAATTTCTTTTATATATATATATATATATATATATATATATATAATAACTAACTATATATTATTAAAAAATAATAATGATAAATTATTAAAATATCCTTAAACTCTATGGTTTTGAGTAATTTTCGGCTCTCTTCTCCATTTATGTACCTCTTTTTATATTTGTTTTCTCTCTTTTAGAATTTATACTAATAAAATATAATAAAATTAATAGAACAAACATCTGTATATACATAAACTATATAATAGAGAATGATAAACTAATTAATTTCGAATCAACTATTAACTATTAACAAGCTTTTTCATGTTAATCATTGATATATGATATAGCGTGATACTATTTTTTAATTGTAAATTGGTTTAATTAATATATGTATTTTTTAGACATAGATGAAAATTATAAAATGGATATATTTTATTTGATTGTATTGTGTGAATTGTGTGATTTGTGAAACTTATGCGACTTGTGAAAATTGTGACTTGTGAAAATTGAAATTCTAATTTTTTTCAACTTGTCTACTATGTATGAATTGTGTGATACTCTAAAAAAACTATATGACTTTTAAAAATTTTAATTATAATATTTCAGTTAATACTTGTCGTCGCTCTCCGGCTCCCCCAACTATTTTGTGCAAGATCCGCCACTCTATGAGAGATGACTTTCAAAACATAAAGAATCTTCAAGTATTCTCTCCTTTTCAAATACTTGCTCTTGAAATTCTTTATTTTTTTTTTGAAAATTGTCAACAATTCATTTTTTATTTTTTGAAAAATCATCCGCACATTGTAGTGACAAGGTGTACTTTTTATAGTGCTCTTCAAAATATTTTCGTTGTAAAGTGTTTGAGCAAAATTTGATAGCTTGTTGAGTAGTACCTTGTATGGACTTTGTAACAACTCATGTTATGTGCTTTCTTATTAGAGGATCTGATTGATAATTATTAGTTCTCTTAAGCAAAATAGTTAAAAGGATATCATGAGAGGATTGTAACACGAGCTGCACACATAGAACAAACGTTAGAGAATATATTGTTCTCACATTTTGTTATTCTCAATATTATTGGCAGTTATTTTATTTCAAACTAAATTGATTTAACAATCTCTTTATATATATTAATGAACAAATTTTCACACAAAAATATATTAAGAAAATTTCCAGAGAGCTCCCTCTGAAATTTATGTGACAACATTTTTAATTGAAATTGATGGCATAACAAAATAGAATAAAATTTGTAATTGTGTTGCAACCAAAAACCATGTCAGCAATAAATGAATATTATTGGTTTGATTTGGCATGAAGAAAACGTGTGAAGGAGAGAAGGAAAAAGAGAGAAACAATTCATAACACCCTTAGTAAATGATGTAGATAGTCTAACTCTTTCATGGAGGACATAACACCCTACCATCTTGTCCTCTATTTTTAACAATTGCAATTAAAAAATAATGTAATACTAATTACTAATTAATAAAACATTAATACATACAGAAATTTTAAAATTACACATTTCAAAAATGCCAAATTTTTTAAAATTAAAAAAAAAAATTAAAATTTATAATTCTATTATGAAATATTACTTACAGAATTTTGTTATGGGTATAATCAATGTTGCTCTCAATTATTGAATTACATTGAAATCGCTTGTAGTTATATGTTTTGCTTCTTGTTTGAATTGTTTAGTTTGTCTTTCTAGTTTGTTTTAGTCATACGATAGAAAAATTATCAAATTTCTTTTGTTTTTATTTTGAGCACTATTTGTGCATAGAATATTTTTTTTTAATATATTCATTTTTGACTTGTTCAAAAAAAAATATATCATCTAAAAATTTAAAAATTCAATTTTGTGGAATTTCAAATAATCTAAATTTCAGGATTATAAAGTTGGTGAATTGATTGACAGAGGTGTCACAAAAATTGAGTTTTTGATGTTTATAAATTGATTCATAAGTTGGTAAATCTATTCATAAAGTTAAAAGTCACTTTCAAAAGTTTTTGAAGTGTTTTAAATTGTGCCAATTTGTAAGTTTTTGAAGTGTTTGAAGTTGTTCCAATTTAATATGATCATGATAGAAAGTGAATGCATGACTAATCAATATGTTACAAAACTTATGTTTGATAAAAGATTCTTTTTCGTGATTTCTTTCTTGTACAAGTAGCCTATGCACGTAGAGAATGAGAATCAACAAAGCAAACACACATCATTTAGACAAAATTAAGTTTGACATCACTCAAAACAGTAAGTCTAAACTAACTAGGAGACACTTACTAATATAAGAGGATTAAGAGAGGGAAAATACAAACAAACAAAAGGTGGAAAACTAGGGTTGCTTGACAAATTTATTATAATTAATATACAAAAAAAAGTAAAAAAAAAAAAAAAATTAGTGTTTGATAACAATCATGGTATACAAAGGAAACTTTTTTAAATTAGTGTCAAGATAGCATCCACTATAGCCGAAACTAGTTTTTTAGATGCCATTAAAAACAAAGTTTATTGAAAAATGTCAGGAGTGTCTGTTTGTTGGACACTAAAATGATGCCATTAGTGTCTATGTTGTGGCCGATACTAAATTTTTGAAGCTTCATTTCTCTTTTGTTGTAATGTGTGTGATCATTTAGTTGAAATCTTCTAAGTTGAATGGATTGGACTTGCTTTCGGGTTAAAAGTAAACCACTATAATTTTTGTGTGTCGATCTTTTCTATTTCTATTCTCTTTATTTTAAGCGTTCCTTTTTCAAAACAAAATTTAAATATATTTTGTTTTATAAAAGGGTTTTTATAAAACTTAGATTTTGAAAATGATTAAAAAAACTAATTTAACCTCACTTTCAATTGTGTTTTTCAATATGATTATAAGATGAGAATTTTATTTTGGGTGTGAATTGGGGTATTATCTCTAGAGCTAGTATTATCCCTTAAGAGATTTAACACCAGTTAATTCTCAATGATGGATTTAAATTCAAAACTTCTCGTTAAATTGAAAGAGACCATTACCATATCATTCATGTGCTTTTGAGTAACTTGAATTTTTACTATTGCGCAATTTTCTCTCCATGTTAATTTCATATTATATTTTATGATAATCTATTTAAGTTGAAAATTAAATTATTATTTTCAAATTTAAATTTAAGACGCATTATTTTTATTGATAATCAATTATATTCATCATTTACCAATCATGAATTAATTATAACTAAATTATTACATGTAAAACACATGTTTTTGATGAAGACAAATGAATGTGATCAAAGTTACAAAGCTAAAAAAGAAGTCAAATAATCTAAGTCAACTATGTTCACACATATTAAGAAGATATATGATGTAAAGGTACATGATGCAATCTAATATTTATATTTCAAATGCACATGAGAACCTTTCATTTTAGCATATGCATGCAAAGAATTTTCAAAGTGTCAAAAATGCATAAACAATGTTTGAAAATAACATTTTTGGTAAAATACAATGTTGTATTCGAATACAATATTTTGTAGCTGGATACAGATGATAAGTCAGTAGCTAAAACTAAACATTTGTATTCAACTACGATATGGTGTAGCTGAATACAAGTGCTAAGTCAGTAGCTAAAACTAAACATCTGTATTCGACTACGAGATGGTGTAGTCGAATACAAGTGCTAAGTTAGTAGCTAAGACTGCACATTTGTATTCGACTACAACATGGTGTAGTCGAATACAACAACAAGTCAGTGGCAAAGTTCACTCAGTTTTATTCGAGTACAAGGTTTTGTATTCGAATACGATGTTGAAATTTTAAATAAAAACTTAACGTCACAGAGGTGTATTCAACTACACACACATCGTAGTCGAATACAACTGGAAACAATGCAATTTTTCAATTCTGAAATGGTTTTAGATCATTGCATTTGTTCATCATACCTCTAAGAACGATGACCAATGATTTGAAGTGATGTCTATGGAGTATAAATACCCCATAACTTCAGTTTAAACGCAACCAATCCATTACCAAACTTTGAACAACTTTCTGAAATATTCTCAAAGTTATTTTACATATTTAAAATACTTGCACTTTATTTTCACATTATTGAGAAATGTTCTCTAGTATACTTGAAATATTATTGGATTGATATCATCGTACAACTATTATACTCAGATTTTTATTGTTAAAAAAAATCATTGAAGTTATTGTATTGTATTTAAAGAAAGTTATACTTTCTTTAAGTATTTTAATCTAATATAGTGGTTTGTTATCTTAGGAAGTGTGTTAAAAGTTTGTAGCAGAGATCCTAGAGTTGAATTTGTACATATTCTAACAATAGTAGAAAAATCTCTTGTGGTGTGCAATTGGATTGGATGTATCCTTGGTCATAAGGGGAACCAGGATAATATCGTTGTGTTCATTATTTTTCTGCTATTTATCTTTGTCATACACTATCTTAATCAGAAAAATTGGTCACTAAATCTCTAAAAATAAGAAAATTTATAAACACCTAATTCACCCCCCTCTCATATACATACATATAGAAGTAAATATACTCCTACATGCTTTTATTGTGGTCTAAATGGTCATACATCTAATGCTTGTCATTTTAGAAACTTTGGTGTTCCAAATGAGCATTATGCGTGGGTCAAGAAAGGTACTAATCCTCAAGGACCCATAACACTTTGGGTACCTACCAAAAAATGATCTTATTTTGTAGGTATGCAAACAAAATACCTCTAATATGTGGTACTTAGATAGTGGATGCTCAAAACACATGACCGGTGATAAAACAAAATTTTCAGCTCTAACTCTTGAATCAAAATGTTATGTGATCTACGGAGATAACAAGGAAAAAATTTTAGGCATTGAAAAAGTTGGTACAACCCCATCTCCTTCAATTGAAGATGTTTTATATGTTGAGGGTTTAAAACACAATCTTATTAGCATCAGCCAACTTTGTGACAAGGATTACAAAATTGCTTTCAACAAAGATGAATGCATTATCCGAAATAAAGTATCAAATGAAATCCAGTTTGTTGGTAAGCGTTTTAAAAACATTTTTATACTTAATCTTGATGATTTATCCTTAAAAATAAAATATCTTATGGTAAGTGACAACAATGATGCATGGCTATGGCATAAAAGTTTTGCACATATCCATATGGGTCATTTAAACAAGTTAGTCAAGCATGACTATGTTGTAGGCTTACCAAAGATAAAATTTATAAAGGGTAAATTATGTGATGCTTGTCAAAAGGGTAAGCAAACTAAGGTTTCATTTAAACCCAAGAATATTATATCAACCTCAAGACCACTTCAATTGACACATATAGACTTATTTGGTCCACCAAGAACTAAAAGTCTTGGTTGAAATTCATATGGACTAGTAATTATTGATGATTACTCAAGGTTCACTTGGACCTTATTTTTGGTATAGAAAAATGAAGCTTTTAAAGCATTTAAAAAGTATGCCAAACTAGTCCAAAATGAACAAGCAACTAAAATAGTATTAGTAAGAAGTCATCATGGTGTAGAATTTCAAAATGCCTCTTTTGTAGAATTTTGTGAAGAAAATGAAATCTTCCATAACTTTTCTGCACCAAGAACACCTTAGCAAAATGGAGTTGTTGAGAGAAAGAATAGATCATTGGTAGAAATTGCAAAGACCATGCTAAGCGACTCAAGTTTACCAAAATATTTTTAGGCAGATGTTGTAAGTACAACTTGTTATATATCCAAACCGAGTTCTAATTCGACCAATATTAAAGAAGACTCCATATGAACTCTACAAAGGCAAAAAAACCCAATATTTCTCACTTTCACATTTTTGGATGCAAGTGTTTTGTGCTGAACAATGGTAAGGATAACCTTGGAAAACTCAATGATAAAGACGATGAAGGTATCTTTATTGGTTACTCATTATGTAGTAAGCTTTTAGGATTTTCAATAAGAGAACTTTGTTAGTTGAAGAATTTGTGCATGTATCATTTGATGAAACTAACGCCTTGAAAGAGGATAAAATTATCTCTTATGATGATGATGATTTTATAAGTGATTATACAAGCAAAAACAATCAAGATGATCAACTAAATCCAGAGAATGAAGTCAACATTGAGCAACTAGATCAAAATAATAATCTTCCTAAGGAATGGAGAACCCATAGAGATCACCCCATTGACAATATTATAGGTGATATCAACCAAGGTGTGACAACAAGGCTCAAACTCCAAGATACTTGCTTGAATATGGAATTGGTTTCTTAAATAGAACCCTTCAAGATTGGTGAAGCACTTAAAGATGGTCAATGAGTACTTTTCATGCAAGAAGAACTAAACCAATTTGAAAGAAGCAAAGTATGGGAACTTGTCCCTAATCCTGGAAATAAACACATCATTGGTACCAAGTGGGTGTTTAAAATTAAACTAGATGAAGATAGTATAGTTGTTCGAAACAAGGCAAGGTTAGTTGCTCAAGGATACGATCAAGAAGAAGTGATTGACTTTGATGAAACATTTGCTCCAATAGCAAGGTTAGAAGAAATTCGACTATTACTTGCTTATGTTTGTTCTATGAATTTTGAATTGCTTCAGATGGATGTCAAGAGTGCTTTTCTCAATAGCTACACTAATGAAGAAGTATATGTCAAACAGCCACCTGACTTTGAAGACTTCAAGAATCCTTCACATATTTTCAAATTAAAGAAAGCTCTTTACGGTTTGAAACAAGCTCCAAGAGCTTGGTATGATACGCTAAGTAACTTCTTATGTGAACGAGACTTTGAAAAGAGTAAAATTGATAAGACATTATTCATTAAAAGAACTAATGATCACACTTTATTGGTTCAAATCTACGTTGATGATATTATATTTGGATCCACCAATAATGAAATATGTGAAGAATTCTCATTAATAATGCAAGGAGAATTTGAAATGTCTACGATGGGAAGGGGAAAACTGATAAGACATTATTCATTAAAAGAACTAATGATCATACTTTACTAGTTCAAATCTACGTTGATGATATTATATTTGGATCAACCAATAATGAAATATGTGAAGAACTCTCATTAATGATGTAAGGAGAATTTGAAATGTCTATGATGGGAAAGTTTAATTATATTCTTGGACTCCACATCATGCAACTCAAGAATGACATCTTCATAAATCAAGCAAAATATTGCAAGAAATTGTTAAAAAGGTTTCAGATGGAAAACAACAAAGAAAATGAAACTCCTATGGGCACTGAAACCTATGTACATAAAGATGAATCTGGAATTTCAATAGACCTACCAAAGTATCGAGGTATGATTAGGTCTATTTTATATCCAATGACCAGCCGACCAAATATTATGTTTAGTGTCTGTTTGTGTGCGATATTAGGTCTCTTCAAGATCTAAAATCTTTACTTGATATGTTAAAAAAATTGATTCTTTGATGTTTATGTGTTTTGTAATTATGAATATATGCTTTACATGTTGATTTTTTAGTGAAAAACTCGTTTTAAAAACAAAATTCTTATATTGTATCCGAAAACACATTATATGTATTCGAATACATGCTTTCAGAAAAATTTTGTATTCGAATACAACTCATGTGTAATCGAATACATGTTTCCAGAACAACCTGTATTCGAATTCAACCGGTCTGTATTCGAATACAGATTCACGTTTTTCCCCAATATAAAAGCTGTTTCACGTTTTTTAGGTTATTCTTTGCATTTCCGTATTCGAATACAACCGTCTTCATCTTCATCTCTTCCAAAAATCTCATCATCTCTTATTTGCAACAAGTTACCCAACTAGTATATTAACATCCATTGCATCTAAGATCAATCTTGACTCACAACTGTCATTTCAAAATCAAATTTCTATCGCGATTAAAAAAGGTAATGTACTAGTCATTGAATTACATCGTAAAACCACGATTCTCTATAATATTCTTTTGGTGGGGATGCAATATATATTATATTCGAACTTAAATTCGGAGATAGAAATAAATAATGTGTTTAAACAAATAATTTTTTGTTTTGTGATGAGATGATTTTTTATTTATCATGGAGATTTTCAGATTTCTCTTTTATTCACATTTCTTATTTATTTTATGATCGGGTGATTTTTTGTTTATCATAGAAATTTTCAGATTATTTTATTTTATTTTATTTGCATTCCTTATTTTTTTTTTCAAACAAACAACGTATTTTAAGTTATTGCATTTTAAATATGGAGGGATATCAAATTTTTTTTTTTTGTAAT
>JBBPBR010000007.1:37047045-37105850 GCA_037974775.1 Cicer pinnatifidum | reverse complement strand
TTTAAATTAAATTCTAATTTAATTTCTTTATCTATTTAATATATAATTAATTAAAGAAAATCTTACATCGTAAAAGTATGCTAATCAAACAATATTTTTTTTATTCATTT
Organism: Cicer pinnatifidum; assembly: GCA_037974775.1. Taxonomy (NCBI): domain Eukaryota; kingdom Viridiplantae; phylum Streptophyta; class Magnoliopsida; order Fabales; family Fabaceae; genus Cicer; species Cicer pinnatifidum. The sequence continues at coordinate 37,105,740 of JBBPBR010000007.1, read as the reverse complement.
ATTTCATTTTATTTTTATCATTGTAATAATAATCTTATATTCTCATTTTAATTTAATTATATAAAATATTAACTCTAACTAATAATATGTTAGTAAAAATTTATTAAAAAAATATGTATACTGATGTAGATTTGAACTAGTAAAATATTTTATTAAATATTTAAATACTATAGACAATAAGAATTTATAAATATTAATTGATCCGAAACAGTCCGAAACACTGTTATTGGTAATAACATTTACTTGTATTTATAATACGTACAAAATTTATAAGACATGTGGTTGTGGTAAATTGAAATTATTAACATATTACACTCACTTCTTCTATCGTCTCTTACTATTCCATTTTACCCTTTCATTCAAAACTCCAAACCAACTTTGCCGGCACCGTCCATCTTTCCACCTTCCGGCAGCGTTTTCCGGCAACCCGGCCCCGTCCTTCCTTCTTTCTCAATCGTTTAGTTCTGGTTCGTTTTTAATCCTCCTTATCAAGTTTCTTCTCTTATGTATTCTTCTTTTATGTTGTTTCAATGGGTGTTTTGATTCTTATTTTAAACATTTTTGCTTTGTTTTGATTGTTTTTTTTTGGTGTGTTGTTCATTTTTATGATGACCACTAGGTTTCATTTTTATAGTTCTCATGGCCGGTAATTGCCCTGGGCAATCTGGGCCAATGCACAGGACTCCAAAATTACTAGGGCCTCAAATTTTGTTTTACTTTCAATAATTATGATATATTGATTAAAAAAATTCTATAGAATAAAAAACACCAAGTCCAATAAGATTTTATTTACTGTAGTGTAGAGGAAAAGAGTTTATTGCACCATTTATTGGGCTCAACAAGAGTTTTTAGTCAGTGAATGGATCCACAAAGAACAAATTTCATAGGATTAAGAAGTTTGTTTTGACAAAAAAGAATGATTAAGAATGTTGTTATTTGATTTTTTCTTTTGATATGTTATATGACAATATCTTTGAAAGTTATGAAATGTGATTAAGAATGTGTGATTATTTTCTTTTAAAATGTGATTAAGAATGTGTGATTATTTTCTTTTAAAATGTGATTATTTGGTAGTATCCTTGAAAGTTATGAAATTACTTCAAAAAGTGTTAGAAAGATGACTCTTTTTAAATAGCTAGAAGATTAATATTAGCTTGAAGTTGTATTTAGATGTTATATATAATTTATTTATTTTGATTTGAGTTTTTGGTGTTTCATTCGGTAAAAATATAATATTTTGAAATAACTTATAATTACTAAAATTGCATTTTTTTTTATCAGGGTCTCAATTTTTTAGATTTGAACAGAATCTCTAAAAACATTAAGATAGTCCTGATAGTTCTCCCAGGTCACCAAATATCTTAGGACCGACCCTGATTGTAGTTATTTGCTAGTATATAATTCATATGGTTTATTTCAATTTTATTTTTGAGAATTTGATGTTTTTTCTGACTGTGATATTGATTTTATTGTATTTTTTCCTCCAATGTTGTCATCAACTCATGCATCTCAGATAACATGTCTGAGAATCCAGTACAGGCCTTATTTCATAACTTTGAGCAAGTCGCAAATTTTGTTCAACATCATGTATCTAATTTTATAGGCCATCTCAACTCATCAGGACCTTTTGGTAGAGGCTCCGTGAATGTCTTTATCAAAGCACCGTTTGTCGAAACCACATCTTCTGTACAACCTCGTGATCCCATTCTCAAGGTATCCATCGTCAATGGCTTGCTTTTATAATGAGTCTTGTTCTAGTGAGTTATGAAACACAAACGCGGACACAAGATATGACATTGGTAATGACATTTAGACATTGGTAATAACTTAAGAATATAAAAGTGATTCAATATAACCACACATGTTGTTGTTGTGTCAGTGTCAAGTAATGGACATAGCTTCCATCTTAAGTGTCAGTACTACATAACAGTGAGTGTGATTTTTCGTTATTGCATGCATGGAAAAGGGTTTTTAAAATTAAAAAATATAATTTAGATGAAAATATTTAAGAGATAAGATATTTGAAATTATGAAAGGGATGGACAAATTTAAATTTATATGTATATCAAAATTGTTGACATTTGTAACAAAAAATCTATGAATCCCTAAATTTAAGGAATAATATTCAAAAGGAATAAAAATATTTAATATGTAGAGGTTGATATGTTGATATCCTTGTGTATCCTTTTCGATATTCAACCGACACAAAAGTTATAATAGCAGCGTGAACAATGAATTTGGGTTTTGGGAAGACTTTGGTGTGGTGATGCATGCTTATAATCAATTTTTGGGGGCTTTATTTTCTTAATAAACTAGTTTATTTTGCTAAGGTGCTCCTCTTGCAATGCTTTCCTGATTATTGAACACTAAATGCTTTCTTTTGCTAGTTAATGATGTATTTATCATTTTTATTGTGAGGGTTTGAAGTGAATAAGAACTTTAAACTTATGATTATCATTTTATGACAGTGATATAGGAAGTTTCAATCCATTTACCTCAGTACATATGTTGTTTTCTATCACTGACATGCTTTTTTTCTTCTAGGAAATCAAACAATTCATTAACCTTATATATATATGTTTACATATATATATGTTTTCTTTTTTATGTTTGCTTCATGTTTACTTGAAATTTAAATGTTGCATAATCTGAATTGTCAAGAAGAAAGTTTTATGTTGTGAAGGATATCTTGACAGATAGTTGAAGATAGGATGCTGTTGTAGCACATACCATACAGTTACAAATTGCATAAATAGTTCAATGTTTTTATGCATTTTACTATATTTATTATTGTAAAATACGCAAAAATGGTGATTATTTCTACTCCTTTTAGAGAATTTCTATCGAGTCAAATAATTTATTAATCAAGGATTCAGGTGTGCCGCATATAATTATGCTTATAAATTGTTTTTGATTAGTTTATTTTTTATCATTTTGTTTTTGTAGGGTAAGTCCTCTACCCCGGTGACTAAAGAAGAGCTTGGAAGAGCTACATGGACTTTTCTTCACACTCTTGCTGCTCAGGTTTTGCCATTGAAATTTTTCTGATACTATAGATTCTCTCATTCTTTTCAATTACTTTTCTTTGCCATTACTTTATCTGAGAAGTTGACAGGTATATTAGTGAGTAGTGCCCATTTTCTCCCATTCTTGTTGATGCTGTTGCCTGTTAAATGCTTTACATGGGATTGGGATGTTCTTTCAACAATTCTAACTTTGTATTTGTACTTGGTGTGGTTAGTCACTACGGAATGATTGTGTGTAGCCATTGTTAATATAATCCCCATTAGAAAAATTGTGTCGGAGCCATTTCTCGTTATCATGGTGTTCTACCAACCAAGCTGATGGATTACTCGTTTTTCTTAGTTGCTGGGTTTCAACTCCCCAACTCTTTACATGCAGTTACTTTCATCAACAAAGTAGTGTTGTTAAATAGTGGTTATAGTACTATAGCATAGCGGCATTCGAAGAAATTTCATTTGTTTCGCAGTTTGGTATTTAGTTCAAAATATTGTCAAGTAGCGGCTATAGCGGCACTATAACACTTGCATATTGGAATATGAGCATGCCTCCATTTTCCACCGTCCAAGATTGACAACACTACTACAAAATTGATTTATTATTTGATGTCACATAATAAAGTATTATTATTTTTCATTTTTGTACACAAGGATGTTCAGAAAGGAAAATTTAGTTAATATTTTTCTTGTTCATGTGCTATCACCCAAAACAACAAACGAAAAATTTGACATTTTTAAATACACAGTTCTGAACACCCTAGTTTCTTTTTTCAGTATCCAGATAATCCTACAAGACAACAGAAGAAGGATGTAAAAGAACTGGTATTTTCTTTCGCTCCTGTTCCCTTGTTATAAATCATAGAATTTCATTAAATCAGGAGTTAGATCACATCAAGGTCTTGTTTTAGTATTGTCTTATGAAACTATGATGTCTGATTTATTTATTTTTGTGCAAAAGCAAAGTAGAATATATTAAAATTAGCACAAGATGTGCCAAAAATCTTACAAACCAACACTGTTGTATCCACCTTTAACTCAATATATGTAAAGGAGAAGGTAGAAAGTATTGACATTAAAATCATTTCAACCAACTATGATGTCTGTTTCATAATTTATCATGTCGACGAAATGATAAAAGCTGGTGACTATGATTCAGAAATTAACGGGTAAACTCAAAATTTATTACTTTAGTCTCTGGAGAATGATTCTCAAATCAGAGGTAGTTGTAGTACAATATACAGACACACACATTCACAGTCTTGACAAAAAGAGAATAGAAAGATAAAGGAAACAATGAAAGCATATGTCCTTCGCAAGTTCTAAAAGCAATTTTAAGAATATCTTCCGCCTTCATCCTGATTTGGTGATACCCATACCTAAGATCCAACTAAGAGAAAATCATTGCTTCTCCTAGTTCATCAAGCAATTCATTATAATAAGAATGGGAAATTTGTATGGTCCGACAATTTTATTCAAAGCTCAATAATCTACACAAAATCGCCATCCTCCATAAGGACTCACTTGTTAGAGTTGTACCTGAATTAAACATATCATCAACAAACCTTTGGATCTATTTTTGTGGTAATGTGGATATTTGTAAGGCCTGATATTTGGAATGTTAGCTCTTTATTTAAGAACAATTGCATGATCCTGTCTTCTAGGTGGAGGTAATCCTCGTGGTTCTTGGAAGACCTCTATATTCATCCAATATCACTTCTATGCACTCAGGCACAATTGCACTGCATTTGGTTTCAGCCTACAAACTTTGACATTGAAGTAAAAATCCTTGTCCTTGATCATTTATTGTGTTGAGAATAGCTTTGAGTGATGCTGCCGTGCGAGTTACACCAGGTTCTTCTTTCAAAATATGACGCCTTCCATAAATTGGAAGCATTAGTGTCAACTCCTTGAAATTGACTCTAGTTTCACTAAAACTAGCCAACCATTCCACGCCTAACACCATATCAACTCCTCCTAGATCAAAGATAAAAAAAATCTTGTTGGATCTTCTAGCCTTGTAAATTTAACTTTAATTGAGGACACACCGCCCCACAAGAAAACTTCTTTCCATCCCCACCTTCACTGTATTGGTGAAGTTTCAGATACCTGTAATTGGTGATTTTTGCCCAATGCGGAAGATATGATGAAACAATGTGAGGCACCACAATCTACAAGGATTATCATTTGTTTTCCCTCTAAATTTCCTCATAATTTGATGGATTTCTCAGAGGTAATGCAAGTGATGCCACACATGGATAACTGTAAATTTTTCATCTCTCCTTCCTCTTGTGTATACAGTTCCTTCTCTTTCTCCCCATCTTCAACTTCTTCCTCCGTCAATTGTAGTTATAGTTTGTTTGCACATATATGGCCTGTGATGAATTTCTCATCACATCTAAAACAAAGGCGCTTTCTGGATCTCTCTTGGATCTCAACATCAGTTAATCTCCTAAGCACTCCTTTTCTAGGGTTGTTGTAAGTCTAGGTTGGTTTTCCACTAAAACCTGTAAAAATGCTTCCCTTGTTTTTCAAATTATTCTTCTCATCCACCCTTTGGCCATGATGTATCAATTCAGACAAGCCATCCACTCGATAAAGTTTCAATTCTGCCCTGATTACTTCATTCAAACAAACCCATGTATAAGTCACCCAGTTTGTCTAAGACTCGATAACAATCAAAAGGGCTTTTAATCATGGATGGTTGTAAGTGCCAAATCACAGCAGACCGGAAATCATCCCAAGTGGGATTTTGTGCAGAAAATTCCCACCATTAATACCATGTCAGTGCCTTGCCTTGATTGCCACAATAACTGCTAGTAACTTATCTGACTTAGTGATCCATTTCAAATCAAACTATCTCCCTACACAGTTCATCCACCCATATGCCTCTTCACCATAAAATAATTATATTTTCAATTACCGCCATTTTTTCTCAGTTTTGCAGTCTTGGTTTCTCACTTGTTCATTCCTTGCATGACTTTCTTCCCTTAAACTTTCTTCCCTGATACTTTATTCTCCGAAACTTTCTTCTGGATTGGCACATATTGGCAATCGTCACATCATTTCCATGATCTCATACATTTTCCTTTAAGTTCCAACTTCCAACCATTCCAGCCTTTCTTGTTCAAGACTTCCACATACTTAATTACCCATCAAATCCACCCTCCAGTATTTCCATTCGAGATTCCATTCGTCTCATTGAAATCATTAAATCTGCCAAAATTTTACACCTTTATTTGACACCAATTGATAGAAACTGTTATCTATAATTCATAAATTAATGAGTAAACACAATTTATTACTTTAGCTTCTGGAGAACGATTACTGACACAAACTTTTACAATCTGCTGAAAGAAAATAGAAATATAAAGGAAATAGTGATATCATATGCACACCCAAGATGTCCGAGAGTGATAGAACCACTGGTATCTATGACTAAGCTGAATTGAATCAATGAACAATACCTAACCAGAACCAATATGATTCTGTTAGGAATAGTAACTCTCACTTTATTGAATTGAATGAATATAGAAGATGATACAATAGATCCCTCGATCTTGTCCTGGTTCCTCAACCAGAGGTTACAACTAACTCCCAACTAACTCTCTCATTCTCACTTACTTTCCTTTTATAGAACAAACTCCTAACTGCCTAAGCCAAACTATTAGACACGTGTTACAATTAGGGCCTATTAGTCACGTGTTACAATTAGGAAGGCTTCATCCAAACCTTCCTATTTCCCCTCTTATATACATTTCTAATAATAGGCTTTGGCCTATTCCTATCAATACCCCCCTAAAAGAATTAACTTGTCCTCAAGTTGAAAGTCTGGAAATTTGTCTTGAATATCAGCTGCCAATTCCCAACTGTTCTCATGGTTGGGTAGATCTTGCCACTTAACTAACACTTCCAAGTGACCCTGTTTATCCTCTCTACTATTCAGAATATCTTCTGGTGATACTTCAAGTTCAAATTCTTCATTCAACATAGGTGGTAGTGATTGAGGTTTCTGGTTTGGTTTGATAGCTTTTTTCAACAATGAAACATGAAATACTGGGTAAATTTTAGCATAGTCAAGTAAAGCCAACTTATAAGCAACAGGTCCCACTTTACTCACCACCTGATAAGGCCCATAGTATCTTGGTGCTAGTTTAGCATAAGGCCTATTAGCTAATGACTTAAGCTTGTAAGGCTGTAATTTAAGATATACCCAATCATCCACCTCAAATTCCACCATTCGTCTATCCTGATCAGCATATTGTTTCATCTGATTCTGAGCCTTGGACAAATTAGCTTTCAATTCGTCTAAAATAACATCTCTTTGTAACAACAATTGATTGATATCCTCAATTTTAGAAGGTATAGCCCCTGCCTTTAACAAAATAGGAGGGTCCCTACCATATAAAGCATGAAAATGAGTCATACCAGCCTACATATTGTAGTTTGAATTAAACCAAAATTCTGCCCAGTGCAGCCAATCCAACCATTTCTTAGGCTTAGGACCCACAAAACACCTGAGATACGTCTCTAAGCACCTGTTAGTAACTTCAGTCTGGCCATCTGATTGTGGATGGTAAGAAGTACTCATTTTTAGTTGAGTGCCAACCAATTTGAACAATTCTCTCCAAAATTGGCTCATGAATAAAGGATCTCTGTCTGATACAATAGTAGTAGGAAACCCATGTAATTTCACTACTTCCTTCACAAAAACAGTAGCTACTTCCATGGCTGAGTAAGGGTGGCCTAAAGCAAAGAAATGAGCATACTTGGATAATCTATCTACTACTACCAATATTGTATCTTTTCCTCTTATCCTAGGTAAAGCACCAATGAAATCTAGAGAAATATCCATCCAAACTTGCTGCGGAATAGACAATGGCTGTAGCAATCCCGCAGGGGTAAGTGTCGAATATTTACTTCTTTGACATACCTCGCATTGTTCAACAAACTTCTTAATATCTGACCTCATGCCTTCCCAAAACAGAAATGTAGCAATCTTCTTGTAAGTTCTAAAGTACCCTGAGTGGCCTCCCATAAGTGTTTCATGACATTCTGAAATAATGACAGGAATCCTATTAGATGATTTTGACAGTACTAACCTCCCTTTATAATAAAGAACCCCTTTTTTCAATTCAAAATTCTGATGTGCAGTGGGTGAAATAATCAAATTCTGCATCAGTTTCACCCATTTAGAGTCCTGCTGCAACTCCTGATTCTATGCTGCTACTTCCTCATCTGTTAAAACTGATATTGCTGCATATATCATTTTCCTTGAAAGAGCATCAGCCACATAGTTTTCAGTCCCAGGTTTATACTGTATTTCAAAATCCAGACCCACCAACTTAATAGCCCATTTGAACTGCTCATCTGAGAACAACCTCTGTTCAGTCAGGAATTTCAGGCTTTTCTGATCTGTTTTAACAATAAAGTGTCTTCCCATCAAATAATGTCTCCATTTTTGAATTGCTTGAACCAAAGCCATTAATTCTCTTTCATAGACTGACCTTTGCTGAGCTTTTGCAGATAACCCTTTACTCCAAAATGCTAAAGGTTTTCCCCCTTGCATTAATACAGCTCCTAGGCCTTTGCTAGATGCATCAGTCTCCACCACAAATTCTTTATTAAAATCAGGAATAGCTAACATAGGCAAATCCATCATAGCAGATTTTAATTCCTCAAAAGCAGCAATAGCTTCTACTGTCCACACAAATGCATCTTTCTTGAGTAAATCTGTGAGTGGCTTAGCTTTCTTCCCATAGTTTTGGACAAATCTTCTGTAATATCCCGTCAGCCCTAGAAATCCTCTTAGACTCTTGATATTAGTGGGTTGAGGCCAAGACTTCATATCTTCTATTTTAGAACAATCAACAGTCACTCCCCCAGCTGAAATGATGTGTCCTAAATATTTCAGGCTAGTTTGTCCAAATGTACACTTTTTGAAATTTGCCTTCAATCCATTCTGTTTTAGCACACTCAAAGCTGTATGCAGATGCTGTACATGTGAACTCATGTCAGCACTGTACACTAATATGTCATCAAAGAAGACCAACATGAATTTCCTCAAGTAAGGCTTTAGAATTTCATTCATTAAGGCTTGGAAAGTAGAAGGTGCATTAGTTAACCTAAAAGGCATGACTAGAAACTCATAATGTCCTTCATGAGTTCTAAAAGCAGTTTTCTCCACATCTTCTGTTCTCATTCTAATTTGATGGTACCCCGATTTGAGGTCCAACTTAGAAAATATCATAGCTCCTCCCAATTCATCCAACAATTCCTCAATGATTGGAATTGGGAATTTATTAGGAATGGTGATTTTATTCAGAGCTCTGTAATCTACACAGAACCTCCATCCAGCATCCTTCTTTTTCACCAGCAATATAGGACTAGAATAGGGACTTATACTCGGTCTAATCACCCCAGCCTCTAACATCTCAGTTACCAATTTCTCTACCTCATTCTTTTGGTAATGTTGAAGAATAAAAAAGAAATTAGATTTTATTCTCTTTTATTTTATATTATTATGTTTATTTTTATTCTGTCACTATTACTCAATATTACTATTGTTATTTCTTTTCCTATATAAACAGCTTAGGGCTGTAGTAATAAAATATGAAAGTATTTTGTCTTTTACTTTCTTCATGGTATCAAGAGCTCTGGTTAGGTTCTGTAAACCTTTCCACAACCCATTAGGGTTTGGCGCTCCAACCATTCCACAATTAGGGTTCGACGCTCCAACCAACTGAGCTATGGCACAGAGTACCCCATGGAAGGTAGCCCTCATGGGTAGCGGCGACAACGACGGTTTGGATAAAAACTCAGAAGTAGTCAACAACGCCGACAATTTAGGCAACACCCCAGACGGCAGTAGCAATGGCACAGATGGCAGTGGCAGCGGCACAGTCGGCAATGGCAGCGGCCCAGGCAACCATAATGGTTTTTCCAACAACTTTTTTGGCCATGAGGGAGCTTCTAATGCCCTCAAAGTTGAAATCCAGCAACTAAACGGAAAAAATTATGTTGAATGGTCCCAAACCGCAAGATTGATTTTAGATGGTAAGGGCAGATTTGGTTTCCTAACAGGAGAGGTGCAAATGCCTGCCACAACTGATCCGAATTACAGGTTTTGGAAATCTGAGAACTCTGTTATTATTGCTTGGCTGCTTAGTAGTATGGAATCAACAATCAAAAAACCTTTTATGTTTTTGCCTACTGCGAAGGAAGTTTGGGAGGCTGTCAAAGAAACATACTCTGATGTTCATAATTCTTCTCAAATTTTCGATCTCAAATCACGATTGTGGCATGCCAAACAAGGAGATAGAGATGTCACTACCTATTATAATGAGTTGATGACACTATGGCAAGAATTGGATCTATGCTATGATGATCATTGGAAGTGTTGTGAGGACAGTGTTTTGTTTCTTAAGAGACAGGAGAACGACCGTGTATTCATGTTCTTGGTTGGGCTTAATAAGCGGCTTGATGAAGTCCGAGGCAGAATATTGGGAAAGATCCCATTGCCATCACTTCGGGAAGCGTTCTCAGAAGTTAGAAGAGAAGAGGCGAGACAAGGTGTTATGATGGGTAAGTCATCTTCTGTTGGTGATGTTGAAAGCTCTGCCCTAGTCACTAAGAATGAAGAAGGGAAGAGCATTGGCAAGAAACCATGGTGCGAACATTGCAAACGTACAGGGCACACACGTGATACATGTTGGAAGCTCCATGGAAAACCTCTAAATTGGAAGAAAAAGGAAAGAAACGAAGGTCATGCGCTCCAAGCTGGTACATCTGATCAAGATAAGCAGTCTCCTTCAAGCCCATCTCCTTTCACCAAGGAACAATTAGATCAATTGTACAAACTTCTTGAGTCTCAAACTTCTTCTTGCTCTATAGCTCAAAGAGGTAATTTTCCAAATACTCCTCTACTTAGTGTCACTCCCAGCCATACTTGGATTATCGATTCTGGTGCTACTGATCATATGACTGGGGAGTCGAGTCTATTTTCTTCTTATAGTCCTTGTGCAGGTAACCACAAAATTAAAATTGCAGATGGCTCTCTTTCAGCCATTGCAGGGAAAGGTTCTGTTATTTTGTCACCTAAGTTAACCTTAAAAGATGTCTTACATGTTCCTAATTTATCATGTAATTTGTTATCCATTACTAAATTAACAAAGGATATAAATTGTCAAGCTAACTTCTTTCATTCTCATTGCACTTTTAAGGATTTGAGCACGGGGAAGATGATTGGCAATGCTAAGGAGAGTGGAGGACTCTATTATCTTGACAATGGACTCGATTTCAAAGACCAACAAAAAACAAGTACCTGCTTTGAATCTATTTTTGTTTCTTCTAATAATGATGATATTATGTTATGGCATTTACGGTTATGACATCCTAGTTTTCCGTATTTGAAACATTTGTTTCCTAAATTATTTTCTAAGAAGGATCCGTCTTTATTTCATTGTGAAACTTGTGAATTAGCTAAACATCACCGTTCTTCTTTTTCTACACAACCATATAAACAATCAAAACCGTTTGCAATTATTCATAGTGATGTTTGGGGTCCTAATAGAATAAACACATTTTCTAATAAAAAATGGTTTATAACTTTTATTGATGATCATACTAGAATTTGTTGGGTTTATTTATTGAAAGAAAAATCGGAAGTTGGACAGGTTGTCAAAAATTTCTTTAAAATGGTGCACACTCAGTACCAAACAAAAATTCAAGTCTTCAGAAGTGACAATGGTAAAGAATATTTTAATATACTTTTGTCCGATTTTTTCCTTGCAAATGGGGTTATTCATCAAAGTTCTTGTGTTAATACACCCCAACAAAATGGAATTGCAGAGAGAAAGAATAGGCATCTTCTTGAGGTTGCTAGAGCTTTACTATTTGCAAATAAGGTTCCAAAATATTTGTGGGGTGAAGCTGTTTTAACTGCATCATATTTAATTAATCGAATGCCATCTAAAGTTTTAGATTTTCGTACACCTCTTGATGTTTTTCGAAATTATTTTCCTTTGACTAATGTCTCTGCTGATTTGCCACTAAAAGTTTTTGGTTGCACTGCTTTTGTTCATGAACATAAACACCTTGACAAACTCGATCCACGAGCAATAAAATGTGTGTTTACCGGTTACTCTCCAACTCAGAAGGGGTATCGGTGTTTTGAACCAAAATCAAAAAGAATTTTTGTAACCATGGATGTTACTTTTGTTGAAAATCAACCATTTTTTACTGACATTCATCTTCAGGGGGGAAATTTTAAGGAAGATTCATCTTTTACTTTTGAAAACATCATTACTTTAAGTGATATAGTGTTGTCACAAAATTCTGAGACTTATATTGATGCACCAAAAGAAAATGCCCAAGAATCTAAATTGGAACTCAATCCACTTATGAATGAGGTTTCAACAGATTCGGGGGCGACAACTTCAAATCAAAATCACAATGATAAAATTCTTGAACTCAATAATAATGAAGGACCATCTGAAATGCCACAACATAATGATTCAAATAAAGAGACACAAAGCAGGTGTACTACAATTGACCCTACTTGGAAGGGAAATGTCTTTGAAAGAAGAAACCATAAACAGAGAAATGAAGGACCCATTCTCCGACCCTTCCAAGATTCTGAACCAATAGATAATCCAACACATCATCTTGATACAGGTAAGTCTTCTTCTATTCATAAGAGTCATGTCGAGTATCCTGATATAGACCTTCCTATTGCAATTAGAAAATCTGTTAGATCATGCACTAAATATCCTTTGTCTGATTATGTGTCATACTCAAAATTGTCTTATTCATTTGCTGCATTTACCTCTAAGTTGTCTACTGTAGAAATTCCAAAAAATATACAGGAAGCTCTAAAAATTCCAAAGTGGAAGGAAGCTGTTCTTGAGGAGATGAGAGCTCTTGAGAAGAATCAAACTTGGAGAGTCATGACGTTACCTACAGGAAAGAATACTGTTGGCTGTAAATGGGTATTTACTGTGAAATATAATTCTGATAATACAGTTGAAAGATACAAGGCACGCTTGGTTGCTAAAGGGTTTACTCAGACATATGGCATTGATTACTCAGAGACTTTTGCTCCCGTTGCCAAATTAAACACTATTAGAGTTCTCTTGTCCTTGGCAGTGAATTTAGATTGGTCTCTTAACCAACTTGATGTAAAGAATGCTTTTCTGAATGGTGATTTGGAGGAGGAAGTATACATGGATAGCCCACCGGGCTTTGAAGATAAATTTGGTTCAAACGTGTGCAAACTACAAAAATCCCTTTATGGTCTCAAGCAATCTCCAAGGGCTTGGTTTGAGAAATTCACTCAGTCGGTTAAAAGACAAGGATATATGCAGGGACAATCAGACCATACTTTGTTCATGAAGTTCTCTGATGTTGGTAAAATTGCAATTCTAATTGTATATGTAGATGATATTATTCTCACAGGAGATGACATTGTTGAGATGGAAAGATTGAAGAAAAATTTAAAAAAAGAATTTGAGATCAAAGATTTAGGTGCGCTTAAATACTTTCTTGGTATGGAAGTTGCTCGCTCAAAGAAGGGAATTGTTGTTTCTCAAAGAAAATACATCTTAGATCTCTTGGAAGAAACTGGGATGAGTGGGTGTAAACCAGCAGATACTCCTATGGATTTAAATGTTAAACTTTGGGAGAAAGGCAGTGTTCCTGTAGAGATTGGAAGATACCAGAGGTTAGTCGACAAACTTATTTATCTAGCCCACACAAGACCTGACATCGCTTTCTCTGTGAGTGTTGTAAGTCAATTCATGCATTCTCCCTATGAAGAACACTTGGAGGCAGTTTATCGAATCTTAAGGTACTTGAAATCCAATCCTGGAAAGGGTTTGTACTTCAAGAAAACTAATGACAGAGAAGTCTCTATATTTACAGATGCTGATTGGGCAGGATCAATTACTGATAGAAAATCCACCACCGGATATTGTGCCTATGTTTGGGGAAATTTAGTTACTTGGAGAAGTAAGAAACAAGGGGTTGTTGCTCGAAGCAGTGCAGAAGCTGAATTCAGAGCAATGGCTCAAGGAATTTGTGAACTTTTATGGATTCGTAAACTCTTGGGCGAACTGAAAATGAAAGTTGACTCACCCTTAAAATTGTTCTGTGATAGCAAAGCAGCAATAAGCATAGCTCACAACCCTGTACAACATGATAGAACCAAGCATATTGAGATTGACCGCCATTTCATAAAAGAAAAAATTGATGCTGGAGTTATATGCCTACCATTTGTGACTTCCAATCAGCAAACTGCTGATATCTTGACAAAAAGTTTGGCAAGACCCAATTTTGAACGACTTATAGCCAAGTTGGGCATGACAGATATCTATGCACCAACTTGAGGGGGGGTGTTGAAGAATAAAAAAGAAATTAGATTTTATTCTCTTTTATTTTATATTATTATGTTTATTTTTATTCTGTCACTATTACTCAATATTACTATTGTTATTTCTTTTCCTATATAAACAGCTTAGGGCTGTAGTAATAAAATATGAAAGTATTTTGTCTTTTACTTTCTTCAGGTAATAAGGACATTTATAAGGCCCCACATTGGGTATCTCCGCTCCTTCCTTCAAGTGGATGGCATGGTCATGCCTTCTAGAGGGTGGCAGCCCTTGAGGATTTTGAAATACCTCCTGAAATTGCTGCTATAACTCCTCTAACTCCCCTGAGACCTGCTGTTTCTCCTACTGAAGTTCTATTGCTGTCTCACCTTGCATCAGCAACCCTTCACCTTCTTTCAACAATACTTGCATGAATGCCCCATAGGATAACTCAGTTTTAGTTAGAGCAGGGTCCCCTGTTATAGTAATTAATGAATTTTCTTTTTTCACTGTTAGTTCCATATTACCAAAATCTGCTTTCACCCTTCCTAAACTTGCAAGCCATTCCAGCCCTAACACTAGATCAACTCCCTTCAAATTAAACAAGTAGAAGTCTTGAGTCACTTCTAACCCTTGCATCCAGATTTTCAATTCCTTACACTTGCCTTGACATCTAATTTGATGTCCATCACCTACCTCTACTGTATAAGTTTGAGTAGCTGCCACCATAAGTTGTAACCTTTCAACCATTTCTCTTGCAATAAAGTTGTGAGAGGCCCCACAATCTATAAGAATCACTACTGGAGTCTCCTTGATTGTTCCTCCTACTTTCCATGACTTAGTAGAAGTGAGGCCCGTCATAGAATACATGGATAATTGCAAAGAATTCAGAGCTTCCCACACTTCTGATTCCTCATTCTCCTTATCTACTTCTTCCTCCTCAGCCAATATGAGCATTCTCAATTGTTTATTCTTACATACATGATCTCTATTAAAGGGTTCATCACAACGAAAACATAACCCTCTTTCCCTTTTTTCTTTCATCTCAGCACTAGTCAATTTTCTGTAATCTCCCCTCACTCTAGAACTTTCACTACTTTGATTCTGTCTCTTAGTATTATTTACACTCCCGATTGATGATGCTTCTCTGTTGTTATTCATTGGTGGTTGCGGGTTCCAATGTCACTACCTTACTGTAAGAATTTGGCTTATAGGAATTGTAAGATCTATTGTAAGTCCCACTGTTTTTCTTTGTTAATATCAAATTTTTCTGTTCAACAAGTATAGCTTTTTGAATCAATTCTGACAGATTAGTCAACTCATACAACTTAACTTATGCCTTAGTTTCTTCTTTCAATCCATTAAGAAATAATCCCCTAACAAAATCTTGGTTAACTTCCCTTAAAGCCCCAGCATATTTCTCAAACAATTCAACATACTCTTCAACACTATTGTTTTGTTTCAAGGAAAGTAATAATTCGAACGGATTTTGAATCATAGAAGGTTGGAAGCGTCTTACCACCGCAATCTTGAAGCTTTCCCACGTTGGATTAGGGGAGTAACCTTCCCACCATTGATACCAACTAAGAGCTTTGCTTTCTAACGAAATCATCGTAGCTTGCATCTTCTCTTCTGGCGTCACTCCTCTGAGTGCAAAATATCTCTCTAATTTCTGAACCCACCCATAAGCATCATCTCCAGCAAAAATAGGGATTTCTAACTTTCTCCATCGACATGGATTCACGTTCTGCCTATGACTTTCACCTTCGTTCTCATTCTCACTCCCCTCATCAAACGAGTTTCCTTCTTGATTCACCCCTAATTTGCTCGCTATCGCAGCTAACAGATCTTCCGATTTTTTCATTCGAGCTTCATGGAGCTCCATTCGCATCTTCAATATTTCACGATCTTTCCTCAATTCCTCGAACTCATTGTTCCAGTTGTCTTCGTTTCTAGTTGCCATGCTTCTGGTAAAAACCATAGACGATTGTAGCAGCGCTCATATGGTGGTTCCACTCCCTCAGGGCACCTAGATCAGTGCTCTGATACTAGTGATAGAACCACTGGTATCTATGACTAAGCTGAATTGAATCAATGAACAATACCTAACCAGAACCAATATGATTCTGTTAGGAATAGTAACTCTCACTTTATTGAATTGAATGAATGTAGAAGATGATACAATAGATCCCTCGATCTTGTCCTGGCTCCTCAACCAGAGGTTACAACTAACTCCCAACTAACTCTCTCATTCTCACTTACTTTCCTTTTATAGAACAAACTCCTAACTGCCTAAGCCAAGCTATTAGACACATGTTACAATTAGGGCCTATTAGTCACGTGTTACAATTAGGAAGGCTTCATCCAAACCTTCCCATTTCCCCTCTTATATACATTTCTAATAATAGGCTTTGGCCTGTTCCTATCAGAGAGCTTGGGTTCTGCCACCCAAATTCTTACACAAAATAACTACCTAACTGCTTTTATCTTTCCCTCTTTTTTATTTATTCAAATAACAATCAGAGTTAGGCCTACTGGGCCTTGGTCTCCTCTTACATTGACTATTGATAAGAGGTACAACACAAAACTACAAATTATGCTTACAATATGTGTATGACAGAAATGTTCAAGCTTCTTTTTTTTCTTGTCTTATCCGCCTTAAGTTACGACTTTAATTCATTTAATCAAATACAAATAAAGCTGTAAACAATAATATAACTGTAGCGAGTCATGTTCTAAACTTCTGATGTGGTAGTTTCTAACAATTGATGACTTTAAAGCATATAATAATATACTGTGTCGAAATTTCCTTCCAAACGGTAGTAGTATATGCATTGTGTTATCCTTGTGGAATATAAAATACTAGTTGTAATAGACTGTATTTGCACTACAGGTACAGATCTTGTCTCGAATGTACCCTTGCAAAGAATGTGCAGATCACTTTAAAGAAGTTCTTAGGTATATTAATCTTTCATCTTTTGATTGATCAGAATTGTTTATGTTGGTTTTGCTCCTTTTAAATTTTCATTTTTGTTGAGACTGTCGGACTATCACTTTTTATGATTTTATTTTAGTATGAATGAACAATATTATGAAGGATATCCTAGATGCAATGGTCGGAGTAGTATTTAATCCCTAGCTTCATTGGTGAAGTCTTTACCCGCAATACGATGTGTCTTCCCAATTATAGAATCAAATTATTCTTCCTTTTTCTTCTCATGGGTTCGGTGCATGCCCTTCATGTTTTGTATTGTTTTCTATTTTTAATATAAATTATTAATAGGGTTTAACTTTAAAGTATCAACATAGATGTGATTTCTTTCTCCCTAGTGATGCTTTTGGATGCCACTTCTTTTGATTAAAAAAAAGCAATGATTGGAGTTGCTGCTTTGTGACTAGAATAACCCACATTTAAGTTGTGACATCAGCTTCATGCAGATGCAAGAAAAGGTTGCCTAATAGACCCACAATGGATCCAACCCTTCTTTGGACCCTGCCATAATGAGTTTTGTAGCATTGCTTACGATTATTTAGGTCGACTTTGTAAATTAATGATGGATGTTATTGAATCTTCCTGAACTTTGACTATCAGTTATTCGAGGGTGTAATCGTGTGCAATTTCTCTTTTATGTAGCAGTGTCTTAACTGTCTTTGCACTTCAATTTAGTTGCACTACTATTTTACAGTAACAATTAACAAAAACCAAACCTATTTACTCTACGTTGGGTTGGCTTGTTGCACTGTTATTTTAGCTATCTAAATTTCTAATATACATGAGCTCTTACTTGATTGCTTCTTGATGATCTGTTTGGCAGATCAAATCCTGTACAGGCCGGGTCACATGCTGAATTTTCTCAGTGGCTATGTCATGTGCATAATGTTGTCAATAGAAGGTAAGATCTGTTCGTTTTTCTTTCTATTAATGATTGCTGTTATCTTTTGACATATATCTCAAACCTAATTTTTGTTATGAGTTTGTCGGCCACTTTTAGTATGGTAATGAGCATGTCCTGTTGAATTTTTGGTATGATTTTCTAGCATACAGACAAATATCCTACTCAAAAGGTGAAATCATTTACAAATATTCCAGTTTTTATTTCATTTAAAATCTCCTGGTGACAAAAATAGTCTGCTACTAAGATAAGGCTCTTTTAATATACAAACATGCCATGAGTTTCCACTCTCCACCTAAACCCACTTTCTAAATAGTTTTCCATTCTCCACCTAATACCCACTTTCCAAATTTGTCTCCACTCTCCACCTAACATCAAATTTGATTTTGAATAGATTTGATTTTTTACAATTGAGTTTAAGTTGGTGACTTGTATTTTATTTAATTTTACTATGTAAAAAATGTTTGATATAAAAATTAGTGTTAATATTTCAGCCAAGATCAAAAGATGATTTTGATCACCTCTAGAAAACAAAGATTTGAAGGCAAAGTCAATTTTAAACAGAAACCAAAATCTATAATTTCACCAAAATTACTTTGGTAGAAGGAATAGTCAATTATAATACAATTCACCATAAAATCCAAACATCCAACTAAGGGTATGTTTGGGAGTTGAGTTTTGGAGGGGAAGAGAGGGGAGCGTATATTTTTCTTTTTTAAATTAATGAAACTATAAAATATTTTTTAAAATAAATTAAGTAAAATTGAGATGTTATATGATCATTTGTCATGTTATTCTTCTAATTTTTTTAAATTCTCAAATATATAACAAAATATAGACTTAATCCTCCAAAACTGAATTCTTAAACATAAGCTTTTGACACTGTATTCTAGCCTCTATGACAAATTGGTCTGGATCGATCCGGACTTTGATCCTTGCCATCCTCTTCTTGTAATTAATGTTGAGAGTTTCTTCTCCCACCCCCCAATGCTCTCCGGATTGGCCACAATCGGGATGTGTATTTTGGAGGCTTTTGAGAACATAAGGGAGTAGAGAAGAGGCTACCATATATGTTTCCACATAGTATAAAATGGGCTTGTGTGCTGCCTACGCAATTGTGTATTAAGCCCAAATGCCTCTTACATGTGGGAGTGTATTAAATATATAAAACTTAACGAACGTCTGAAGTTCATACTTTACTAGCTTGTGCTTACAGTTACAGATTTAGCTAACAGACTAGTATAATAATTTTCCCCAATTTTGTTCCTATGACACTTACATTGATATATTTTTTTGACAGCATTGGCAAACCAGTATTTCACTGTGAACGAGTTGATGCAAGGTGGGGAAAACTTGAGTGTGAGCAGAAAGCATGTGAAATTATTGGTACTACATCAATTTTTGGGAACATATAAATAATTACTACTAATAGATACTTGTACCATACAAGCTATGTATTGAATTGGAGCTGTTTAAGAAATCTTTTATAATACACCTTGATTGTTATCTAGTGACTTAGCACCATAGTGTGTAGGTAAGTTCTATAGAAATTGGATTTCCTGCAATCAGCAGGTACACAATTCATGCAGTCAAATAATCAGCTGCACATTAGATTAAGGTCAGACGGTTTAAATATGCACCGTCCAATATTTGATTAAACGTCTACCGATATCTTGAATGTTTGAAATATTGAACGGCTACTGATATCCCAAATGTGTGAAAAATTGAAATATGTGAATATTGTTATTTTTTGGATGATAAAGAAAGTAAAACTTTTTCCGATTAGTGTTTGCTATGATTGTTTTTCAACTATTTTTATTTTAAAGACCGCGCAGAATTGTCGCTTATGTTTCTAAGGACAGAAAAATACTTCAATCATTGATAATAAAATTACAGTGAATTTTTTTAGTGATATTTACCATTTAGGGCAGCTGCCCCAATTTAATGAAGGTGTCTCCATCCCTGATTACGTGCTATCTGTGTATTCTTGCAGATTTGCTGAATGACATATAGCAACATTTTTTTTTAAATAAAATATTTTTTCCTAATTTTTAATTTAGTCCTTGTAAAAATGTTATATTTAGCCCTTATTTTGTGACATTGAGAGAGCCCTTTTTATAAAATAATGGACTCAACATCCTTTTTTTATAAAACATGTTGACTAAATCATAAAAAAACATGTTCGACCTAAATTTGATAAATTTTTTAGGTTAAATTATATCTGTGGTCCCTTAACTTAATTTCAGGAAACGTTTTAGTCCTTTATTTATTTATTTTTTTTTTATGAGTTGATCCTTTATTTTAGTTTTAAGTGACAATTTGATATTTTATGTTTTAAAATTTCAACAATGTTATCCTTTTTTATACAAAAATTCAAGAAAATCTTCAAAAAAAGCCCATTAAATTAATAATCATCTTCAATATAATACAAATTTTATCAAATTCATAACTCAAACATTCAAATACACTCATATTTTCATCTCCAACAACATCAAATAAAGAATGAAAATATGAGTTAAGATATGAATTTGATTAAATTTGTATTTTATTGAAGATGATAATGAATTTTATGGGTTTTGGTTGAAAAATTTGAAGATTTTTTTAAATTTTTGTAAAAAAAAGGACAACATTGTTGAAATTTTAAAACATAAAATATCAAATTGTCACTTAAAATTAAAATAAAGGACCAACTCGGGAAAAAAAAAAGATAAAGGACTAAAACGTTACCCGAAATTAAGTTAAGGGACCACAGATGTAATTTAGCCAATTTTTTATAAAAAAAAAAATAAAAACAACAAGATATTTTATAGAGATTGTAAACATGCTTATGTTAATTTTTGGTCAGTTGAAAAACTTACCAAATCTAACCACAAATGAATATTTAACTAGTGAGATATTGGACAAGTTAGTTATTAGTCGGGACATCTATCTATATATATAGTAGAGGTTGTGCTTCATTGATGAGAGAGAGTGAGTCAGAGAGAGAAGAGGAGGTTATCCGAACCCTAAGGCAAAATTAAGGATTTACAGAAAACCAATTGACGAGAGAGAGTGAGATTAGAGAAACACAAGGAGAGGGAGGGGGAAGTTGTGGTCTGTCGTGAGATCGCGATGTTGGACAATAGGGTAACTAGTACGACACAAACAAAGCGAAGAAGAAGAGTCTAGGGACGACACATAGGTGTTGATCAAAAGAAGATGTACAAGATGCATCATAAGTCTATAACATTTATGATAAATGCAATCACCTTCAAGGAGTTTGACAAGTGCACCAATAAGGAGACAACAAAGAGTATTTATGATAGTCTGATTCAGACTCTTGAAGGAAGCAAACAAGTTCAAGAAGCAAAGACCAACCTCCTAGTAAAAAAAATATGAGTTGTTCAAGATGGAAGAAGATGAAGATATTGAAACAATATTTTCCACATTCCAGACCCTGGTCTTAGGACTAAAGGTACTTTAGAAAAGTTATATTACTGCTGATCATGTGAAGAAAATCCTTAGGAGTCTAACAAGCAAGTGGAGACCTAAGATCACTGTCGTTAAGGAAGCAAAAGATCTAAATACTCTTAAGCTAAAAGAATTAACCAGCTCTCTCAGATCCCACAATATTGAGCTTAAAGAAGATGAGCCCAGGAAGAAGAATAAGACTATGGCCTTGAAATCCAAGCTGATGAAGGTTCTAAAGGCAACACTAGAATCAGAGGATAGTGATTCAGATGATCATAATCTGAACTCAGAGGAAGAGGATATTGCCTTTATATCTAGAATAATTCAAAGGATATGGCACAACAAGAGGACATATTTTCTTCAGAAAGATTCCTAGAAGTCCAATAGAGGTAGGAATGAATATTTTAAAAGAAAAACATTACCTGTTATGGATGCAATGAACCTGGACATATCAAGTCAGACTATCCAAATCTGGAAAAAGGGAAACACTAGAGGAAAAATTCCAGACCCAAAAAGAAGAGTCTGATGGCTACATGGGAAGATTATGATGAATCTTCTGACGATGAACAATCACATTTGACCCTAATGGCTCATACCAACTCCTCCTCTAGATCCAACATAGCTTCTAACTTTGGAAGTGAATCAACATGAAGAAATTGAGGTATTTTTTGACTTTACTCGATCTAATTTAATTACTACTATAAACGATCTTTTAAATATGAATCACTAATTGTATTTAAAACTGAAAACACTTGGAAAATAAAATGCAAATCTAACTGAAAAATTTAATGTGTTAAAGAATCAAAGTGTTGAATAAAATAGAAAATGCAACTCTGAAAACTGATACTACTGAACTTAAAACAGAAAATGCAACTCTGATAACTGATATTGTTGAACTTAAGGCTGAAAATCTAAGTCTGGAATTTAATCATAGTTCAACATCAATTGAAAGTACCACATGTAACTCTGATAAGCATGAAAAAATATTTCAATATTTTCTTGCTAATGGTATGGAAAGAAGCAAATACGCTTCTATGATTTATGGTGTTAGTAGAAATGGTATAAGAGGTATATGATTTGAAGAATTCCCTCTAATATCTTGTGTACTATTTGCTCTAAGAAAGGTCACTCCAAATTATCTTGTCCCATATTAAATACAAGGAAAGATAAGAAACCTTTCAATACTAACAAACCATGACCCAACTAAATTTAGGTACCTAAGGACAAATTGTCTATGTTGCAGATGTCCTCAACAATCAAGTTAAAACACCAATCATGGTACCTGGACAATGGATGCTTGCAACATATGATAGGAGAAAAGTCTATGTTCCAAGAAATAACACTGAGAAAATGAGGCACAATGACTTTTGAAGAAAAACAAAAAGGTCAGATCATTGGTCAAGGTACAATTAGTAATGATACTTCCCTTTCTATTGACGATATCTTGTTTGTTAAAGGTCTTAAACATAATTTATTAAGTATTAGTCAATTAAGTGATAATAATTATGATGTTATAAAATAAAAAATCATGCAAGGCAATTAGTTAAAAAGATGAACTTGTACTCTTTACAGGTCAAAGGCAAAACAACATTTATAAGATAAATATGTTTAGTCTAGAGAAACAAGAGGTTAAGTTTCTTATGCTAGTAACTGAAGAGAAGCTAATTTGATACAAAAGATTAGGTCATGCAAACCTTAGATCATTTCAAAAATGAATAAACTTTAACTAGTTAGAGGTCTACTTAAGCTTAGTTACAAAACTGAAATTATGTGGGAAGTTTATCAAAAAGGAAAACAAACAAAGAACTTCTTTACTCCTAAAAACTCGATCTCTACCTCAAAGCCCCTTGAACTCTTACATATGAATCTCTTTGGGACAATGATAACAACCTATTTAAGTGGAAATGAATATGGCTTTGCTATAGTAAATGATTACACTAGGTGAACTTGGGTAAATTTTTTTTAAGAAGTAAGAATGAGTCCCACAAATTGTTTATCACATTTTGCAAACAAATAATGAATGAAAATGGTCTTATGATTGTAACAATTAGAAGTGATCATGGAGGAGAATTTGAAAAGAAGTTCATTGAACGTTTTTGTGATGAGAATAAAATCTCTCACAAATTCTCATCTCCTAGAACACCCCAACAAAATGGAGTTGTAGAAAGAAAAAATAGATCACTCCAAGAAATGGTCAGAACCATGTTAAATGATATGAATGTTGCAAAACACTTTTAGTCTGAAGCAATTAATACTGCATGTTATATTCAAAATAAGGTCTTAATTAGATCTATATAAAATAAAACACCATATGAATTATGGAAAGGTAAAAAGTCTAACATCTTTTATTTGAAACAATTTAGTTGCACTTATTATATGTTGAACACTAAATATAACCTTGGTAATTTTGATTATAGATCTCATAAGTGTACCTTTATTGGATACTATGAAATATCTAAGGCTGATAGAGTGTTTAATAGGGAAACTCATATTGTGGAAGAATTCATACATTTTAAATTTGATGCCAAATAATTTGACCTTGAAAAGTCAAAGCAAGATGATGATAGTGCAAGTTTACTAGAACCAGAGGAAGCAGACGTAGAGAAACCAAAAGAACTTGAAAAATAAGAGGATACAAGCAAATCAGAAGAATATGATAAATCTTCAAAGGATGAATCTGACCAAGTCTGAAACAGTCAAGATAAGTTAGAAGGAAGATCTGAATGGAAGTACAAGTCATCTCATCCTGAAACTCTAATAGTTGGAAGTGAAAATTATCCTTTGAGGACCAAATCATCACTAAAAGATACCACTTTGTTTGGCTTACTCTCACCAATTGAGTCTACCTCTATTGATGAAGCATTAGCAAATGATGGATGGATTCTTGCAATGCAATAATAGTTAAATGAATTTAAGAAGAATGATGTTTGGGATCTAGTACTTAGACCAAAGAAGAACATTATTGGAACCAAGTGGGTTTTCAGAAACAATCTAAATGAAAAAGGTGAAGTGGTAAAAAACAAGGAAAGACTTGCTGCACAAAGCTACAGTCAACAACAGGACATTGATTACATTGAGATATTTGCTCGAATAGCCAGATTATAAGCTATTCATATCATAGTTCTTTTCACTGCAAATAATAACATTACCTTATTTCAAATGGATGTTAAAAGTGTTTTCCTAAATAGTTATATAAGTGAAGAAGTCTATGTTAAACAACCCCCAGGTTTTGAAAGTTCTGAATTTCCAAATCATGTTTTTAAACTTAGGAAATCTCTGTATGGTCTAAAACAAGCACATAAGGCATGGTATGATAGACTTAATAACTTTTTACTTAAAAATAATTTTGAAAGAGGACAAGTAGATAATACACATCTTCTCACCCTCCCTAACCACCCATTAAAAATAGTGAATTTTTGCCTTCTGTGGGATTCGAACCCGCTACTTAAGAGATAAGTACCACCTCTCCACAGTCTCACTACTCATTAATTTTTTTAATACACCTTGAAGTAAAATAAAATATGAAAGTTTCGTGCTACAAAAGCAATGAAAATTTTGTAGCAATTCAAAACTACAATAGTTTTAGCAAAATTTGTCATTTGCCTATAAATAATAGTGAGTGTGAGTTGAAGTTTTTATTTTTCTTTAGAGTTTATTTTTTTAGAATGTATGAAATTTTGAGTTGGAATTTAATAATGAATAAAACAATTTAAAAATCCATTTCAGGTTGGAACATGAGAGAATATATTAGAGGATGACATAATTTTTTATTTAAAATTACAATATAATGTTTTATTAAATGTTATAACCTAAACAATGAACATATTAAATATATAATATTTTAATATATATATATATATATATATATATATATATATATATATATATATATATATATATATTAAAAAGTATATGTTAATACACTTTTAGAGCACATCGTCGACATGGTGATAATTAAGTCGCGAGCATCCGTGTGTGTGTATATATATATATATTATAAAGTATATATTAATACACTTTTAGAGCACATCGTACATGGTGGTAAATTCGCGAGAATGCGTCCTTCAGCATTTAAAACTATTTTTCATATTAACGTTAATTAAACATATTTAAACTAATATTTCAAGTATGGTTTTAATTTTGGTCTCCAGCCACAATTGTATATTATAGATCTTGAAGTTCATGTAAGGCATCACAATTACTTCAATACAAAGGTTTAGAGTATAAATGCAACTGTAATTTAAAATCATGATTTTAAGTTATAATAAAAATAAATGAAAATAAAATATTAATGATCCAAAGTGGACTTGAATTAATGGCTAGAGTATGGAAGGTTGTGGCTTTGCGGCGGCGATGATTGCTGAAGCTCATTGGTAGGGGTTGCGTACTTACAGACACTCTAAAGATCAAGAAAATTTATGTCTTAGAATAGGAGGTTTTAGATCATAATATTGCGTACCTTAGCACTACACCATGTGTCCTTTTATAAAACTGTTGTGTTCAATTTTTCTGCGAAAAAGGAGTCACTACCAATTTTATTTTATTAAAGAAAAAATTGGATAAAATTTAAAATGATGATTTTGAACAAAAAATTCGGATTCAGGAGTTGATTATCAGTAGGAAAAGTATTACCACCCTACACCGTCCGTTAAAATGGTTACCCTATAATTAATTGTATACAAACTATTTATTTATTTAATTATTTTACACCAAAAAGGATAATAAAAAAATTATTTACATAAATAAAAGAAGAAAAAATATTTTTTTTATTAATTTAATTTGACAAGGAAAAGACTTTGCTCTTCCATATCTTTAGGTGCAATAAGAAAATCAAAACACACGTAGTTCTTAATAGAAAATATTTGTGGGTAAATTAATTTTATTTATCATTAAAAAATGGGTTAAAAATGATAAATGAGAAAGAAAAAGGATTATCATATAGTAGGATAATAAAACAAAGAAAAATATTTCTATTTTTTGAAAATAAATTTTATATTTTTCGGGTTGCATTAGTTTAAGAGGTGTATGTTTTGTATAAAAATTAAAATTGACAACTAGATGTGTACCATGATAAATTGTAATACATTAAAAATATCAAAACTTAATAGTAAAAAATATCATACCGAATTCATGAACTAGAGTCACTCTCACGTTTCGGGTTGCATCAGTTTAAGAGGTGTATGTTTTGTATAATAAAACAAAGAAAAATATATCAATTTTTTTAAAACAAATTTTATATTTTTCGGGTTGCATCAATTTAAGAGGTGTATGTTTTGTATAAAAATTAAAATCGACAACTAGATGTGTACCATGATAAATTGTAATACATTAAAAATATCAAAACTTAATAGTAAAAAATATCATACCGAATTCATGAACTAGAGTCACTCCCACGTTTCACATTCCAGTTTTTGTTCTCTCAGAGTCCTTCATGAGTTCCTTTCTCAATTTCGCCAAACTCTAAAATTTTTTAAAACCCCAAATATCTCAACCTTTGTCAACACTAAAGGAAACAAAATTCAACTTTGAAGAAAAACGAAATCACCTCTATCAAAGAAGGTGATTTATCATCTTGGAAACAAAATCAGTTCTTGTAAAAGTAATCTCTCAATCTATCAATTTCTCAAATTGCTAAAAGAGAAAAACGAAAACTAATAACTTCGGGGATGGCACCATTTCTCACTTCGATCTTTGACAAAAACTAATAATCCTTTCTTTGTGTTATAATGGCTTGAATTATAATAATCACGTGTGTGCTTGTTACTGATTTAGATGTTGTGAATGAACTTTTCAGGGGATGCTGAAATACATCATGGGGGTTCTATACATTTGGGGGAAGGTCACTCTAGTTTATGGTATATTAGGTTCATAGCTTATGCTTGAATATAGGTTATACTAAATTTTGGGATTTCTTAAAACTTAGACTGTTTTCAATTAGTTTAGCTTTGTGAGTGTGCTTATTCTAATTTTAACTTTCAATTAGTTTAGCTTTCTGGTTGTATTTGAAATTTGTGATTGAAATGTGTGCTTATGCTAATTCTAATTGGTGGCTGAACTGTGTGCTTATGATAATTCTAATTTGTGGCTGAATTGTGTACAAATTTGATTATAGGATGTTATAATTTTATATGCAAAAAAAAGTAAAAGGTTGTTTGTGACTGTATATACAATAAGCTATAATATACTATAATTATATATAAGCTTTATAGGGTTTAGTTAAATATAAAATTTTGCAAAACATAGATACTTGGTCTGATCAGAATTTGGAAAAATTGTGTATAAGCTTTAAAGGGTTAAGCTTTATATTCAAGTTAAGCTTTATATTCAGAATTGTATATGAAATTTACTTTTTCCCGACAATTCTTGTTGATTTTAAACCTCACTATTTTCTTTTATTATATATATATATATGGATTAGAAAATTCTTCTTTTTTTTTTTTGTGTGCGTGTGTAGATTTTGCTAAACTGAAATGTTTGGATAATTTTGTTAGTATGTCTATTGCTGAATATAAATTAATAAAATTATTTATTTTTGTGCAGTAGTCAATCTATTTACAATATTTTACAATAAAATTAATATAATCTCTTTTCTGTTGTAAGTTGAATTATGTTCTTTGTGTGTCAAAATAACATATGTTAATCTTCTTTGAAGCAATGGATAAGTCATGGATTAAGAAGCCACACACATCGACTGACTATGATCAAGGGATAAAAGGATTTATTACTTTTGCCTTTCGAGATGAATTAGAAAATGGCGAAATAATGTCTTTGTAAACGTTGTGGTTTAAAAAAAAAATCCATAATAGAAGTATAATGTACCATCACTTAAAGTGAAAACCTTTTCCAAATGGATACACTATTTGGGTACATCATGGAGAGTCCATAGGAGAAACTAGTATTATCTCACCTAGTAGAGTTTCAAATATAGTTCAAGACACATTTGTCGTTGATGATCATATGCAAAATATGATCAATGATGCTTTTGGAGTTGAAGATCATCCAAACGAAGTACCCATTGAATCAAATGCAAAGATTGATCGGAATAAAGATATGGTGCCAAATGCAAGTCAACAAAGGTATGAAGAGGCCAAAGGATACTATGAATTAAGTAGAGAGGGAGAACAACCTTTGTATGAAGGGTGTGTTGCTTGCTTTATTGGGGTAATCAGGAAGATGAAGAGAGGGAGACCTGCAAAATTTGTAACACTTCCAAATGGAAATAAAAAAGCAAAAGTTGGTGCAATTGGAGTGTCTGGTATTGACAATAACCGAAAGAAAGTTCCTACAAAAGTTCTTCATTATTTTCCATTAAAATCACGATTGCAAAGATTATTTTTGTTTTCAAAGTCGGTCGAGGATACGAGATGGCATGCAATCGATATTAAGAATGATTGAATGTTAAGGCATCCTAGAGATTCTGAAGCTTGGAAACATTTTGACTTGACACAAACTTGGTTTGCACCAGACCCCCAAAATGTGCGTCTTGCATTGGCTAGTGAAGGTTTTAATTCTTTTGGTATGATGAGTACAAATTATAGTATTTGGCAAGTTATTATCATTCCATACAACACTCCTCAATGGGTTTGCATAAAAGGTACATATTTTATAATGTCAATTATTATTCCCGGTAAAAAAATGCCAGAAAATGATATTGATGTCTACTTACAACCTTTAGTCGAAGAATTAAAGGAGTTATGGGCAATAGGTGTCGATACATATGATTCTTTAAAAAACAAAAAAAGATGTACACATTACATGTAACTTTGATGTGGACATTTAGTGATTTTTCGGGGTTGGGTACACTTTTTGGGTGGAACACTTAACCAGATTTGCTTGCCCATTGAGTAACATTGACTCTACTCCTCGTCGTCTCCCTCATAGAAAAAATGTTGTTTTATGGGTCATCGTCATTTTCTTGATCGGAGACATTGATTTAGATTGAACAAGGTCTGCTTTGATGGTCAACAAGATATGCGTGGTCCACTTAAAATGTTATTTGCGCTTCAAATTCTTGAACAGGTTCAAAACCTTGATGTCACATTTGGTAGAAAGCCAAAGAAAGAAAGGTCGATTAAAAGAACATGTGGTGTACGACCTACAAAAGGTGTCAATCAACAATGGAAAAAGAAAAGTATATTCTTTGAACTTCCATATTGGAAGAATAATCTTCTACGCCATAATCTTAACATGATGTATATTGGGAAAAGTGTGTGCGAAAAATCATATTTAATTTTCTAAATGATAACACAAAAAGTAAAGATCATCTTAATGCAAGAAAATACCTTAAAGCTATGGGCATAAGACCTGACCTTTGGCCAAATGAAAATGGAAGAATTTCTAAAGCCGTCTTTACTCTGACTACTAAAAGTATGAAGAGATTTTTAACAACATTAAAGAATATCATTATGACTAATGGTTATTCGAGCAACATTTCTAGATGCATTGACATGGAGAATCTTAAGTTGAATGGAATGTTGAAGAGTCATGATTATCACATATTGATGGAACAACTTCTACCGTTAGCCATTCGAGCAACATTACCTAATGATGTTTTAGCTATATTGATTTACTTTTGCTCATTCTTTAGAAAATTATGCACTAAAGTATTGAATGTTGATGATTTGGAAAAATTGCAAAATGAGATTGTCCTTACTTTATGCCACATGGAAATAATATTTCCTCCCTCATTCTTCACTGTTAAGGTTCACTTAGTTGTTCACCTTGTTGAAGAAGTTAAACTTGGAGGTCCTGTTCATTATCGATGGATGTATCTTGTTGAAAGGTAAAACATGCATGATCTTGTTCCTTCAATAATTAGTAGCTGGAAATTTTGTTCTAACTAATATTATTGTGGTTCAAAATAGGTACTTAGGACAACTTAAATCGTATATACGTAATAAAGGACAACAAGAAGGGTCTATTGCAGATATTGCAGAAGGATACCTTGTACAAGAGATTCTTACATTTTATTCAAGGTATCTAAAATACATTGAGACTAAATAGAATCAACTTGGTCGTCTAAATGATGAGCCTATTAAAGAGATTCAAATTGACTCACGTGTAGCCGAATTATTTCTAAGAGTTGGAAAATCTGTTGGTGGATCTTCATACTACACCCTTACACCAAGTGAAAAGTTACATGCTCATAGATACTTTTTAACAAACTGCATCATAGTTGACTACTATCTAAGGTAAGTAATTTTATTCTATTTGTATTATTTACTATGAAGTTTTTTTCTATACATCTAATTTGAAATAATCAAATAGGCAATATAGTATTATTCGAAGCCAAATGAGGAGTGGTGCAATGAGTGCTTCTGAGGTAGAAAAGAAGGTTCATAGAGAGTTTCCTCATTGGTTCCACAATTGTGTTAGTGTTCATGATAAAATTGGTGATTGAGTTGCTTTGGTTTTTAATAAGAATGTGACTAATTGTGTATTTTATGGTGTTCAGATTTGCAACAATCTCGACAACATTAGTTGATCGTATGAAAATATTCTCTTTTGTCTGGCTCAAGGTTCTTCTGAAAAAGTTATAAGGTTCACTACATTTAATGTCAACGGATTCAAATTTCGAACATTGGCACGAGACAATTTATTAAAAACTCAAAATAGTGGAGTTTTTGGCATGTTCAGAACATGAAGTTACTCAAGGAATAGTGATACCCAAATGAGATTTGGAGGCAATAGTAGAATTTTACCTTTTTAAGTCGGTTAAAATGTACATTCTAAGTCAGCGTTGTGTCTGAGTTAACAACAAACGACTTAATAAACTTGTTATTTTTTAAGTCGTTTTATGAACCGACTTAATAGAGCTTCGTGCTTTTAAGTCGGTTCAGCTTAACCGACTTAAACATCATATATTCAGTTCAATAAATCATCTTTTTAAGCCGGTTCTTTTGATCAACAAACTTAATAGATAGAGTTCAAAAATATATATTTTTTTAATTATTTTCTCATATTTCATGCTCTTGCTCCACACATACATAAATACAATATTTGGTATTAAATTTCAAATTAAAATTTTGTAGTTACCACAATTTTATATAACCATATAATAGCCAAAATATACAGTAATAGAAGTTCATATAAAATATAGAGTACAAAGAAGATGTCTCTCATTTCTGATTACTCTTGGCAAGACGAAAAATGATTTAGATGTCAATTAACAAAATTACAAAATCACATTTAGAAATATTCAATAGATATGTATATTCAAACACCGTCATTTTCTTCAATTAATTCCAAAATAAAATCCACACAATGTTCTTGAACTTCTTTAATTTGATCCGAATGAAATGATCTCGAGTCGTCAAATATCTGGAAAAAAAAAAACCAATCAATATCGGTTAAATCCTAGTTTTTATCATACGAATATTAAAAAAAACACAATCAATAACAACTTATAATTTTTTATCATACGAACATACAAAAACACAATCAATAGCAACTTTTAAGAAATTTACGTACTTGCATATATGAATCAACAATACCAGCTGTTACAATGTTCAACATATGTAACATGACATAATAGCCACACTAATAATTTGAAGCTTGTCTTTGACTCTAAAATTGAAATCACCAAAAAAAAAAAGTTAAATGCATAAATTGTTATAATATTATAAATGAAGTTATTTATTTGTAAACAACTTAATATAGGAAAACTTCATGTTATCTTCGGTTTAACTCTCAAACCTAGCAACTTATAATAAGCTTCGAAAGTTCTACAAAATAAAAATAATTATTAAAATTGTTATAAAACATATTACAATACTTATGAACAATATAAATAAATTAAATACTTATAGATCAACAATGTGACATATTTTTTTATCTAGCTTCCTTCCCAATGAATATATAAAGACTATATTACGCTCCTTATGATTAATAATAAGCAATTGCCAATGACAACTACAATACACAACTAAATATATGTTATATTCAATTTTCTCTATTAGAAACAATAACTATAAAAGAAAATACTTACTTTATGAGATAAGGTGTTAGGTAACAAGTTCTTTTTTCCTAGTACAACTTCTTTTGAATGTGGACTTGAGCATTAGTTGAATCATTTTCACTTTGGATGAAACATGGATCAATAAATCCATACACTTCACTCTTTCCTAAGTCAATACAACGACGATGTATATACCTAAGATATGAAACTTAATTTTTATTATAAATAAAATTCATAATTTGGCAAAATTTACAAATTTACAAATAAAACATACTTACGTTAGTCAAACTTGTAAAATGGTGATGCATATCTCTTCTTTACCCATACACAATCTATAACATCTTTCAATGGAAGGAAAAAAAATTAGTTCCACCACGTTCCAACTTAAATTCTAAAGGCTTTGACATTTTCATTGTCATTACCATCAATTGTTCAACAAAATTTAGTTGAAAGTTTTGTCTTTTTGGTGGAACATCATCTTTCTTTGATACCTCAACAACCTAAACCATTAAAATATTATATTAGCCAACATAATTAAAAGGACTCAAGTATTTAAGTACATAAAAAATTATGTGTAGTGAATACCTTATAAGAAAGAGGTCGCAAGAGTCTTTTTGGCCATTGAATAAAATTGTTGGGGGCTTGACCAACTGTTGACACCTCATCAGTGGGCATAGGTACTTGAGCATTTCATATAGCACCTTTGTAACCACAACCCTCACCCTATCATTATTTAGAAGTTGATTGTGTATAAGGAGTCCTAACTTGTACACATCAGCATATGCCAAAATATGAGTATGTCTATCAATCTATAATTCACAGTGTTTGGGATATCGTCCTTTTCATCTAGTATAGGTGGCACACCAGAAAAACTACCTTTTGTGCTTCCATGTAAAGTGGTATTAGGAGAGCCAATTGGGAAATTATTGTTTTGTTGAGAGAAATCCATAGATGATATATCTTGGATCACTTGCTGTCTAATCACCTTAGTAAGCTCTAATGTCTAAAAGGATATACATCAACAAGAGAATTATGACTCAGGTCCCCATTATTTAAGTATCTCCTTGTTAATGTAGTTTTAAATGCCATCCAACGCTCACCCATATATTGAAAATATTTCTTTTTAATAAATTCATTATTAGGAACCTTCTATTTTTCCTACATTAAACAACAAATATAATAGTTAGTGTACATCAATACTATAATTAAGTACAATAATAACAAAGATAATTAAAATTACATCGATTGTTGCCCAAATTTTTTTCTTTACGTCTTCATGTACTTCATCCCATTCATTGGTTAAAATACTGACTTTGTCTCGAGCTAGGGAAGCCACATGACTAATGAAAGCTTTTCTGTTATCACCTATAGGTAGTCCAGTTGATTGATCAAAATCAATTGATAACTTATCACCATCCTTACACTTATGTAACAAATTTGTCATCCGTGTACCGCGTCTACTCTTTTTTTGGGTAGAGTTAGACTCTGATCCATTTGGTGAAGAAGGTGAGAGATCACCCATGTGTCTCTATTTAAAAAATATATAATTATAGTCAGTAACAACTCAAAATTCAAAATAATGAATAAATAACATGCACTATAGATAAATTATCATATAAGGATGACACTATTGCAAGTAAAAAATTATAAACAAAGCAAATTTATACAAAACTATGATATTGTACCGTTTTATTTCTTAAAATTGTCATGTTTGAATATTCTCCCGTATCCCTTCTTGATGATCATCACGAGTGGCATACATATCGTCCTCTATATTTTCCCCAATGAAACCAGGTATTTGTTGTGAGAAAGAAGCAATCTCATAAATATCTGGTAGTGAGCTTAGACTTTCATTAGGTCCATGCATGCTTTTACCTTGGAGAACCACCGACCACCTTTTGTTAGAAGGGTCACTAACATAAAACACTTGTCTTGCTTGAGATGCCATAATTAATGGCCCATCCTTATAAGCTACTTTTTTAAGGTCTACCAATGTAAAACCAAATTCATCAATTTTAACACCATTGTTTAAGTCAATCTATTTACATTTAAAAACAAGAACTTTAAACTTAATAAAATCGACACCCCAAATCTCTTCAATGATCCCAAAGTAAGATATTGATGCCACAATAGGATTTTTATCTTTTGAACTTGAAAAGTGAATTGACTTAGCAACAACCATAACTCCACTATTTTGCACTGTTCTTTTGTCATCTTGAGCCTTTGTATAGAAGGTAAAATTATTTATATTGTAGCTGGTTCAAGTTATGACATCAAAATTAGGCCCATCTGCTAGCCATTTTAATGTAACATAACATGTATTATCAGTTAAAATGGTTTCTGTAAACCACTTTAAGAAAGTCTTGTTATGCTCATTCAACAACCATTTTTCATTGATTCGAGGATTTTTTCCTTGACAATATTTTTGTGAGCAGATAGGTAAGGTTGAACCTCCTCGATGTTATTCAATATATACAAATGTGCTTGAAGTAATTCCTCACGCCTCATGCTCTTAAGTTTTAAACCTCGTATACCCTTACCTGTGCAACTATCCTCATGAAGAGACTTAGGAACTCCTATAGTATCCGCCTTTGACATATAGTCTGAACAAAACTCAAATGCTTCTTCTGCGATGTACCTTTGAACAATAGATGCTTCAGAACGATTTGGATTCTTCACATACCCTTTTAGGATCTTCATGCATCACTCAATTGGATACATCCACTTTAAAAAAACAGGACCACATAATCTAATTTCTCTCACTATATGAATAATTAAGTGAGCCATAATGTCAAAAAAAAGAAGGAGGAAAATACATCTCCAGTTGGCACAAAATAATAACAACTTAATAATGGCATTGAAGAGTAAGCACAACCTAGTTAAATCATCTCTCACTTTTTTAGGCAATATTCCATGAATAGCCACTAATAGTGGTTGTTGCATTAATACATGGCAATCATGAGACTTTAAACCAACTAACTTTAGATCTTTCATTGAGATAAGACTCTTTATATTTGAAGAATATCCCGTTGGCACTTTTATGTCCCTTAGAGTCTCACAAAAAAGTCTTCTCTCATATTTTGATAAGGTATGACAAGCTGGAGACAAATACATTCGCTTACCTGAAGGTTGTGGAGCTAATTTTTGTCGTATAACTATCTCAACCATATCTAAATGGGAATTCAATCCATCCTTTGTATTTCCTGGAATGTTGAGAAGTGTTCCAATTACACTATCACACACATTTTTCTCCACGTGCATCACATCAATGCAATGTCTAACATCTAGACTAGACCAATAAGGAAGATTAAAGAACACATACCTCTTCTTCTTTTATATATTTTTCTCAATGGATTGTTTTTTATTCTTTCCAAATTTAACATTGACATCCTTCAACCTTTGATAAGTTTGCTCTCCAGTTAATACTTTTGGAGCAATTTGATTCTCCTGATCTCCATTAAACGCTTTTCTCAATCTACGATATGGGTGATTAGGTTTAAGAAATCTCCTATGTCCAACATAAATAGTCTTCCTTCCATGTTTTAATTGGAGGTAGCATGTGTCTTTTGCACATATAGGACACACTTTATGCCCCTTAACACTATAACCACTCAAGTTTCCATACGTAGGAAAATCATTGGTGGTGCAAAATAACATTGCATGCATTTTAGAATAATCACTAGAATAACCATCAAACACTTCAACTCCTTCCTCCCAAAGAATTCTCAAGTCTTCAATCATTGGACTTAGACAAAAATCTATGTCATTTTCAGGTTGACTTGGACCCGAAATCATCATAGATAAGATAATGTATTTGCGCTTCATGCAAATTGAAGGAGGTAGATTGTAGATAATTAAGAGAACGAACCATGAACTATGGTTACTACTTAAGTTACCGTATGGGTTCATTCCATCTGTGGCAAGTCCAAGTCTAAGATTTCTTGGCTCATTCCCCAATTCAGGATACAATTCATCAACTTTCTTCAATTGTAATGAATCAACTGGATGACAAAGTTGTCCATCACGTTGTCTCTCATCAGCATGGCATCTAATATTCTTTGCATCATTGACATTAACGAATAATCGTTTGAACCTTGGAATTATTGGAAGATACCATAACACCTTTGCAGGAGGACCTGTTGTGCTTTCATCGCAATTGGAATCACCATCCTTCACTTTATAACGTGATAAGCCACACACAGGATATTGGTTCAACTCTTCAAACTCATTTCGGTATAGTATGCTATCATCAGGGCATGCATGTATTTTCTTATACTCCATACCCATTGGACAAAATATCTTCTTTGCCTCATATTAACAGTTTGGCAATGTGTTATCTTCAGGAAGCATTTCTTTCAATAACTCAAGCAGTTTCGTGAAACTTTTGTCTGTCCATCCATTTCTCGCTTTCAAGTTGAATATTCTCAGCACTACAGACAACAGTGTGAAGTTAGTGCATCCCGGATACAAAGCCTCTTCTTTGTCGTTGCACAAACTATCAAAAACATGTGCACGCTGAAAAGACTCTTGTCCAATATCAAGAATCATGTCCTCAAGCCGACTGTCCATATCTTCATGAACTTCTTCTCTTTCTGATACATTTGTCATGTTTAATGAATCACCATGCCATATCTATTTTGTATAAGTTTGGCATATTGCATAACAAATAAGATGATTTCTTATTTCTTCAAACTGTAACTAATTTCCATTTAAACATTTAATACAAGGACAATAAAAATTTCCTTCATTTTTGGGAAGTTTTTTTAAAGCAAATTCTAAAAATTCTTCCACACCTTTCTGATACATTTCACTTAAAAGTTTAGCATTCATCCAACTACGATCCATAAATACTTATGTTAAAAATAAATAACCGTAAAGATTAAGGTAAAAGATTAAAACTAAAACAATTTTATTGTTCAGGAAATGTATAGTTTACTTTTTATTTATTGTCCTAAAGTGTCCTATTCATAATAGCTAAGAATAATCTAATAGTATATTATTGTTTTCTTCTTTATTTTTATTATTTTGTGAATATCTAAGTACCTGTTAAATTTACAACCACGTAATAATTGAGATATTTTAAATGGGAAACTTCCAATTAATTTACAACGACGTAATAATTGAGATATTTTAAATGAGAAACTTCCAATTAATTTACAACACAAAATAATTGAAATATTTTAAATGAGATACTTCCATTTGAATTAGTTCAAATAGGACACATTTTCAAGTGATTTAGTTTAATGCATTTCTTTTAGGTATTTCAAAATTAATTAATTTTCCTGTGCATCAATGATAAGAGCTATTACTTCAGGAATAATGGTTCCTTTAATTTATTTAAGATTTAATACATAACATACTACATTTGTAAAGTTTACACCTTATATGTCTTTCTACATAAAATGATATTGTTATTGTATAGTTTTTAATTGTTTCGTTGAAAAGTATCTTATATGCATTTCTACCTAGAATGTTATTGTATATTTTTTAATTGTTTGGTTGAAGAGTGTTTTTTAGCCAAAAAATAAAAGGGCAAACCTAATTGATTTAGATTAAATTAAAGAGTGTGTCTGTGTGCCGTGACAACGTGCACATATATGTTGCAATCTCTCTATTCTAAAACAAACTCACCCTAAAAATATTCATGTCTAATGTCTTTAATACATAAAATAAAATACTGCGTTTATAAGTTTACACCTTATCTATATGCTTTCTATATAAAATGCTATTGTTTTGCTCCGTATTATGTCCACACACAAATTCTAAAAAATAAAATATGTAAAATATGTAATTTAACTTGAGAATCAAACCTGTCTTAATGAATTGATGAAGTGATGACGATAAATGGCAACGCTTGTAAAGTTGAATCCAAGTTGTAAGTGCTTCACGATATAGAGGTTAGGAATATAAGGGAGAGGTTTAGAGCGCATATGTTATGGAAGAGAGAAGATAAAACGCTAAATACACGACATCTTTTATATTTTTTTAGTCTGCATTAAGTCGGTTATCAATATAACCGATTAAATAAATTTTAAATATTTACAAAATTGTCACCGCCTCACTTTATTAAATCGTTTAACCAAGTAACCGACCTAGGCACGTAGTACCATTACACGGTATTTTATATTATTTTAGTTTGCCGTAAGTCGGTTATCAATAGTACCAGATTAAACAAATTTTAAATATTTACAAAATTGTCACTGTCTCATATTATTAAGTCGTTGACCAAGTAACTGATTTAGCTATGAAGTATGATGGGATATATTAATTTTTTAATTTTATTTTTACTGTATCTCTTAAGTTTTTTGCCAATATAACCGTGTTAATCATGTTTTACATATTTACCAAATTGCCACCGCCTCATTTTGTTAACTCGTTTATACGGGCAACCGACTTAAATATACCTCCGCCTCATTTATTAAGTTTGATGGCACGTAAACGACTTAAATCTGCTGTATTAAAAACTCAATTTTCTACTAGTGAGAGGTGCCTTACTACGAAAGATTGGTAAATATCATTGAGCTTTTCTATGATGGCTTTAAAGTTCCCATGTTTAAATACAAATGGGTGAATACCACAAATCCAAGAGGCATTAAGACAAATAAGTTGGGTTTTACCACTATATATTTTGCAAGACTAGTATATACTGGAGAGTATGAAGATGATGAGCCATACATTAAAGCGTCAGAAGCTCAAATGGTTTATTACATGTATGATGAAAAGAAACAAGGATGGAACATACCTATTCATTTAATGCCAAAAGACTTGTACAACATAGGTGAAGATGATGCAATTATGGCACCCATGGAACCGTACCCATCTCAAAATTTGGAACAAATTTTTTCTAATAAAACCAAACATATACAATTAGCAACAACCATGATATGAATTTATGATTATTAATAATACTAGTTTGTTGTTTATGAGATGGTACTCTTTGACCTATGTTTTTTTACTACATTTTTTATTGTTGCATTGTGTTTAATGTGCTCAATTTTTTTTATTGTGTTCGTTTTTGTGTTAGGCATAATTATGATTGACATCTTTGAAAATCCTATTTGTTTAGATATTTGCATCAGTCCAACTTGGTTGTCATAAATGTTTGTAGTGTAAGTGTGTTTGGAGTCTCAATCTTGTGAACAAAATAGAATCATCATATGAAGATATTCGGTGCAAAACATTGGAAGAGAATAAAAATAGGACGGAGGCTCTCAATCTAACTCATATCTCTCAATTCCTTCACAAATATTCTTCTACCATTTCAAAAACCTCACCGGTTAGTAATAACTCAAAATACTAACAATATAACATGTTTCATATTCATAGTGTATGTCGATTTTTATTTATTTACATGGATAATAAATGATTGTAGCATTTCACGAAGGATTACTCGAGGCTTATACTACCTAGAGATCTTGAAGTAGCCAACATGAAGCACCTGCAAAGATATGTTTTACAAGCAACAGTCCAAACGACAACTCTGCCAGCTACTCAGGTGAGTACGCCACTAGTAATGCAAGCAATAGAATCACTACCATCTTTGATGACAACGCCACCAACTATAGTACAATTGACAAATCCATCACCTTCTCAAGTGACAAAATCGCCAACAGTGCAAACGATAAAACCACCTCCTTCTCTAGTGACAACATCACCAACTATAGTGCATGCGACAAAATCACAACCTTCTCAGGTGACAACACCAAGAGCAGTGCTAGAGGCATAAGCAACACCTTTCCAAGAGACATCCTTTCACTCTGAAGATGTGGTAGAAGATGAGCCAAAAATTTCTCAAAAAAGTAATTCTACATATTGGAATGTAGAAGTTATTAGTATGTTATCTAATGTCTAATTATATTTATAAAATTTAATTTTTTTACATGATTGAGGTATGACATATTTTGTTGAATTATGTGTTAGATAAGGCGAGACATATTTCAAAGACACACTTAAGGGTATCAGACGTGCTTGAAGCTCATCCTAATATTAGTAGAATAATAACTAGATGGAATTCAAATGGGCAACCGGTAGGATCAACTGTTGGTTTGTTAGGTTGTTTTTTGGGTGAAATTGCAAGGATGTTTAAGGATTTTCCTATAATGTACGACAATTGGAAACTAGTTCCATCGACAAGAAAAAATGAAAATTTTAAGGATAAAATAAAGGTATCAAAGATAAAAAATTTAATCTTCTTTATTTATTATTTTGATTGTAAACTAGCTTTTTTTTATGATTATGCTAGTCAAAATATGTTGTTGATGATGGAGACAAAAAAAAAAAAAATCCTTACGAGCCTTGGAAAGAAATGGCGAGATGCACAATGTAGGTTGTTTAAGAAATTTTATAGTTGGATCTCTCTTTGGAGGAAAACAAACAAAATTATCCACGTTCTATTAATCAAGACCATTGGACTATTTTCGTCCAATGCAGGCATAAGACAGATACAATGGTAACCATTCTTTTGTTGTGTTGTCAATTGTTTTCTATTGTTTAGTTTTCTAATGTCATTTGTTATCACTGCAATTGATGGCTAATAAAAATACTGCAAATAGAGAAAAGCTAACGATCGTTAATACATTAGGCTCTAAGACGCTTGCAAGGAAGAGGGATGTGTTGGTAGGATTCTCTCAATCTACTATTGATTGCATACTTAATTGAATAAGTACTTATTACATGTGTTTACTTGTAGCAAAGTCTGATGGGTCATTTGCCAATGATGAGGCCAAGGAAAAATATGTAAGTGTAAAGAATAAAATTGTTATGTGTGTAAGTATTTCTTATTGACCACTTTATAAATCAAAGATGCAATTGTTAGTTTTGGTAATAGTGAGTTGCAAATCCATAAAATTATTTAATTGGTTGGTA
Source organism: Cicer pinnatifidum (assembly GCA_037974775.1). Taxonomy (NCBI): domain Eukaryota; kingdom Viridiplantae; phylum Streptophyta; class Magnoliopsida; order Fabales; family Fabaceae; genus Cicer; species Cicer pinnatifidum. The sequence continues at coordinate 37,064,192 of JBBPBR010000007.1, read as the reverse complement.
ATAGTGAGTTGCAAAGTTAGACATTTCTGTTACAGAGAGAAATTTAGTTTGCTTCATTTGTCTGCGCATGAACAATTGCAAGATGAAATTGAGAAGACTCGTTCTCCAAATGAAGCATGTGTTAATGTGTTTGGAAAAGAACATCCTGGATATGTTCGTTGAATAGGACTTGGAATAACACCGTCTCAAATTACTACATCTACTTCTCACTATGTAAGATCAATGTCTTCCTTCGAAGCTAATGAGAAGATGGAGAAAATGCAAGTTGAAATCGATATGCTTAAGAAAATGGATTCTGAAGTTGATATGTTGAAGGAGGAATTTGCTTTCTTGTTGTAAATGCAGAATTCTAGAGAAAAAAAAGGTAAAATTGTTTTCATAGTAAACCTATTTAAAAAGTTATGTGAGAACTGTTTGTCTTTAGTTCAAAATATCAATTGTGTAATGATTACTTCTAGCTATATGAGAAATTTAGTTAATTTGTATTTGACAATATTTATCAAGATTCATTGAGGTTAATATATGCTTTTTTTTTCCAAGCAACAACTATAGAATTGCCAATAGATAGTAGACGTTCATCTGAGTCTAGCTACCAACTTGATGATCGTGGAACAACATCATTAGAAAGTAATTAGATATTTTGATGAAATTCTATGTTTGATTTGTTTTATATGTTTAGTCACTCCACTAATGTTTTTAATATTAAAACTACTTTATTTATTGTTTTAGTTATCTTCAATATATGAATTGTTATTATTTCTTTTGAAAATTTATATAATTGGATTTAGGTACAATAGTTACATAATTATGTAGATAATATTTATGATTATTTTTTATTTTAATTAATTAAAAAAAGGAAAAAAAAATCATTTTTTATTTTAAATTATTAGGCTTACGACGATTAAAATTGCCTCAAAATAAATATGGCGACAATTGATAATTGTCGCAAAGTTTTACAAACAATTAAATTTGAGTGTGTTTAGCAACGGTTTTAATTGTTGCAAAATGTCTGTTGAGGGGTTAGGAACCGTCGCAAACGTTGCCGATGATTGGAACGATGATTTTTTGAACCGCCGCAAAATGGTATTGTGGCACCCGAATTTGCGACAGTTACAAAAACGTCACAATCATTCATTTGAGGCGGTAATAACTGCCGCAGGTGTCCCTTGCAACTATCGCAAACCAATTTTTTCTTCTTCTTGTAGTGAGTTGTCTCCTTTAGACAATGTATTTATTCTTTCTCTTATTTTTTAGTGCGAGTTGAAGTAAGTGGTTATAAAGAATCTTGTGTAAGAATAACAAGACACAAAATTATAAGTGTTCATCGAAGAGCATATTCAAACACTTCTTTATTTTTCTTTTCTTTTTGTTGAATAGGTGATTATAGAGAAGACTCTTTCATTATGACGCAATAGAGAGTAGGTGGACGAATTCAATAACCAAAAACTAGTCCATATTTTCTTAATTTCTTCTCCTTCTCCAATTTTTTGTGAGAGTCTAATAACCCGCTGATTTATATTAACAAATTACATTTATGTAATTTTTAGAAATAATTGTCTACAATTATGACTAATTAAGTTGAATTCTTGAGCTTTACTTTTTCTTTTAAAAACTTTTTTCAAATTCCAAAAATCATATTAAATATAACTCAATCAAATCAAAATCATTCGTATTTAATTTACTCCAGAAAATCTCATATTTATTAATTTTATGGTTAATTTCATTTTATTTTCTATTAAATAAAAATAAAAATTTTTGATTTTTTTTATTACATGTTATTATTAGGCCAAAAAAGTAATAAAACAAAATAAATAAAAAAAGTCTAACATATATCTTTTTTTTATTAACAAACGAATATCATGTGAAAAATTAAATGAAAATCATATATTGAATTAAATAAAGTTAGGATAAAAAGTCTAAAACACCCTTTTAGTTAATTTTTTTGTGGATAATTAGAAAATGCGAACAAAATTAGGTGTCGACATAAACATTTTGAAAGTATTGGAAAACACAAGAAAAAAAGAGTTTGAATGGTGTTGGTTATTTTTAAAATCTTCTTTTTAATTTGAAATAGATTCTTTATCAAAAGCTTATCTTTTAATTAAAACAAAAATCATGATGGGAAATAAGACATAAAAAATCCAAAATTAAAAAACAAAGAGACATGAGAGAAAAACACACAAGGATTTTTGTATTAGTTTGCAACAACTATTGATACATCTAGTTCTCCTTTTAAAGAAAGATTTGCCTCAATACATTTGAGGACTTAATCTACTATAACAAAATCAATTCGAAATTCTTAATTGCCACTTCAAGTGTTTCGTATTGTTTTCTAAAGCCTTATCAGGCTCCATGTATTATAATGCCTCAATAAGCAAATAGAAGTTCAATATGTTGATATCTCTAGAATATTTGCAAACCTTGCCTCTTCAACTGAGTTTACATAGTAATTCTTCAGATTCAAGTATAGTTATGACCACCTTTTTAGTTTACCACTTGAGAACCCTCTAGCCACCTCAACAATCTTGACAAAACACCTGTTTCGCGCAGCTAAGGAACCAAGTATTATTAAAGCCTCTTTAGGTTGACTATTATTCTATGCCTTTCTAGGCTAATCCACTCTTAACAAATTTGTCTTAATACCATCAAGAACTAATGAGACCATTAAGTGTTTAACCATCTCATAAGACCCCTTTATCAATTTTAATTTTTTTTTTTGGCACTATCGAGTCATTTGCAAAGGTATGAGTTTGTATCTGATTTGATACATCGTAATTTATAAGATTCTAACTGTCATTGAGATTATATTAAAAAGTTCAAATCCTATATTCATTCAAATAACACAATTCATTTAGAATTAATTGTGACTTTACTTGATTTATGTATAGAAAAATCTAATAACTCTCCTAAGAGAGAATATTACAATTTTTCAATCACGTAACTTTTTTTTTGAAACAATTTATCAAATATGACCATGCCTTTCCTTTATGTGTATTAGATCATGACGACTTTTCATATGATAAGAATGTTATGAGCATAGTTTTACATCTTTTTCTCCTTTCTCACTTGGACATAATTGTCACAAGTCGAACATAGTCATCAAATTTTTTAGTATGAAGAAGTTCCATTTTATCGGTTTGAAAAAAATTATCCATTAAGAAATATAGTCGTAGGGAATGAGCATAGTCTATTGCGATCATATAAATAGTTGTTTGATTTTACATCTTTTCACCATGTAAGTTGTAACATCTCAATTTTTAATAGCGTGAGTGTATTTTTTTTTTCTTCTAAAAATCAACTAATAAAATACCAAAGCATAGCACAACGACAATTGTCATAATTAATTACATCATAATTATAACAACTAAAATAGTTTAGAGGCGATAAACCAAAATGTCCAAATATAAAATACGTCGGGGGTATGAGACATATCAGACATCGCTCATACCCCTCGGGTATTATTGGCAGACACATGTACATGTACTGCTCCAAGAAATACTAATCCCCCCATGGTCACGTCAAAAAAATTAAACATAGACCCACCAAAACAGAAGTCATTTGACCGTATAAGTATAGTTACAGTCATCCCAAAATGAAATAAGTACATCCACCAAAAGAAAGACATCAAGTCCCTATACAACAAAACTAATATGATCATACTCTAGCAACTACAATAACATGGGTGACCTCCACACACTCCACAAGTCCCGTCTGACGCAGTATCCATCTTCGAGGTAACCTCCTCCTCATCATCCATAGAAGGATCAGTCTCCTCAGAAGTCAGATCCACCCACGAGATAAGTGGCTTTGGCGGCGCCGGAACCTCAAAGCAGTCTGCTACTTTAGTGACAGTCGATAAGGGATCATTCACGAGAAGAGAAAGCTTTGACTCGACCTGCCTAGATGACCCCACAATCTCTCGCTCCATGGGCATCAGCCCCTTATCCTTTCCGCCAATCCCTGGTCCAACCACTGTATCCTCAGCTCCCATAGTGGCCTTCGCATCAACTCTAACTGCGGAATCCTTCACATCATCCCAAGCTCCTCTCATCCCAAGCACCAATCCGAAAGGTACCGGATAATCAATCTACTTGCGAGTGAGTTCCACAAGATATACTGCCCCAACATTCCTACTAGTCCTCACTACCCTCCCTATATAAGTAGCTCTGCTTGATGTGGGGTCGTACGCTCAAGTAGTCGGCGAATCTTGGTCAGGGAAGTCTAACGATGTTTTCGTCGTCAATGTAACAGTTGGTGGAATGAACTCGGGTATCATCTGAGGGCAAAACCCAATTTCCACAATAATTGTAAAGGGTCACCAACCGAAATTAACCAATAACACTTAGCAAAATTCTTATATTTTCATATGCTCAAATGAACCTTTCGTCTTAGCATACCCCTCAAAAGGGTTTTCATATGTCCAAAAATATATAAATAATGTTTGAAAAGTGAAGTTTCGACACATTGCATTGTCGTAGCCGAATACAACTGAGAAAATACAGATTTTCAGTTCTAAAATGCCTCTAAAACAATTAACACTTTAAACATTAACATTATCAATTATGAACACATAATTAACACCAAATTAATCTCCACAAATTCACACCTCAATCACACATCGAATATTCATAACATCAATTATGAACACATAAGTAGATCGAAACTTAATCAACCCCACTTCACACCTCAAAGAAATTACGACAACTCACAACAACAACTGAATATGTATATATAATCATCATAGTATAACAAACATAACTCGTGTGCGAAATGCATGATTCTGGAATTTCAAACCAAAACCCTCATCGAAGGGCGTGAATCATATTATACAGTCTCTCATAGACCAGTACTAATTTCCAAGGTGCAATCCCTCACGGATCAACACGATTTACTAGCGTGCAGTTGCTCACAGACTAGCATGACATACAAGAGTGCAGTTGCTCACAGACCATAACGATTTTCTAGAGTGCAATCGCTCATAGATCATCATATTCTTGATTGTAATCTCTCACAAATCAGCCCGACATACAACAGTGCAGTCGCTCACATACCAACACGATTTTCTAGAGTGCAATCGCTCAGAGATCAACACATTCTAGAGTGCAACCTCTCACAGATCAACACGACGCAACACTCCCTGCAAGTATAAGATGAACTAACAATTCACATGACATCATGACGTGCCCTATCATGGTCACCTCTATCACCATGGCCCCATCGCGGTCACCATGTACTATAAAATGCATGAGCATACCCTGACTATGTTCACCACAATCATTAAGTAAATGCAGCTATTACAAAATTCCCCATTTTTAATTCTCATTTAACACTAATGATGTTTCAGATACAACACAGAGCATACTCAAACATAATTATTCACACTAATTTTAATTTCCACAAACACACATAAATCACATCTCCAAATCAAATCCACACATAAATTGAATTAAATTTATTTTCCACCAACTCACACATAAACTTTTTCTCAAAAATTCATAATATTAATTATGAACACATCAATTTCACCAAACACGAATCACCACAATTTTTCAAACATTAATCACCCATATTTAATCTCCAAAAAATTTCAACCTTAAATTTCCACAACAACATTAATATATAAGAGTTCTCCCCACCGCTAACTCGGTTCCAACAGTCTCGATTCCTTTTCGAGACTCAAGGAACTAACTACATAAACATAAATATTTATAACAACTTGTTCACAATAAAATTAATCCAACCACAACGAAATTCCCAAAATTAAATCTTTCTCACACATCAAACTTTTAAAACAAAATAATCTATATTATTTACTTAAAACTAAATAAAACAAATGTTGTCCAATTTTCACATACACACACTCGACTATTAAAACACCGAAATTTTTGAGTTAATAAAATACTCTAAACTTTTTTCTTTTTAAACTCAATTCAAGAGTAATTAAAATAGTAACATTTTAAACACTAATCATTTTTAGTTTCAATCTATCTTTTTGCTCAAACTCTTTAACTTAGTTAAAATTTGAACTTTTTCACAACTTTAACAACTCTAATTTTTTTGTAAAACTTCAATTTAAGTTCAAACTCATTTATTTGAAAATAACTCATTACGTAACTCAAACTCATCAAATTTATTTACCGCTAATTCATACCAACAACAATCAATTTAATTCCACAACACACATATAACACCTCAATTAAATTTCAACAATGCAAACATAACTCAACCAATTTCAAAAAACTCCACATTTTTACACATAAACCACCAAATTTCATCAATTTATTTTCCACAAAATCCGCAAATATATCACATCTAAAAAATTCATAATAATAATTATGAACATATAAATCACATCAAATATGGATCACCATAAACCACACCTCAAAACACACCGAAAACAAATTTCACTAATTCACACATAAACGAATTAAATTCATTTTCCACAAAATCACACCTCAAATACATCAAATTTCTTTTCCACAAAATCGCAAATAATGTCCTAAATGCAAACAAAAAGTTTGGAAGGAGCCCTTACCTCCGTTGTAGCTTTAACAACCGATTTCGGCACCGCGATTAATTACAGTAAAAAAATTTGTTTGCTTCGTCACTTCCAAATTTGGCTCACTAGCATCGTAACGTGGAGAGGAGCAACTTTTCCTTCTGTCACTTTGCGAAATGAAGCTTAGAAGTCAAAGAAAAATGAAGGTTTGTATTTGAGTTTTTGAAGAAAAAACCAAAGCTTTGGTTTGTGGTGGATACAGAGAAGGAAAAGATGGAAAGGATGAAGGCACAACTACAAGGAAACATGTTTTCTTTCTTTGACTAAAATAAATATTATATTAAAACCAATTCCAAAATAAATATCTATATATTTTCATAAAAATCATCATTAGATCAGTCACCTCACATCACATAACGAACCACCTTTTTCAGAAAAATATATTCTCTCACTGCAATTCAATCGGCAAATGATTTTTTCCGAAAAACGTTGCATCTCAGAAAAAATTTCTCCGACAAAAGATTCATCGTAATTAAATAAAATTATTCATCAACAAATAATTTTAATCGGGTCTCCAAAAAGATATTTTTGGCATTTAACTCACAAAATGCCATAAAATTGGCTAAAAACCCTAAAAAATTCAACACAAAATTCTCCAAAATACATAAATTAAAATTTAAAATTAAGGGTCTTATATTACTACCCTCCACAATTCTCTTTGTGACTTACACTTAAGGTTATCCTAATGCACAAGCGGTCAAACAATCTTCTCAAGGTCCACTGAGTTTCCCTTATCTTCTTATGACTTTGGTTCTATCAACGAAGTACAATTGCTCAAAATATGACACATAGCCTCATATACGTCTACTTGGTACGAAACATCCATTATGTATCAAACTGAAACACTAAGTATGACATTAACATACTAAGCACAAAACAATGATTACCGCCGAGAACTCCCTAATTTCTCCATTGCCCACAAATCCTCGATTTCTTTAGTAACACAACTACATGAAACCACAATGTCCTTATCAAAATGTTGGTCTAATTATAACTTTAATAATTACATCCCGACATCTGGTTGGTGATCAAAGTTTCCTCAAATATTTTCGGCAACATGATAGAACTATACCACCTACAACACACAAACTTCCTTCAAGTTAAGTGCTTCGTTTCAAGAGTCACGTCTCCAACAAAATCCAACTTGAATTTCATTCCTAATTAAGACCTACATTTGTCTCATGCCTTAACACCTCAAATTCATGCTTCACTAATCCAATTCCTACATACTTTGAAATTTTGGACAAACCCGAAAATAATTATCCTACATCTACTACCAACATTCATTCTGATACTTCTCAATTTCGTCACGCCATTTATTTGCAGCTTGATGATTATCTTTTCATTATGACAGGTCAAACATATTGTATTCACTCCATCACTTTTCCATTTATACAAACCTTAAATTTCTACCTCGAACCTTGATACATCTTCATTATTGTGATTTCAATAAATCAGGCTTTACTAGTTCCCACCAAACTGTTCCATTTCATGTTCAATTCTTCCCTACCAAATACAATAGCAACCCCCATGACATGTACTTAAGTAGTGCCTTTGTATCATTGACATACCTTTATAATAACAATGTATGAATTACAGGTGAGATAATTCATTTCATGAATCTTTAATTGACATAAGCTACACCTCTATGTGGTGCTCCAACGACTTTCTTAGCACATTTTCCAAAATTTGGTTCACTCGCTGGAATCTTATTCCTTCTCAACCTACATCGAGATGCAAACTGAAAGAATCAAACAATCGAACGTCCTAAAGAACTATTTCTCAAATGTTCCCAATAAGCATTTCCTACAGAGTAATTAGCTATAACCTCATCCGCATAACTTTGCAGTAAAATATCTTAAAGACCCACATATCTTTCATCGTCCACTTAGCACTGAAACACTCATTTTAAATCTTAACGCTTGACTTCCCAAGACCATCATCTAAACCATAAATCATTTGTTACATTTATTCTTTTTCAATTTTTATCATTAAATAAAATTCTAAAATATGATCCTCGAAATCTCCAAATAGTCATCACATCGTCTGATTTCATCCATTTCATCTTAAGATATAATGCAAGGTCTTATTCATTATTGACTTTAATCATCTTAGTAATCTCATTAATAAAATGTTTCTAATAACAGCACAACGTTTTTAGTAAATCTTCAAACACTTCCATTCTTAACATGAATTATTTATCACTTTCCTAACTCAACTCCCTCGATTATGCAAGTTTTAGGCATTACTTGGCCCTCCATCCAACCTTGTGGATTTTAAATCATTGACTTAAAGATCAACCATCTTACGATCCCAAATCAAAATGTCGAATAATCCCTCCAACCTATCAACATATTAACATTCTTCTAGTAATTACCATCCTTTAATAGACTTTCAATGCTTACATTATTACAATCTCTAAATATTATCGTACTATGTATTTTCAATTCCATTTAATAGTAACATGCGGTTCAATACATAAAGTCTTAACTCCTTATGTTTTTCCGAATATCACTCAAAATTCACACTTACGTGTCTATAGTTGCATCTAAAATCACTATCCATACTTACCATCTCCTAATTCACACAGAGATTTGTCACTTATCGAAGAAATATATATTCTCACTCCTATAATCGTCATGAGATTCATACTTAATAATCTGAGTCGCGAATCTAGTTTAACTCGAATGCTCGACTTTAACCCTCAAGATATCTACTATTCCTCAAAGTGTACTTTATCTAACCAAGGAAGTATTTACCCCTAACGTGCAGCTCCCCTTAACTTCAAAACAAGTCTCTTTCGTTGAAACCTAAGCACCAAATGCTATTCCAAATGGAATCCCTGTCTTCTCAATAATTCCATGGTGTTCACACCCCTTTGGCAGCTATTAAACTTCATCTAATCTCATCCTGAAATCTTCCCGACGAACATCTAATATTCTTCTTTAAAAGATCTCCACATAGATCTTTACATGAAATCGCCTATTAGTCAAACTTTAATCCATCCATACCCATCATCTTCAAGTTACCATCAACAACATAGCCTCTGTGTCCTTGGAACCACTTCATAAATCCCATGCCGTCATGATTCGCCTCAAACCTGCCTAAAAATTAATTATTTCGAAGATCTTTTCCACTTCTTGAATCTACAAATCAGCGTTTTCTAGGCTTTCTCACCCTTGAACTTTGGAGGATTGGACCGACGAAAATATTTCCATCCCCTTGACTCAGCAGCACGAATCTCTCTTTCCCTCTTCTCCAAATCTCGCAGAGTCGTTGCAACAGTCTCTGCAGCAACAGAAGCAACCATGTTATTCATAGCTTCAGCCATTTGATCACCCTCATTGACATGGACTCTTGCAGCATCATTCCATCTTGGATACATTGTTTCCTCAAAACCAACATCAAGAAGAAATCTCAACACCTCTTAGAATAATTCCAAAAATAACTTTCGACTACATCAATACATAACAACTACACCAGACCTGACAACTCAGACAACTTAACCCGACGCATGATCAGATAACGACTTCCAACCTACATGTTGAGCTACAATCCAGACCAAAGCTATGATACCACAATGTAACACCCCGATTTTTAACAGCGTGAATGTATTTTTTTCTTCCAAAAATCAACTAATAAAATACCAAAGTGTAGAACAACGACAATCATCATAACTAATTACATCATAATTATAACAAATGAAATTGTTTAGAGGCGATAAACCAAAATATCCAAATATAAAATACGCCGGAGCTATGAGACCTATCAGACATCGCTCATAACCTTGGGGTATTCTCGGCAGACACATGTACAGTACTGATCCAGGAAATACTAATCCCCCCATGGTCATGTCAAAAAAACGGAACATGGACCCACCAAAACAGAAGTCGTCTGACCGTATAAGTATAGTTGTAGTCATCCCAATATGAAATAAGTACATCCACCAAAAGAAAGACAGCAAGTCCCTATAACAAAACTAATCTGATCATACTTTAGCAACTACAATAACATGGGTGACCTCCACACACTCTACAAGTCCCGTCTGACGCGTTATCCATCTTCGAGGTAACCTCTTCCTCATCATCCATAGAAGGATCATTCTCCTCAGAAGTCAAATCCACCCACGAGATAGGTGACTTTGGTGGCGCTGGAACCTCAAAACAGTCTGCTACTTTAGTGACAGTTGGTAAGGGATCATTCACCGGAAGAGGAAGCTGTGAGTTCCACAAGATATACTGCCCCAGCTTTCCTATTAGTCCTCACTACCCTTCCCATATAAGTAGCACTGCTTGAGGTGGTGTCGTATGCCGAAGCAGTCGGCGAATCTCGGTCAGGGAAGTCTAACGAAGTTTTCTTCATCAATGTAATAGTCGGTGGAATGAACTCGAGTATCATCTGAGGGCAAAGCCCAATTTCCACCATAATTGTAAAGGGTCACCAACCGAAATTAACCAATAACACTTAGCAAAATTCTTATATTTTCATATGCTCAAATGAACCTCTAAAACAATTAACACTTTAAACATTAACATTATCAATTATGAACACATAATTAACACCAAATTAATCTCCATAAATTCACACCTCAATCACACATAGAATATTCATAACATCAATTATGAACACATAAGTACATTAAAACTTAATCAACCCCACTTCACACCTCAAAGAAATTACGGCAACTCACAACAACAACCGAATATGTATATACAATCATCATAGTATAACAAACATAACTCGTGTGCCAAACACTGTAAAGCAATGCGTATATGTCAAAATGCATGAGTCCAAAATTCCAAACCAAAACCCTCCTCGAAGGGCGTAAATCATATTGTACAGTCTCTCATAGACCAATACTAATTACCAAGGTGCAATCCCTCACGGATCAACACGATTTACTAGCGTTTTGTCGCTCACAGACTGGCATGACATACAAGAGTGCAATCGCTCACAAACCAGCACATTTTTCAAGAGTGCAATCGCTCATAGATCATCACATTCTTGAGTGTAATCTCTCACAAATCAGCCTGACATACAAGAGTGCAGTCGCTCACAGACCAACACGATTTTCTAGAGTGCAATCGCTCATAGATCATTACATTCTATAGAGCAATCTCTCACAAATCAGCACGATGCGACAATCCCCGCCAGAATGAGATGAACCAACAATTCACATGGCATCATCCCGTGGCCTATCACGGTCACCACTATCACCATGGCCCTATTGCGACCACCATGTACTATGAAATGCATGAGCATACTCTGACTCTTTTCACCACAATCATTAAGTAAATGCAGCTATTAAAAGATTTCACATTTTTAATACTCATTTAACACTAATGATTTTTTAGATACAGTACAAAGCATACTCAATCATAATTATTCACACTAATTTTAATTTCCACAAACACACATAAATCACATCTCCAAATCCAATCCACACATAAATTGAATTAAATTCATTTTCCACCAATTCACACATAAACTTCTTCCAAAAATTCATAATATTAATTATGAACACATCAATTTCACCAAACATGAATCACCATAATTTTCAAACATTAATCACCCATATTCAATCTCCAAAATTTTCAACCATAAATCACTACAACAATATTACTATATCAAAGTTAAAAATTTATATTAATTTTTGTTATTTTAATTTTTATTTTGTTATATTTAAAAAATTTATATTTAATTTATTCAAAGTTAAAAATTTATAAATATTTATAAAAAAGTTTTAATAATATGATAAATATAATTGCAAAAAATAATTAAAATTTTATAAAATTGTAAGATAATTAAATATATCTTTTTCAACATAAATTAGAATTATTTAGTAAATAGTGTTGTAAAAGATTGAAAATCATATTTTTATTTTATTAATACTAAAATTAAAAGACTAAAATTTGATAGTGAGGAAAACATTTACAAAACAATATCTGATCCTGATTTTTTTGGTATACGATCCAAGTATATTTGATTTGCACCAAGTATATATCCTTATTTGGTCTTTGTTAAAAATAAAATATAACCTTATTTTATTTCTATTTAAAGTCAACAACAATAATTAATTTTATATTTTACTAAAATAATTGATTTTGATAAGTTTAAATATTTTCATGGAGACTTTTCCTGTATTCTAATTTTAAAATTTTTAAATTTACGTACAGAATTGTATGCAAATGTTTAGAGTGTTTAATAATGAGCTTTCCTGCTAGACATGACAACCTGGCAGGGCATAATGGAGGCGAATTTTGCCTCCTTTATCTTCAAATTTGACTAATTGAAGTATTCATATGTGTCCTCTTTTCTTTTCCAATATAAAATTTAAATTATTATTTTCGTATGTAATGGATTTGTATTTTTCTACAACATCACACTTATTCGTATATATAAAATTATAAAATTTAAAAATTATATTTATTATAATTAATATAATAAAATAATAATTATTAAAAAATAATAAAATTATTTTTTATAGAGAAGAAATTATAATTTTTAATAATTAAAAAAATATTTAATATATTTAATATGTACACGTACATAAAATTTAAAAATTATAATAATATTATTAATGAGACGACTTTGGAAAAACTTGTACCCAAACAAAGTGAGTTTTTCTCGTCTAAATAAGGACAAATTCAAGTAGATACACACGTATGTGAGTTAAGTTGTCTTCCTTATTTTCTACACATATTCAACTTGTGTGAAATTTTTATACTCCCTCACGTTTTTGCATTTGAAAAAAAGGTTCTAGTGTAATGTATTCTTTTTACAATTAAAAATTAATATTGAAATTTTTTGAACAGAAAATATTATATTGTTACAAGACTTTAATTGTTTTACGTTTGACAAAAACAAAAGTTTAATTGAGATAAATTATTAATGTTAAAAAATGTATTCAATCACATTTTATGATATAGATAATTTTGTGAAAATATTTTAAAAGTAATATAATAACAATGTGAATAATGAAAATATTTTCATTAGTCGAGGTTAGGGCACCAACCCCTACTGCCTTAGTTGCAACAACTTCTTCTCTAACAGCCGAACCTGGTATGACTTAAGTTGTTGATGAGTAAATAGTTTCTAAGGTTGCAGTGGCAAAGGCCTCTCCTATTAACGAGGTAGCAGCCGAGGAGACTCAACAAACAAAAATTCCTATTGATGATTCTCTTCCTCTTAATGAAGAGAAAGTTGACGACCTCATAACGTAAACTGTTCATGATCCAACCACATAGGCTATTATCTTGTAATTCTTTAATTAGTTAGATAGTTTGCTTGTGGCTACCAACTCTTTGGAACATTAAATGGAAATTTTATTGATGTTGTTCCTTAATACCATCCCAAAATGTAGGATAACATTTCTTTAAGCATGTCTATTTGTTTTTCTATTTAATTCTTCACTCTTCATATTCACTAGCTGATAGGATCCTCCACTAAAAACTTTGCTTACAATGAAGAGTCCTTTCCAATTTGGTGACCATTTTCTCAAACTTAGGGTCTTTAATCTGGCCTGGCAAAATGGTTTTCCAAACTAAGTCACTTTCCACAAATCTTTTATGTTTGACTCATTTGTTGTAAACTTTTTCCATTTTAATATTAGAATTCTCAATCCTAGTTAAGACCATTAGTCGATCCTCATCCAGGGAATCCATTTTTATTACATAGCTTGTTGATATTGTTAGAACAGGTTGTATATTTTGAGAGGAATTGAAATTGAGAAGAAAAGAGAAGAAAATAGAGAAAACAGAAAACGAAGATTGATCTTCTGATTCTGAAGATTGATCTTCTGATTCTGAAGATTGATCTAGTTCTGCATTACATTCATTCAGTTATTCATTGGATTGATCTTGGCTTTATAGCTGCAGTTTTTGTGGCTGATTTAGTTCAACACATTAAACCAACTTCTAACCATACTCTAACTAACTTCTAACTACATTTTAACTAACTAATTACAATGATTTTGAATTACATTTAACATGCTCCCTAATTCAAAAGTGATTCAATTTGAAGTTAATCCAAGTTTAATTATCATCTCTTGAAACTTCACTCTCTTCAAGTTTTTGGTTAAGATGTCAGTCTTTTGTTCATTTGTATTGCAGTGCTCCAGCTTTATCTTGCCCTTCATTACTTGATCCCTTAGGAAATGAAATCTTGTTTCTATGTGCTTTCTCCTCCCATGAACTATTAGATGTCTTGCTAGGTTTATGGCTGATTTGTTGTCTATCTTCATCTTCACTGCATTATTACTTCTTAGTCCCAGTTTTGCCATTAATTCTGCCAGCCACACAGCTTGGCATGCTCCCATGGTTGCAGCCACATACTCAGCTTCACATGTGGACAATGCTACTATGCTTTGCTTCTTTGAACATCATGGTATTGATGAGTTATTGATTGTAAATACATAGCGCGTTGTGCTCTTTCTATCATCCATATCTCCACACCAATCAGCATTAGTGAATCCAATAAGTTCAGCTTCCTTTTCATCTGGTCTTGAGGAATACAGCAGACCAAGTTCAATTGTCTCTTTTATGTATCTCAAGATCCTTTTTGCTGCCATGTAGTGTGATGTCCTAGGCTTCTCCATGTACCTACTAATCAGCCCAACACTATATGAGATATCTGGCCTAGTGTTGCACAAGTATCTCGAGGATCCTACAATTTACTTGAAGGTTGTAGGGTCAATCAATTCATCATTGCCTTCTTTGGACAACACCAGCCCTGATTCTGATGGGGTGTTGCTTCCATTGCATTATTGCATTTTAAACCTTTTTAATACATCACTTGCATACTTCCTTTGATGCATAAAAATTCCATTTTTTCTGGTTTCAAATTCAATACCAAGGAAATATGCCAGCACACCTAAATCAGTCATCTCAAATTCCTTCTCCAATCTGAATTTGAACTCACTGATTTTCACTTCATCACTGCCAATTAGCAGTAAATCATCAAGAAAATGCAAGAATAGGTTCAACAAGCTTTTACCGTGACACCCCAACTTCTTATTATTATATTTTAATAGTATAATGATATTTAACCATTATTTAATTTGCCACCATTATTGTATAGTGTAAGCAAATTTCTATTTAAGTCATATGGTTTTCACACACTTCCTCATACTATCCCTTGCTTGTTCCTTCTCTTGCTTCATATTATTAACACACAGAAAATTAATGGTGCTCGTTGGTAAAGTTAACACTGAACATGGGATCAAAGCATCATCTTCCAAGTTCTACAATCTCTTCGCATCACAACTTCACGATGTGCAAAACCTTTGTGAAAAAATTCAGCACACCAAGCTGCATCAAGGTGAAGACTGGCATGGCACTGATTCACTTAAACACTGGACTTATGTCATAGGTAAATAAATATGTTTCTAATTCAATTAAAATGCAAACCAAACTATATATCTTATTTGTAGATAGAATATATTGTTTTAGGAGAAAAAAACATTAATAGCAGAGATTAAATCATTTTTCCATGTCTCATCTCAATCCAACCAAAATAATCTTTCTTAATTTGGATAATTTTGTTATGTTGATATATATATATATATTTTGGTTGTCTATCATAAAATTAAAACTTCATATTTATCCTATGATATTTTTAAAACAAAAGTCATTTTTCATTTTATTTCTCCTAAAAATCTTCAAATTACATTTTTCATAAAAGTTGAAAGCTTTAATAGGTTGTGTGCTTTTAGTTATTATTAACAACAACAACAAAAACAACAACAACAACAGCAGCAGCAGCAGCAGCAACAACAACAACAACAACAACAACAACAACAACAACAAGAGCAACAACAATAACAACAACAACAACAGCAGCAGCAACAACAACAACAACAATAACAGCAGCAGCAACAACAACAACAACAATAACAGCAGCAGCAGCAACAACAACAACAACAACAACAACAACAACAATAATAATAATAATAATAACTCAACTTCATTAATATATAATTTAAAAGATGTTGTAGGTTATAGAGTAAGGTGATAGAGATATGATTAGACATGATTGAATAAACAAACTTTGAGATCTTTATTATTGTTTCTTTCTTTTAATACTAAACTCCAGTTATGCACAAATGACACATAAAAATCAAGTCGATGATACAATAATATCTCTATTGATAGTATGATTGGAGAAGACAATGAGAGTTGACACACATAAAACAAGAATAACACAAAGAGAATCGTCTATTAGAAAAAAAAAGTGAATAAGGGAGGAGAAAAAGTTTCCAACCCTAAATTAAGTTAGTATAGTAGAATAAGATAAAATCATAATGATAAGAAAATAATCTTAATGTATTTTGGGACAGGACGGGCAACCTGGAAGGTGGTCTGAACTTGGTCCATCTTTTACCTTAAATTTGTCCTATCTTTTATTTTTTATCCTTGTTTTTTTTTTTCTTTTTTGGACTGATTCACACCCAACCCATTACTTATGGGCAAAATCGGATTCGTGGGACAAACCATGTCATATAAACCTCTACTTAATACAACCTTATATAGCTAATTGTGAAATTCCTGCCCCATCATTGCCTATTTAAACACTACCCGAACAAAAAAAA
>JBBPBR010000007.1:37013913-37030134 GCA_037974775.1 Cicer pinnatifidum | reverse complement strand
AAATAAAAAATAGATAAAGGAACAAACCAAATAAAAAAAAATAACAGATCAACCAAAATAAATATTAAGTAAAAGATAAAAGATTAATAAAATTATTTTTTAAATAAATTTATTAATTAAAGGAATATTATTAATCATTTTGCCACTTTTTTTAGGAGAATTAAATTTCATGAAGTTTCAAGGTTAAAATATTTGTGTTGAGCTACTCATGAACAACATATTTTGTTAATAGATTAGTAAAATTCAAGAGTCTTTTGTTTTAGTCCTTTAGTTAACAGGAAAATAGTTTACAGGAAAATAAAGTCCAAATAATTTACAGGAAAAAACTTTTAAACAAATAAAAAGTGATGAAAGAAGTTTATCACAATTAATTAAAATTTGAGATATTAAAATCGCTTAAATATTAATTGTGTGGTACCAAAGTTGTACCCTAACCTGAACCGAAGATACAAAAGAAAACTAAACCATATTTTAATAAGTATATTTTAATAAATATAAAAACTAAACCATTTTAATTTAATCAAGGTTTCACATTGATTCTCTTAAGTTTGTAGGTGATCATTAATCTGTGTTTAATCTCTCACCACGTGGCCATATCTATCAGACTCGTGCGCCAACACCACAACGTCGATCGGTGGTTTTGTTTTTGTTTTTTTATTTTTTTGAGGAAACGATGGTGATAATTGCCTTCTTTGGTTTTCTTTAGCTTTTGCCATGAGTTACAGTGATTTGATGAACAATTAAACATGCAAAAAATTTGAAACTCCCAAACTTGCAAACTACAATATTGGAGGTTCGCTTTTCTTTAAAACCAAATTAGATTTAATTTCAAGTTTAATTTCTTATTATTATAAATTTACTAAATTGATTCATCTATTTTAAAAGTCTGTAGTTTTTTATTTTTATCAAATTTTTGAACTAAAACATGACAACACGTGCGCGCCACGTCCATATCTTAATCTTAGTCGTGGTCGTCGCGCACACGTCTTGATTTACCCACATCTGGATATAATTTAGATTTTATTACTACACCCCTCAACTAGCAAGCTAACATGCCTCTGCGCTCCGTCCACACCTACATCGTTGTTGTGGTCGTAGTCCTCGTGTGTTGATTGATTTTCTATATCTGAGCCAATTTTTTTATTTTGTTACAAAGTCTATCAATTCACAAGCCATCACTTGCATTATCATACCCACATATTAATTTAACGTATTTTAAATAGTGTGAGATACAATTTTATATATAGAACCATTTATATGTATTAATTATTACTATATTATTAATTAAATTATAAAAATAATTAATTTCTGAAGTTGAAAGTTAAATTTTTAAAATCTTTTATTTTAATTTTATGGATATTAATCATTCTACATCATGCTATTATATTATACGTCCTTATTTTTTAATTAAAAAATCAAATGAAACGAACAAAATTATCGACTTTTTAAATTTGGGACTGAAACTATAATTAAATCAAAAAAAATTATGTATAAAAGTAGGAGTTGTTTAATATGGTGGATTTCACTCTTTTTTATTAAAATTTTATATTTGATATCCATTTTTATTATTATAAAATTTATTTTAACAGAAAAAAAAGAAGGTAAAGGTTCATCATTAGACCGTTTTTAGAGTTTCATAAAAAAACACACCCATGAAAGTAAAAACCAGAAATATTTGAAAAATGGAAACAATATAATTATCTATTTTGTATTACAAACGGATCCATTTTTTTTTTCTTTCTATAATTCAAATTTTTATTAATTGTAATTATATACAACATTTTTATCTTCTTGGTATTAATTGTACGTGACATTACAACAGATGGCAAGGTACACACATGTAAGGAGAATATTGAAGAAGTTGATGAACAGAACAAGAAAATCACTTACAAGCTATTCGGTGGAGATATTGATGAGCACTATAAGGTCTTTAAATTTATCCTCGAAATATTTGATAAAAGCGATGGAAGTGCAATAGTTAAGTGGACTGTTGAATATGAGAAAATTAATGAGGATATTGATCCTCCAAATGGCTATATTGAATACCTTAACAAATGCACTAGAGAGATTGATGCTTATCTTGTTAAAGCATAACTCCATAAGTCATAAATATTAAAATAATCAATATGGAGTAATAATGGCTTAATGGTCTTGGCTATGTGAATACGAGTGATCATTTTATAATTAGTGTGATATTTGTAATGGCATGTGTTGCCTAAACATATGCATATATGCATTGGCTTTGATCCTTTGTGTTTATGTATGTTGAAGATTATGTCTGAAATTAATGTGATGCAAATAAATATATATATTTGTGCTTACCAATTTATATTTGCGATAATGGATTTTTTGGATTTTTTAGACTTATTTTATGACAATATAACTCTTATTTAGATCAAACACCTTATAATTGTTAGAACATGTTGTATATTTTGAGAGAAATTGAAATTGAGAAGAAAATAGAAATGTTAGAAAACGAAGATTGATCTTCGTAGTCTGAAGATAGATCTTAGTTCAGTATTAGATTGATCCTGGCTTTTATAGAAACAGTTTTCTAGTGAATGAGCTTCAACAAACTTAACCACCTTCTAACTATATTCTAACTAACTTCTAAAAATACTCTAACTACCTAATTACTAATTAATTTGAATTACATCCAACGTGCCCCCTAATTCAAAGTGATTTAATTTGAAGTTAATCCAAGTTTGATCATCATCTCTTGGAACTTCACTATCTTCAAGCTTTTGGTTAAGATGTCAGCCTTTTGATCATTTGTATTGCAGTGTTTCAGCTTTATCTTGCACTTCATTACTTGATCCCTTAGGAAATGAAATCTTGTTTCTATGTGCTTGCTCATTCCATGGACACTTGGATATCTTGCTAGGTCTATTGCTGATTTATTATTTATCTTCATCTTTACTGCATCATTGCTTCTCAGTCCAAGTTCTATCATTAATTCTGCCAGCCACACAGCTTGGCATGCTCCCATGGATGCAGCCACATATTCAGCTTCACAAGTAGACAATGCAACTATGTTTTGCTTCTTTGAACACCATGAGATTGGTGACTCATCTATCATGAAAACATAGCAAGATGTGCTTTTTTATATCATCTTTATCTCCACACCAATCTGCATCAGTGAATCCAATCAAGTCAGCTTCGACTCCATCCTATTTCTTAGCATAGTGCAGTCTCAGCTCACTTGTTTCCTTGATGTACCTCAAAATTCTTTTAGCTGCCAAATAGTGAGATGTTCTAGGCTTTTCCATGTATCTATTAACCAACCCAACACTGAGCTATGTTTGGTCGTGTGTTGCACAAGTATCTTAATTATCCTACCAATTGCGCGAATTTTGTAGAATCAACCAG
Source organism: Cicer pinnatifidum (assembly GCA_037974775.1). NCBI lineage: Eukaryota > Viridiplantae > Streptophyta > Magnoliopsida > Fabales > Fabaceae > Cicer > Cicer pinnatifidum. The sequence goes on along the minus strand of JBBPBR010000007.1, from coordinate 37,026,765 downwards.
CTTGTCATTGCCTTCTTTTAATAGGACCAGACCTGCTTCTGATGGAGTATCAACCTCATTGCAGTCGTGCATCTTGAATCTCTTTAGTACATCATTAGCATACTTCTTTTGATGCATAAAGGTGCCATTTTCTTTTATTACAAACTCAATACCAAGAAAATATGATAGCATGCCTAGATCAATCATCTCAAATTCCTTCTCCATTCTAATTTTAAATTGTTGAATCTGTGCATCATTGCTACCAATCAGTAGTAAATCATCTACATATAAGCATATCAGCAGTGCAGGTGCTGCTGCTCTTTTCTTAACATACATTCCTTGCTCATTGGCACATTTTTTAAACTGTGATATAGGAGGAATTTGTCAATCCTCTTGTTCCAGGCTCTAGGGGCTTCCTTCAGACCATATAATGCTTTTTTCAACTTATATACATTGTCTTCCTTGCCTATTACTTCATATCCTAGTGGCTGCTTCACATACACTTCTTCCTCCAATGATCCATTGAGGTAGGCTGATTTAACATCCAATTGATGCATAGACCAGCCTTTGTAGCTAGCAATTCAAACTACCATTCTTACTGTTTCAATTCTAGCTACTGGAGCAAATACCTCATCATAGTCCAGCCCATGTTTTTGCAAAAATCCTTTTGCTACAAGTTTGGCCTTATATATGGCAATCTTCCCATCAGGTTTCAATTTCAGTTTATAGACCCATTTCACATCAATTGGTCTGTTGTTCATTGGCAGATTCATCAGCTCCCATGTCTTGTTCTTCTCTATGGCTTTGAGCTCCTCATCCATTGCTGCTCTCCATCTAGGATCACTTAATGCTTCTTCATCACTTACTGGTTCTGATTCAGCCAACAAAGCTAAATGTGTTAATTCTCCATATGCATTGATGGCTAAATCATATGTCACTTCATATGGTTGCAATCTGACTGAAAGCTACCTAGCTCTTTCAAATCTTCTCATAGGCTCAAAAACTTGTTGACTTGTTGTTCCTATAGGCTGGCCTTCATCAAGTCCCACTGTTTCTGTATTGCTGGCTTGACTGATAGAACTAACTGGTATGTCTAGACTGGATGGGCTGCTTGAGCTGGCTTCAATCATTTTCTAGTCCCATCCTTTTGATTCATCCATTAGTATGTCCCCGCTTATTACCAACTTGTTCTTGTCTAGATCATATAACCTGTAAGCTCTAGTGGCATCATATCCCATCAGCACCATTTGTTCAGCTCTATCATCAATTTTTTTTTTTCTGTTTTGAATTGGCACATGCCTAAAGCATAGAGCGCCAAACACCCTTAGACGATTCACAGTTTCTTCTAGTCCAAGCTTCTTCAGGTGTCCTTGTACCTAATCTCTTGGTTGGACACCTATTCAAAATATACACTGTTGTTGATACTGCTTCCCCCCAGAACCTATGAGGCACTTTATTCCCTTTTAACATATTCCTAGTCATGTTCACTATAGTTATATTTCTCCTTTCAGCCGTGCCATTATGTTGCGGAGTGTATGGTGCAGTTACTTCATGCAATATCCCTTCTTTTTCACAAAGACCATGGAATTCATGAGAGTTGTATTCTCCTCCTCCATCTGTTCTAATGATTTTCATATTAAAGCCACTTTGTTTTTCAGCCATTATCTTGAATTTTTTAAGTATTTCAAGCACTTCATTCTTTCTCTTGATTACATATACCCAAAATTTCATTGTAAAATCATCAATGAATGATACAAAGTAATGATTACCTCCTATTTATACTTCCTCAAAAGGACCACAAATATCAAAGTAGATTATCTCCATCATTCTTGAAGATCGAGTTGGCACTTCAGCCTTGAATGCGTTTCTGTGTTGTTTGGCCTGACAACATTCTTCAAACAGCTCCTTTGGCATTTTAATTTTTGGAATTCCTTGCCTCATTATCTTGTTATGCAACATTTGAAGGCTTCTGAAATTCAAATGTCCAAACCTCTAATGCCACAGCCAATCTTCATTCATGACTTCAACAGCTAGACACTTGCTCTCATTGATCTGGATATCAATCTTGAAGGTTCCAACTTTAGATAGTGGTGCTTTCAAGATCAATATTCATGAATCATCAAACAATCTCATTTCACCCTGCTCCATCTTCATAGAATACCCTTTTTCAAAGCTGTCCAAGGCTTAGCAAATTGTTCTTCATGTTTGACTCATACAACACATCACATATGAATGATTGTTTACCATCTCTCCTTTGGATCAACACTTTTCCTATTCCTTCTGCTGTTACAGAACTGTTATCTGCAAATCTGATCTCCCTTTTCACCTTATCATCAATGCTTACAAACCACTCTTTATGGCCAGTCATGTGATTTGAACAACCTGTGTCAAGGTACCATTGTTCTGGACAATCATCATCTGATTTTATTGTAGCCATCAACAACACCTCATCTAAGTTTGAATCCTCAGCAGCCATTTGTGCTTCATCATCCTCACTTTTGACTTTCTATGATTTGCATTCATTTTCAAAAGGCCCCAATTTTTGACATTGGTAGCATTGGATTCCTTTTTTGTTGAATTTCTTTTTTCCATTCGACTTCTTGCTGCTGTTATCACTTATGTTTTGATTTATTGAACTTCCAACCCCTTCATTTGAATCATCAGAATCATATTTCTTGTACCAATTGACTTTATTTTTCCCTTTCTTGTGCTTCATATCACCTTGTATGGTCTTCTTGCTAACTTGGGCCTGTAGGGCCTGTACTTGAGATGTTGAGGTTTCTGCACACCTTTCTCTTACTCTAAGTTCATGAGCTTCAAGAGAGCCTTGCAAATCCTCTACCTTTATCTTATCAAGATCCTTTGATTCTTCAATTGCCACCACTATATGATCGTACCTTTGTGTTAATGTTCTAAGGATCTTTTCAATAACTGCCACTTCAATTAATGATTCACCATTTATTCTCATCTGATTAACCACAACGTGCACACAATTGAAGTAATCTGCCACAACTTCTTCTTCTTCCATCTGCAACAATTCATATTGCCTTCTTAGCATTTGGAGCTTCACTTGGTTTTTTCATCACCTGTGTAATACTTCACCAAGATATCCAATGCCTCTTTTGATGTAGATACCTTTGAGATCCTTTCAAAATTGTTTGAATCCACACTTTCTTGGATGTAAAACAATGTCTTGCAATCTTTGAAAGTTGCATGTTGTCTTTCTATTGGATTCACACCAAGTTGTGCATAGCCCTCTTAAATAATCTCAAACACTTCTTGAGCTCCCAACAACGATCACATTGATGCAGACCACCTCTCCCAGTTCTTCCCATCCAGAATTGGCAAATTCAATGGAAATCCTCCTTCATTCATTTCTTCTTTCTTTTCTTTCACTCACACTTGTGTTTCCCAATTTTGATTCCCCCTCACACTTGCACTCTGGTTTCCCAAGGTCTAGAATCCAAGCTCTGGATGCCAACTGTTAGAATAGGTTGTATATTTTGAGAGGAATTTAAATTGAGAAGAAAAGAGAATAAAATAGAAAAGTTAGAAAACAAAGATTGATCTTCGTAGTTTGAAGATTGATCTTAGTTCAGTATTAAATTGATCCTGGCTTTTATAGAAGCAATTTTCTAGTGAATGAGCTTCAACAAACTTAACCACCTTCTAACTATATTCTAACTTACTTCTAATCATACTCTAACTACCTAATTACTAATCAATTTGAATTACATCCAACAATAATTCCATGTTTGTGCAATTTTTCTAAATTATGTTTATGGTTGCTTTACCAATTTCCATCAGAGGATAGGAGGTGTGACACCACCCTCTATGCAAAACGTAGATTTTATGGATATTAGTTTCAAAAAGTGGTACTTTTGCGTGGAACATATTTTCAAAAATATTTTTGAAAAGCACAATTAAAGTATTTTAATCGCATTATAAGAAAGATAATCACAAGTTTCTTGAAAAATAAATTAATTGTGACAATTATGACACCTTAAATCCTCAAATTAAAGATATTGAAAATATTGTTGAGTGTCAATTAAAGTGGATGAAACTCTATAAAGAAAAGATATATTAGTCAAGGAAATTTAAAGAAGGATAGTGTAAAATCACTCTCTAATTTTATCACTATATTTTGTGACTAAGGAATTAGATATGAATTTCTTTTTTTTTTTTTTCATTACTAATTTTTGTCGCTGGTTTTATTTTTTCTAACAATGAATATACTAGTTTTCCAAAAGAAGATTCATTCCTACTTATTTAGAGAGCATCAAAACATAAAACTTATCAAAATTCTTTTGTGCTTTTCAAGAATAACGAGTAATACATCATCTCAAATCTCACAATCACAATTATGCAATGTTTATCTTATACTTTTCACAATGTTACACTTCTCATGACTGTGATTACAAACTAGTCTAAATTACGTGGAACGGAAGGAACGTGGTTCTACGTCCTTATTAGGGATGAACACATCGCGATCTATTATAGGCTTATTCAACATCATAAATCATCATATCACTATTTGGGAATTAGTCGAGGTACTAACGTGTTGCACGGTAGTTCCTGACATAGGAGAACTACTCCAATGAAATTTAGGAATTCTTCACCCTAATATCCCCAAAATCTCACGTGATCGCCACACCAAGTCCCAATATATTGTACTTCCCCTTTCTCACTAGGTTACTTAGCACTCCTTGTTAATGCAAAATTGACTTTATCTACAATCTTCTAGTTTATATTTTAATGATAATAAAATACAAATAACAACAATTATCCCCTAACTATATTTGCTAAATATGCATATTAATTTAGAAAACAAAGAAGTATATTAATGACTATCTATTTTAGGGTAGCATAAATTTTGAGTAAGTTAGAGAAAATAAACCAAGTGCTTCTAAGCCAACAAATATTATCACCTATTAAACAAGTAATTATACTAACTAATAGAGTAAGTCATAATATAGAAATAAGAAGCATTGCAATGCACATATGATAATCTATGGTCCGAACGAAGGCGTTATGATATACAAGTGAATGATTGACCCTCTAACGACAAAGGAAAATAACGCTAAAATGATTATCTTCCTCTCACTAAAGACCTATGTTAATCCTCTAACTCAAAGGTAAAAAGATGAAAGCTCTAAACGAAGCCTCTAATAAATTCAGTGTTCTGGTACAAGTTAGACCCTCTAACTAACAAGGAAGTATAAACTACTAAACAAGTTCACACTAACTTTGAAGAATCTGTTAGAGTCGTGACTAACTCTAACAATCGCACCCTCAACGTTCATCCAATGAATCTGTTAATACAAGTCCACTTTGATGATTTTGCGTATGATAATTCTAGTAAATATGTTGATCATCAATGTTTCAAGTCAACATTCTGATATAGTCAACACTCTAATAAAAGTCAACATGTCAACATCTTCTGATAGTGACATCCTTTGAGATATGTCTTCTTAATTGAAGATACGCTAAATTAATTATGAAGATATATATATATATATATATATATATATATATATATATATATATATGTGTATATATATATGGATATGTCTTAAAGGGTGATTTTCCTTAAAATGTTGACTCAAGATCTCCAATGGTGACATTATCAAGAAACACATTTTCTTAGTATTTAAGTAGAAACTAGTTAATATGAATAAATAAAACTAAAAAATGAAAAAGTTAGTGTGTTAAGAAAAAACCATGTAAAAGCCTAGAACACATAAAAAGAAAAGAATGAATGAAAAATCCTCTCAACACAAAGTTATTAGAATTGATGTGAATCAATCAAGTTGTTTGATACACTTGAATTGATATAGGATTTCAAATGTAATATTCTCTCCTTGAGAGTTAGAATCCTAAACAAACTTTGTGTAAATTTAGACACATCCTTTAACTTATTAAAATCAACCTGATAGTGGCTACAACTCTTTAGTCCAGAAGAGATACCTAAAGAGGTATAACAATACTCATTAACCTCAATGTCAGCCTTCCACAAAGTTGAGAAGGGTTATAAGGGTGAAAACATGGAAAGGCTATAGAAGAATACTCAAAGTCTAAAGAAGTAGAGTAAATAACACTTGTATGTTGTTGTTTAAAATAATAGATTAAGTCCTCAACTCTACTAAAGAAAAATATCATTGTAAGAGAAGGACTAGATGTAGCAACAGTTTGTTGTTAACAAGCATAAAAATTCTTGTGTCCTTTATGTCTCTTTCTATAATTATAATCTTAGTTCTTTATGATTCAACTTTATTTTAACTGAACCTTTTTTAAAATCGTAAGTTGAATTATTTGATAAAACAACTTACGTTTGGTTAAAAAATTTAACTAATTTTCATAAACAGAAAAACAAAATTAAAACTCCACATTTCTTGTGTTTTTAGCACCTTCAATTAGTATCATAGTTTGGTATATTATTTTGGCACTTTAGCGTGTAAGAGTAAAGATTATATACTATTGGAAATCCTTGTTAAATGGTATGAATTAGTGTATGTTTTTGGATCAATCATATTTTAATTTGTCCTGAATTTTCTGCTATCAAAATTTCTTTCAAAACCTAGATTAACAAAAACAAATTCTTAAAGATTGTAACTGCTATATGAAAAATAGATAAACCGCATCAGCAGAACATTTGTTCATCAAATAAAAATTTCATGTTCTTCCCAAAGTCTTCACATCATAAAGTTTTTTCGGTATCCTTTTAAAAGTATTAGTATATATGTTATAGGTTGTTCTTATGTAGTCACTCTTCGATGATATTTTGAGTAGTAAAATATAATCTTTGTATTGAGATAAATGAATGCTCAAAGAGAAGAATAGAAATGAAAAGGATTTTTACTGTATCCTTTGAAATAGAGTAAATATCTCTAAGTCACATATATATGAGAGACAATATCTTATATTAAAACTATCTAAGAAAATACTTCATCTTGTGATTAGCCTTTATTATGTTTTCTATTGTTGCTTCTTGAAACTCTTCAATGACAAAGTAGACAAAATTATTATGCTTCAATAAGACAAAGTGAGTTAATTATTGAGAAGAGTTAATATTCTAATACTAAAATTCATCCTTTGTCATACAGGAGTATTAGTTGATAAAACAAAATTGTAAGTGCAAAGTAATGGAAACAATATAATACATGTAAACAATGAAACTAATCAAACATGGAGAAGTTTACTAAAATTTCAATGATCTATGATGTATGCTCAAATATGTAGGTAACCCTTTAGAAGAAAAAGTTAGTAGTACAACCAATCACTCAACAACACAAATTCATAAGATTGAATGGCAACAAGTTGACGTCATTCATCATATCAAAGGTTGAAGGAGTCACTTAAGCGTCCTTGGTTAAAATCAAGACAAAATCCAACAATGATTCCAATAGATAGATCAAACATAATCAATCATCTAATCATCATCCTCTAAGAAGAAGAAAACATAAACTGCAAGTAAATGACCAAAATATTAGTGTAAAAGTGGTTTTAGCTACAATTCTCTTAGTTGGTGTTTTGATAATAACAAAAACCGATAAATAAAGAATAATTATTCCCTAACTATATTAGAAGACAAGATTTGTATCAATGACTATCTATTTTAAGGTAGCATAAATTACAAGTAAGTTAGTGATAATAATCTAAGTGTTTCTAAATACAAAAAATATTATCACCTAATAATCAAGTAATTATGTTTACTATTAGAGTAAGTCATAATATAGCCTTAAGAAGTGTTACGATATGTTGTTCAAGTCAAAGCGCTAAAGGAAAAATAAATATAAGACATTATTCTAATATAAGCTACATCCTATGATGAATAATAAAAAAAAAGAATCTACTAAAAGCTATTAAAAGTTGTGTCTGATTCTGATGAATGCACCTTTGGTGTATCCATTAATACAAGCAACGATTTGAATATTCTTCCTTTGATAAGTGTGTCAAGGAAAATGATCATATGCCTCTGTTTAGTTTGCTAAGCAAAATAATCGTCTGCCTCTGATAAGTGTACTAGAACAATCTAATCATCTGTGTCTAATAATCATGTCAAGCATTGTATTGTTTAACTCTGATAAAAAGTCAACAATGTGGATATTCAATGCACTAATGAAAGTTAACAATTTCGAAAACCAATTATTTGAAGAAGAGAAATATGTTCACCTTTTGCTCAACATTTTGCATCTGTTATTTCTTTGAACTTCTTTATGACATCATATGCTAAGAACATCATCTAAGATGTGCCTTCTTAATTGAAGATGTGCATAACCAATAATGAAAATATATATGGATACCTCTTAAAGATCGATGTACCTTACATGGTGATTGAAGATCTGCTACGGTAACATTCTCAACAGACACTTCTGCTCTGTATTTAAGAGGAAATCGTTCAGTTAATCTAGTGTGTGTGAGATAATTGAAAACGCAAATTTGTTAAGAAGAATTTTTGAAAATCATAAGAACTCGTTAAAAGAAAGTATGAATTAAAAATCCTCTTAGTAGATAGTTTTTAGAATTGATGTAACATCCTCTCAATGCAGATCAGCCCAATAATGGCAACAACTCTTTCACCCTTAAGAGGTACCTAAAGAGGTACAACAACACTCATGTATCTCAACGGCAGACTGCTAGAATGTTGAAGAAGGCTTCTAATAGTGACATCCTGGAGAGGACTAGATGTAGTAGATTAAGAAGTAGAGTAAACGATACTTATTTGCTATTAATGGGAATAGTAGATTAAGTCCTCAACTGTACTGAGGAAAAATCTCTCTATAAAAGGAGTACTAGATGTAGCAATAGTTATGTTGTGAACTAATATAAAAATATGTGTTTCATCTCTCTGCATTTATCTTATCTATGTTCTCTATGATTCAACTTCTTTGTCCTTAAACATATTTTAATGTAAATTAAATGATTTGATAAAAAAAAAACTTACATTTTGGTTAAGCTTTGTAGTATCTTTCAGAAATTGCAAAACACAATTAGACAATTCTTATGTTTGCTAGCACCTTTAGAAATTTTCAAAAATTTGCAAAACGTACACTCATGTATATTTCAGAAATCTTTCAGAAATTGCAAAACACAACAGAGACAATTATTTGTCCTCATTTCTTATGTTTTCTAGCACCTTTAGACAATTCTCTCATGGAATAACCTAAAAAGAGTTGCTTTGGCAATCCTACGATTACAAGATCTAAAGCCATTCCTCTGTCTACTAAAGGAGAAGATCATTGCCTCTGTTGTATAGCATTCTTAACTCATCATTTGAGATTCACATTTACGAAATCAAAGTACTAGAACAAAGGACTGCATTTGCTGATTCTGAAGAAACAATGGTTGGAATCAAGCAAACTCTACATCAAGTTAGAAGATCATCTAAAAAAAAATATGACAACCTCTGGTAAGACAAGAGTAAGGACAAATACACTCAATCATCATTGTTTATCATCAGTTAGGTACTCTGCAATTTATTTCAATCAATTCTTTGTTGTATTTGTTTGCTTTTATCTGATATGTTTTACTTGTTTATCTTATCCCTTGTCCTTGTTTGTCTAGGAAATAGTTTTACTTCCTTTTGTATTTTTGTGTAGTCTTTTCTTATTTTTGTGATACATATCAATTGTCTTAGTCTATGATGTCTTGTCTTTGATTGTATTGCTTGTGTTCTTTCAGAAAATTGGTCTTAGCTTACTTTCATTAAAACCTAAGTTTTGATTTCTTTCTTTTCGTTAAATATTTATTTGTTTTCAAAAATCACATTTTATTGTTACTTTAGAATTAAATGTTCTGTTACTAAGGAATAAAGACAAGAATAATAAATAGAATCTGGAAATAGTTCAATAAAGGAATCTAAAAATTATGATCAAATTAGAAATCAATGTTGAATTCGAAGTGAAATTCATCTCTGACATTTTTCTTATTAGAAAAGTTTAATTCTATTATTTTTGTTAGTTTCAAATGTTATTTTAATCAATTCATAAATTTTTTGTTCAATTTTAGTAATAAAACATAATTCGATATTATAATGCAATCATTGAGTTCCACATTCGGTACTATCATTTTAAATATTATTTGTAACGATTTCGTATACTTGCTAAAATGCTATAATTTTACAACGTAGAAATTTAATTGAAAAGTTCTTCAATCCCATTTTCTCATAAATGACTGGCTCTGAGTTTGGGTATAGTCAATGTTGTATAGCAAAGGGTTAGTTAAAATTCATCTATAAGCCTTGATCTTATGGGATGGAGTTATTGGGACTGCCTTAGAGTTTGTAAATGTATCTGTTTGATTATGTCTATTTGTATTAACTGAAAATGTTTTCTTGTAAGTTGTGTGTTTTTCTTGCACATTAAATGTACTCATATTTTCAACAAAAGCAATTATCAATTTCAAAGAAAATTAATTTCTCATTCAAATTTTCAAATAAATCATCATCATTTAATTAATTATGCATTGAATAAAAGATGTAACACATGGGGCTGTTACCTTACAAGGGAACCAATTCGCGCCAGAGGATTATTAGGTGCTAGCAACGTTTGATGTTTTATTATTTCAAATATACGAAATATTAATCAATACATGTGAGTAATACAATAACCATAATTAATAAATGTAAAAAATTTCATCAATTAAAAACAATAAAATTGGGGTTTGTGAAAGGTAACGGAGGTTAAAAACTCCCACAAAATTTATGTTTTGCATAATGCATCTAGAACATTTCAAGGAGGTTTTAAACCCTCCACAATATAGTTAAGGTACCAGTAGTCTTTTAAAACTCCTGCAAATAATTTGCTTCACACTTAAATGTGATGGTTTTTAAACACCAACAAATATATTTGTAGAGGTCGAAAATCCCCTCTAATTAGATTGAAACCACCCCCTTAATTATCGTTATCTATTGTTTTAACTAATGAGAATTAATCACTTAAACATTGTCACTATTTTCTAAATTAATCATTCAATCCATCTAAGTGTTAATTAACAAATAGGTTATAACCACTTCACCATTCAAAAGATTTAAAAAAAAAAAACAAAGGTTTTTGTTTTGTTTAACAAATATTTAAATTATATTTCAACAGCTTCTTGTGTTTATCTCTCACGTTCAAAAACATAAACATGGGACTATTAATTGAAAAAGTTCACATAATTAATTTTTTTTTTTTTTATCAAATATGAAATATACATCAAAATTTTTGAAAAATGACTAATAAAATAAATTATTTTTTATTTTGTAATATATATTATTCGTTTTTTAAATTTAACAACTCAAATTTTCAAATAAATCTTAATATGTATTTAGTATTTGTGCTAGATTTGTTTTGCAATATAATTTAATCAACAAAATTATCATGATAAAATATATCTGTTTGAGATATTTAATGCTGAAAATTTTCAAATGTTCTTACAAAAATTTAATTTAATAATTATTTGTTCATATTTAATTATATATGTAATATTTATTGAAAAACTATTTACTAAATAAATTATTAGAAATTTAAAATTAATTTTATAATAATATCAAATATTTATTTAGTTTTTTAAATGTATAAAAAGTTTTTGTTTATGTCTCTAAGGCTTAACTCACTACAAGAAAACCAGTGATTAAACACGATTAATTAGCCACGATCACGATGATCGTAGGTAACTTAAACAATTTGTCACGGTTACGAACGTGACTAATATTATAATAAATGTGCGTTTCTTCTTTCTTTTTTAATTTCACTCGTTTTTATTTTCCTTTTATTTTTTTCAGATTCGCTATTTTTTTTCAAATTCCCTCTTTTCCATCTAAATCATTAAAAATTCATAACTCAACAGTAGTAGCGTTTCATGTAAATCCCTAAAAATCCATTAAGAGTTTTATCTAACTCCCTAAATGCAACTTCCAACTTCCAACTTAAAATATATGACAAGTTACCGTGACATTTTTCTAAACTTCCGAAAAATATTAAAATATTGGATGACATGACATGAGAGCTGAAATTAAAGTTAAGTGAGATCCTATCTGGCAAAATAGAATTATTTAATTTGTGTGATTTCATTCAATAGTGTAGGAGAAACATTTATTTAAAGCCATGTGCTTACATACACTTTCCTCATATCATAATATTCCCTTGTTTCTTTTTTTTCTTTTCTTTCTTGTTTATATTATATTATTAGTTAATTGTTTCTCATGGTGCTTGCTGGTAAAATTAGTACTGAAGTTGGGGTCAGAGCTTCCGCTGACAAGTTCTTCCATCTATTCTCAAAAAAACTTCACGATGTTCAAAACCTTTGTGAAAGAGTTCATGAAACCAAATTGCATGAAGGTGATGATTGGCATGTGTCTGATTCAGTTAAACAATGGACTTATGTCATAGGTAATTATGTTTCTCATTCAATTTGTTTTATTTGGATTTTCCTATTTTTATGTTTAATTGTATTTTGTTTTTTTAAGTTGAGCTATATATGTTGAATTTTGGCTTATCAATAATTTTTAATTTACCTTCTGTCCTCTAATTTTTTTAAATAAGAAAATATTAACTTTCCGTCAATTTGATTTATCCTAGCTAAAGGTACTTTAAATTTTATTTTTATTAAAATATTGTGATACCATTGAAATATAAATTTTTAATATAATATTAATAAAAATTGAAAGCTGTTTATAGACTATTATTATGTGATAAAAGTTCAAAAATCAACAATAATTGCACAATTATTATGTGATAAGAGTTGAAAAATTAACAATAATTGCACAATATATTACAAATTTGGGAATTGAGTCCTCTAAAGCGAGCCACTAACTTTAAACAAGAAAGTATTATAATGATCTTATAATTGTTGATATTATATATATATATATATATATATATATATATATAT
>JBBPBR010000007.1:36995244-37011274 GCA_037974775.1 Cicer pinnatifidum | reverse complement strand
AAATTAAATTTTTAACAAAAAATAAATTAAATATGAAATTTTAAAGTCAAAAGCTTAAAAGTTTATATAAAATTAATCTATTGTTACAAAAAATCTTTATTTTTTTAAAGAATATGTTTGTAATGTCTTAAACATAACTGCGAAAAAAGAATTCAAATGTTAAAAAACACACTGACTAAAATCCAATGGCCAAATATGACTACGAAAAAAATTTCGGAGCAAAAAGTTTAGAAAACTTTTATAGGCATGAATTAAAAATAATGATATTTTATTGGGTCTATTATACAATCCAAAATTTATATATGAAAGTAAAAGATATAAATATTTGAAAATAAAACAATAAAATATTCTATTTTGTATTAAAAATATCGTCGCGACCTTTTTCTAATTATATACCAACGTTTTTATATTTCTTGATATTAATTGGTCATGACATTACAATAGATGGCAAGGTACACACATGTAAAGAGAGTATTGAAGAAATTGATGAAGAGAACAAAAAACTCACTTTCAAGCTCTTTGGTGGAGATATTGATGAGCACTATAAGATCTTTAAACTCGTCATTGATGTTATAGATAAGGCTGATGGCAGTGCTTCCATTAAATGGACTATAGAATATGAGAAAATCCATGAAGATATTGATCCTCCAAATGGATACATGGAATACTTTGCCAAAAGCACTAAAGATATGGATGCTCATCTTGTCAATGCATAACTCCAAAAGTGATATGGAAGATAAAAAATAAAGAGTAATAAATAATAATGGCTTAATGGGGTTGCCTTTGTGTAATATGTAAGTTTTCATATTTACAATTACTGTGATGTTTGGAAAGGTATGTTGCATATATGTATATTCACCTATGTTGATCCTTTGTTAATTTGTATGGAATAATTGTGTCTATTGAGAAGTTTGTCTTAAACTATGCAATGCAAAATACATAATGCAAAATACATAGTGCAAAATACATAGTTATTTGGGCTCTATAGTTAGTTTATATTTTCAATATGAATATGGGAATTATAATACCCCTTTGAAATAAGTTGTATACAATATTTAAAGTAGACGTGGAAGCATATTACACTACGCGAAAAATGGTATTTTACAACGTTTTTTTTTTTAAGTCATTTACAACGCTTTTTCAAAAAATTAAGCGATGTAGTATCCAGCGCTGTAAAAAGATACAACAGCGCTCTTTAAAATAAAAAAAAGCGTTGTAAATCTCTTCTAAAAACGCGTTGTTTGTTGTATTAGTTTTATACGCTTTTTTAAAAAAAAGCGTTGTAATAGGTGCATTCCTTTATTTCAATTAGATCTCTTTCTGGGATTATAACAACAATCTCTTTCATAAATCGCAATATACAGTATCTGCAGTCTATGTTATTAGTTTGACGAGAGCACTATAAAATAAAACATATAAGTCAATAAATATTTGTGCATTGATTGTTAATGAAATTTTAAAGACATATATTTCAAACCTTTATTGGAATTCATGTGATTTATTTGATTTTTGCTTTGATACTGTAGCACCCATTTGAGCTCGGAAAACTTGTAAAACACTATCAAATAAATGTGATTATCAGCATTAACAAACACATTATATATATATATATATATATATATATATATATATATATATATATATATATTTAAGAAATAAATGAATAAATGAATACAATATCTGAAGAGTGCGAAGAAATACGTAGAGTTCATAGGGTTACGGTTTCGATTAAGAAGAAACGGCGAGAATGCGCAGAAATACGAACGGTTCGTAGGACAGAGTAGGATTCGCATTGAGAATAGTACGTAATAATGTTCGTAGGAATAGTAACAAATATGGAGATGATTTTCAATGGAGATGGTCAACAATATGGTTCGTAGGGACATTAGGGTTCGCAATGAGAAGGATAATGAAGAGAAGAAGGACACTAAAGCGTAGTGAAGTTTATGTAATAAAGGGGAAACCGAAGCGATTTACTGTTATATATAAAATTCTTTTACAGCGCTTTTTTAAAAAGCATCGTAAAAGACCTCCTTAAAAGCCTATTACAGCACTTTTTTAAAGAGCGCTATAAAAGACCTCCTTATTTTATTTTTTAAAAGCCTATTACAGCGCTTTTTTAAAGAGAGCTGTAAAAGACCTCCTTATTTTATTTTTTAAAAGCCTATTACAGCGCTTTTTTAAAGAGCATTGTAAAAGACCTCCTTATTTTATTTTTTAAAAGCATATTACAACACTTTTTTAAATAGCGCCGTAAAAGACCTCCTTATTTTATTTTTTAAAAGCCTATTACAGCGCTGTAAAAGACCTACTTATTTTATTTTTTAAAAGCATATTATAGCGTTTTTTTAAAGAGCGCTCTAAAAGACCTCCTTATTTTATTTTTTAAAAGCCTATTACAGCGCTTTTTTAAAGAGTGTTGTAAAAGGCCTCCTTATTTTATTTTTTAAAAGTCTATTACAACGCTTTTTTACAAAGCGTTGTAAAAGACCTCCTTATTTAATTTTTTAAAAGCCTATTACAGCGCTTTTTTTAAAGAGCGCTGTAAAAGACCTCCTTATTTTACTTTTAAAAGCCTATTACAGCGCTTTTTTAAAGAGCGCTGTAAAAGACCTCCTTATTTTATTTTTTAAAAGCCTATTACAACGCTTTTTTAAAGAGCGCTGTAAAAGACCTCCTTATTTTATTTTTTTGAAAGTCTATCACATCGCTTTTTTACAGACCTTTTAAAGCGCTTGTCCAAAAGCGCTATAAAAGACCTCCTTATTTTTTTTAAAAGCCTTTTTACAGCGCTTTTCCAAAAAGCGCTCTAATAGGTCATTTAATTATGTGAAAGCGTAAGTCTTTTACAGCGCTTTTTTTACAACGTTTGTCAAAAAAGCGCTGTTGTTTCCACCGTGATTTTTAAAATATCATACAACAGCGCTTGTATTTAATAAGCGCTATAAAAGACGCGCTATAAAATGTCATTTTTGGCGTAGTGTTATTGATGTGTTACTTTTTGTTTACGATGTGGTCGAGGAAGCTTAGAAACGATACTTTCTTTGATGGCGTTCTCATGGGTAATAAGGATGGTATGGGAGTCATGTTTGTTTGTAGGACATGTCTTGGCAACATGTTGGGTAGTTATGTTCAAGAAAGTTGTCATAGTGAATGTAAAACGTGGTTGTTAAATGTCTGAAATTGATAGGTATCAGGATGAAAAATATATATTGACTTTATTTTTATTTTTATATGTTCTTTATAGTTAACATATGTCTACAATTTTTTACCGTCATTATAATCTATAGTGACGAATGTTTGTTCATTCGATGAAACTAAGAATTTTATCTACGGTTTTTGTACCGTAGACATGGAAATGTGTGGTAATAGAAATTTGTGCAACTTTATAAATTATGTAACTACGTTCTTGTATCCATGACTATACAGTTTAGTGACACTTGTATTATATGGGTATAGATTTTGACAACAAATATTTATTTTTGGCTAGACAAATTTATTTTTAGTTGAACAAATAATTGGATATTTAGTAATACAACAAAGAATGGAGTAAGTTGTAATACAACAAAAGAAATTTTGCAAAGACAAGCGCATCAAAGAATGCCTTCCAATATATGATATATCCTTTGATGTTTTGACGGAAGAGAAGAAAAAAATCAAGACTTTACTTTTGCTCTACAGTCTAAATTTGGCAACACGCACATTTGTTATTGCAAGCTTCATTCAACTCTAGAAAAAGTAAGTAAGCTTTAGTTGACTCTGGGATGCGAGCTACGTTGTGTCTCGATTGCCTCTTGAAATGCAAACAATGCCTTGGTTCAATTATCTCTAATAAATTCAACAAATTTATTGTCTATATGCCTTTGATAGACTCAACAAACGCATGTTTGTCTGCCTTTGATAAGCGCAACAAACATGAATTTGTATATGCCTCTGATAAGCATGACAAGCAAGAATCTGTCTTTGCCTTTAATAAGTGTGATATGCATGAATCTGCCTCTAACAAGCACGACAACCAGAATTTGCCTTTTCCTCTAATAAGTATCACAAGCAAGTAACCGCTTTTGCCTCTAATCATCACATCAAGCGTCTGACTCTAAGTTTTTTATATATCCTATGAAAAAGTTAACACTATGAAAAAGTCAACACTTTGAAAAAAATCATCGCTCCAAAGAAGACAAAGACATTGTACATCCTATGATGAATATCATAATTTGCTACTTGTGTGAAAGTCTTTAAGATTTGACATCATCATAGTATCCTCTGATTCCATATCCTCAATACCAAGATACAAAGAATCACCACTTATTGTTATATCGTAAAGAAAATATCATTACCAACATCTTCATTGTTATTGTTATCACCACCTATTTTATTGGTCAATAGGACAATAGACCATTTATCATCAAGATCATTGACATGATACGCTTGTTGAGCTTGCGACGCTAAAATAAAAGGTTCATCTTTTGTATCCCACCTTATTAAAATCGACAAGCAAGAACCCTGACTCATCAATCCGAACGCCATTATTATTATCGACCCACTTGCAACCAAATATGTGAACATGAAACATTGTGTAATCTAACTCCCATATGTGCTCGATAACCCTAAAATATGATAGATTTGCAAATATTAAATTTTTGTCTTTTGTACTTGAGATAATTGATCCATGTGTAATGTAACATACGGTTGAACCTCATCATCATTGTGCATAACATACAATTGTGTCTGCTCTCATTCTGTCATTGATATAGTCATTACTCTTTTTACAATTATCCCTTTTCCTATTATTCTTACCGAACGACAATACATGGGAAGCTCTATGGATTCAACATTGGATAGATATTCAAGACAAAATTCACCAGTTTCTTCGACAATGTACTGTTCAGTAATACAACTTTATGATCGACTTCTACTTTTTACGTACCCATTTAATATTTTTCATATATCGTTTTATCGGATAAACCCATCTCATATAAGTTGGCCCACAAAGTTGTGTCTTCTTAACAAGATGAACAGTAAGGTGAACCATTATATCAAAAAATGAGGGTGGAAAATACATTTCAAGCTCACACAAAGTAACAACAATTTCCCTCTATAATGTCGGTAATTTCTAAAGATCTATCACTTTACTACGAATTTCCCTGAAGAAGAAACATACTTTAGTTATGGCTCGTCGAAATGTTTTAGCTAAAATGGAACGTATACCTATTGGTAGCAAATGCACCATTAAAGCATGATAATCATGGGTCTTCAAACCTTTTAACTTGAGGTCTTTCATACAAACTAAATTTTTAATATTTGAAGAGTATCTTTCTGGAACTTTAACTTCGTGGAGAAATTTACATAAATCAAAAGTTTCCTTTCTAGATAGAGTATGAGTGGTTGGAGGTAGATATGTGCGATTTCCTTTCTTTACGGAACCCAATTCATTTCTTATTCTCATATCGACCAAATCCAATATTGCATTGATGTCACCCTTAGACTTTCCTAGAACATTGATTAACGTACCAATAACATTATCAAAGACATTTTTTTTCAATATGCATCACATCGAGAAAATTTCTCATATACAATGACTTCTAATATGGCAATTCAAAGAAAATTGACTTTTTCTTCCACCCTGTGTTGACATGCTCTCTCGTAAAAGGTTTTCAAAATTTATTGGTCAAACCTTGTACTTGTTCAAATATTTGATATCTAGTCGGTGCTAAAGGAGCAGTATCTTCCTCTAATATTTGATATCTAGTCGGTGTATTCATCAACTCTTTTGCTTTCTTCACTGCTAAAAGCACATGATAAGAATAATTGAGCTTTAGAATTTAGGAGTACCTTAGTTTTGTCTTCAGGTGTCCAGTCCACTTCTCTCTTTTCATTAGAGGTTGAATCATTTTGATCAACTCTTCGTATGAAATCTTCAACTGTAATGATGCGCCATATTCCTGTATCTTGATATTTCAGAAACAACTGCATTTGTTTTTCCAGAAGTAGTATTCTGTTCCATCAAAGTAAAGTGGTCTGTTTAAAGATCCTCTTTCAGCAATGTATTTTGTTTTTGACATTTTTCCTTCCAGATATTTACTCTAGCACTTGTTAAAGTGTTTAATCTTTAGAGACCTTGCTATGATGTCAATTGAAGTAGTAATGTTAATTTACAAAGAATGGGGTTTAAATTATAAATTCACCTATTTAAAATTTCTTGTTAAAATCTTAACCAAATAACTCAAGATAGATCTTGAATATGAAAACAAAAAACGAAGAATGTTATTGGTTCTTGAAACAGAAAACAGAGAATGTTATTAGTTAGTTAAAATTACAGTAAATTATCTATTTAACATGATAATCAAATGCCTGAAAGTAAATAAAGATAAGGAAAGAGATACCACACAATGATATATCATGGTTCACCCAACTTGGGCTACGTCCACTCCTCACAACTGTGAGATTTTCCACTAAATGTTCAAACGGAGAACGTTCTTGGTTTTCCACATATTTGTTTAGATCAACCTTGATATGTAACATTAATTCCATTCCACCCAGAAAGGATTCAATCAAGTCACCTATCTATCTTTAGAGAAAATTTTACAATTCATCTTTTAACCATAAAATGATTTTTACAAAAAACTACTCAAACTATAAACAACCCTTAAAGTCTTGAGTTCACACAATAATGATTTAAAGATATTAGTAGAATCTGAGTATGCTCAACTCGTACTTGAGAATAGATTTTTGATAAAAGAATTTGGTAGTATGATCTGGATATATGAAAGGAAATTTGAACTAATTCTTTTGAAAACGAGAAACTTTCAAGTATGTAAGTCTATGTGATTGATGGATTTTCTTAGCACTTGAAGTTCTACTTCTTCCTTGAACTTGGGATTTCTTTTATAGGCTTCAAGGAGGTTGATGATAGCTATGATGATCGTTGAAAAGGTTCCTGACTTTCATGTGTCAGACTTGACCAAAGACCATATACTTTTTAAACCTTGAATATTCTTGACTTGAACATTATGCTTTATGCTTTTGTGATAATAATATTTTGTCTTTAGCTTCTCATTATTTGTTTATGATTCAAATTAAGTCTTTCTTTTGATTCTTCCAAAACAGGTTGAAGAATGATGTAACAAAGCTAGAGAATGATGGTCAATAAGTTGGAGAATGATTATATCATTATGACACTGATGTCATCATACTAGAGAATGATGTTAATCATTTTGGAGACAGTTGTTGATCATGCTAGAGATTGATGTTTGTGTTGAAGATTAGTTGTAGCATGTTGGAGATTGTTTATCAATCGAGAGACTGATGTTATCATGTTGGAGAATGATCATTTATCACTTTTGATTTGAGTTGTGCCTTTTAATCTTTGATCTTTTTGAGTGATTCTTTTCCTCATATGAGAGTTGTATACTTTTAGTATTTAAACTGGAAATCCATTCGTGATTTGAAAGAGTTTTTCTAGCATTAAAAATTGATTTGATCTTGCTTAATGAAAATGATAAATGTGTGGAGAACGTTCTTGGTTTTCCAGATTTTATCAAGAACGTTGTTGGTTTAGTTTTGTTCATTTTTTGCTCTTTCTTTAAACTGATTTTGCTTGATTTTGCTTAGTACCTATCTTGGTTTATTAGACTCAAAAGCACATGTTAAGTTAGCACATAATTTAGAGTCATAATTAGAGTCTTTAATTAACCTTTATTTGTTTACATAAAAATATTAATTTGGAATTTGGCCTCCAGTTCAAATCTTTTACATATTTAGTTTCATCCCTTTTATCTATAGGCTTACAGAAGTTCCATCAACATAACCCCACATATCTTTTCCAATCAAAAATATTTTCATCACATAACTTCAAAAAGAGTAATTTTTTCATTGAGGTAGACACTAACAACTTTGAGAGAATCATCCTTAGCACCAACCATAACAAATAATGACAGGAAAATACGACAAACACAACCACTGAGACCAAATAAATTAGGCATAACCTGCCAATAGCATAGTCAACTAAGAACCAAAGGAGAATCGTGCAAGAAACAAAATAATAGAAGCACACTGGAAACATAAAAGGAGAATCGCGCCGAAAACAAAGTGGTAGAATCGCGCCGAAAATGAAGCTGTAGAATCGGGTCGGATACGAAGGAAAAAAATCGGTACAGTAGATTCCAAAATCAACCAAAGCTCTTTCGTACCATATTAACAATGATAAACATAAAAAGGGAGAAGATGAAGAGGGGAGGATTATAAAGAATCCATTTGAACAAAAAGTATAGTGTGATAGAATTACAATAAGTATATATACAAGATAGTAAAAAAAAATCTAATAATATATAGAGCCAAATTCAACTACAATAATTTTTGGATAGGAAAAAGTATTGACTAAATAGAGAGGAGACTTTGACAACTTAGAAAACTTTGTATGTTACTTTTTATGAGTCTAAATAAATATAAGTAATTTTTCAATAGCTACAATAAAATTCATTCAAAATATTAATAAAATAGTAAAAGTGGCGATGAATAAAATAAGAAATTGATAGGAAGGTGTAGTGTATCTTTTTATAATTAAAAGTTTCCTCATTTATTGCAACTTACAAGAATGCTAAAAGGATTAATATTGCTTCAATTATATATGATTTGTAATTAGGGTGGGAATAGGCCAAGTTTTGAAAGGTCTGAGTCTGACTTACGATTTATTTTTTAGGCTTAAGTCTGGCCTACAGCATATCATAGGCTTTTTTTTCGGCCTGGTCAGACCTTTTTAAAAGTCTGGTCTGGCCTGGAAGCCTTTTTAAACGCCTTATTTATATTAAAATATTTAAATGTTGTACTCATGCCACATGATACTCTCTGAATACCAATATCAATGTACATATCTATATATATTAAACAAAAAATAATTTATATAACAAAATAATTTAAAAAAAATCTGAAATAAACATCTTTTAAACCCTAAAAAATAATTTTGTTTCAAATAATATATTTTTTTTCTAAAACAAACGCACTAATTATTACCTCTTAAACACATATGGAACGACTACTGAGCGATTTACTAATTGAACGGTTACCAAATATGAAACGACTACCAAATATAGAATCGCTACTAAATATAGAACGACTATTGAATATAGAATGATTACTGAATGATCGTCTAATTGATAGAATTTAAAATAGGAAATAATATTATTAATATAATAAAAAATAATATTAATAAATAATAAAATATATATAGGTCAGTCTGTAAGGCCTAATAGGTTTTTTTATAAGCCTGACCTATTGAAATAAACAGACTTTAAAAACATACTAAGTCTAGCCTTTTTATTAAATAGGTCAGGTCAGGCCATAAGTATACCACATCGTAGGCCTCTGACGGACAGTCTAGCCTATTCCCATTCTTGTATTCTTATTTGTGATATGCACGAGAAATGTTATATATTTTGGTAGATTATTAATATAGTTAATTAATATAAATTTTTCTTTTGACATATATATAAATTGAATGAATCTTTTGGCAGAGGCGGAGCTTCTCAAGGACAAGGGGGGGCCGCGGCCACCCCAAGAAAAAAAATTCACGACAAACCACCCAACCTCTCTCCTTCTCTGTTCTCTTCTCTAATTCTCTCCCTCTTGCTTACAAGTTACAGCAGTCTTCCTCTTTCCCTATTCCATTATCAGATTCACGAATCAATCACGACAAACGCGCGACCGCCTCTGCTCCTCTACCAAATCACGAATCGCTCCCCTGCGGCGGCCGCCTCTGCCTGACTGCCTCCATGGGCGTTCCGCTCGTTCGTCGCTCTCGGGCCTGTTCGCTGCAACTCTCCAGATCGCCGCCTGACTGGTTTGTTCGCTGCAACTCTCAAAAGGTTCGAATTTCTATTTTGGTATTGCTGATTTTTGTTAGTTAGTGCTGATTTTTGTTAGGTTTGATTTATGTTAGCATGAAATTTAAAGCATACATTGTTAGTCTTGAGTTTGAAGCTTTAATTTGGAGTTTGTAATTTTGATTTGGAGTTTCAATTAAACGTTAGTGCTTATTTTTTTTTAGAGTTTTTGTGTTGCACATAAGGTGTTTGATTTTATGTCAATATAAAGTGTTTGAGTTTTTTTGTCGCACATAAGGTGTTTGATTTTATGTCTATATGAAGTGTTTGAGTTTTTTTGTCGCACATAAAGTGTTTGATTTTATGTCCATATGAAGTGCTTGAGTATTTTTGTTGCATATAAGGTGTTTGAGTTTTGTTGCATATAAGGTGTTTGAGTTTTGTTGCATTTTTAAATTGATTGATTTAGATAAGTTTGTGAGAATGAATAAGAGTAAAATAATTGATTTGAACAAGCAAGAATTGATTTAAATTGATTGATTTAGATAAATTTTGCACTCTAGTTGAAAAATATTACCCTGTGGATTTCAAGATGCAAGAGAAGATTAATTTGAAATTTCAACTCCAATAATTTATCAACTATCCAATAATTGTGCTCATGTTTGGTTGCAACTGAAAAGACGCAAAATTTCTACTTGATTGATAGACTACTTCGTCTTATCATGACTCTTCCAGTTTCTACTGCCACAATTGAAAGATCTTTTTCAGCAATGAAAATTATTAAATCAAGGTTAAGAAACAAGATGGAAGCTGACTTTTTGGCAGATAGCATGACAGTTTATATTGAAAGGGAAATTGTTGCAAGTATCAGTTCTGAGTCTATTATTGAGTCTATTATTGATGATTTCAAGTTAATTAAAGAGCGTAGAGCATTACTTTAAAGTATTCTTAAGTCATGTAGTTAAATTATTTGATACTTCACTTTGTGTTCATTATAACTTAAATTTTTGTTATATAATATTATTTATATATTTAATTTATATATATTATATTTTTATGTCGGCCACCTTAAAGTTTTCCGTCAAGCTCCGCCAGTGTCTTTTAATGATCCCAATAATTTGATTCTGGTTTCCTGATACTTTCGTCTATATCCTTCTCAAGGAATTATGATGAAATGTGTGCAAGCTTGAGTAGGAAAAATATAGAAATTAGTTGGCATGAACTTACAATATAACCACGAAATTAAATTATGGGGTCCACTAGTTATTGATCGGTGGTCTCCCACTCCAACCAATCACTAGATCACGTGTCAGGCCATAATTTACGAAGGCAGTAGACATATTCAGAATAATTAAAGAATATGTGATGGTGATGCAATCAAGTCCTGTTTTCTTTTATAAAACTTTAAACTTTAAAAGTTTGAATAATAAAATATTAGTTTTCACTTAAAATTATTAGTTAAAAGTGTTTATACTGTAAAAACTGAAACGCATTTAATTATATTAATATTTTAGTTTAATTATTTAAAATCACTTTTAAATTAAATTTAATGTAGTTTTCAACTAATTTAAAGTTGGTTTATAAATAAAAATTAATTTAATTTTAAAAATAATTTTTTTATTTAAAATTAATTTTAAAATAGTTATTCATAAAATGAATTTTGAAATTCTTTTAATAAAAGATATCAATTTCTTTTTAGAAAACTGAATGTAAAAAAAAAAATTGGATGACACATCAAACTAAAGGCTATGTCTTAAGAAGAACTCAATGAGACATTTACTAGAGAATGAGTGTGAGAGAGAAAATGAAAAAGGCTATGTCTTAAAAAGAAAATCTAAAAAAGCCAAGAACACATCAAACTAAAAGAGTGAGTGAATTATCCTCTCATAGAGACTTGTTAGAGTTTATGTAAATTAGACAAAATATTCTCACACACTTGTACTAATATAGGACTTAATCTATAACATCATCTCAATAAGAGTTAGAATCTTAAAAATAAATTTTGTTTCAAATGAGACATAAACTAAAGTTGATGTCAATCAACTTGATAGTGACAACAATCCTCTCATTCTTAAGAAGTACCTAAAAATTTACAATAACTCTTGTGATCCTCAACGACATGATGCAGAAAGTTGAAGAAGATTTTGAAGACGACACGAGAAGCTAGAGAAAAATACTCAAAGCTTGAAAGGCATAATAAATAATATTTGTATGCTATTTATGGAAATAGTATATTAAGTCGTCGACTATCCTGAGACAAAATCTAGCTGTAAGGTGATGACTAAATGTAACAACAATTTATTGTACTAGTATAAATTATTTGGATCTCCTTTATCCTTTTTTATTTCTCGCATCTTAATTATTTATAATTCAACCTTACTATGTATAAATTTACTTTTAAAAGTAAGTTGAATATTTTGATATAAAACAATTTTTCTTTAAAGAAATTAAAACAGCTTCAAAGAAATGACAAACACAATTCAAACTCCATGTTTCTTATATTTTTCAACTATCATAACTATATTAAACACAATCAATAAACAACAAGAATTCAAAACACGCTGATGAAGTGGATTCAAACTACAAATTTCTAAAATCAATAAATAACAATAATTTCCTCTCACTAATGATTCACTTAGTAAGAAAACATTCATTTGAACAAATTTATCGCATTACTTAAAAAAAGGCTAAAAGGATTAATATATAGTTTCAATTATATATGATTAGTGATATAAATTTTTCTTTTGATATATATTGAATGAATCTTTCGGTGATCGCAATAATTAAATTCTGGTTTTCTTTTAATCTCCACTATATCCTTTTCAAGGGTTTACGATGAAATGTGTGCAAGCTTGCCTTTATATAGATATTAGCTAGAGTCAGAAAAATATAGCAATTAGTTGGCTTGCACTTACAATAGAACGAAATAAATTAAATTATGGGGTCCATTAATTATTGATCGGTGGTCTCCCACTATAACTAATCACTAGCTCACGTGTCAGGCCATCTAACTCAGGAAATATTTATTATAATTTACGAAGACACTAGACATATTTAGAATTATTGGATTACAGACTATATTATTGTGTGAATTTTAAAATTTGTTGAAATTTTATTTTGAAAAGAAATATTTTTTATAAATTTAAGTAGAAAGAAACTTGTTTTAAAATTCAAGTCTCATATTGGAAAGAAACTTTTTTGAAGTCTAATATTAGAAAACTATAATATTTTGAATAGTTTTCAACTCTGTAAATATTAAAGTTCTACATTGAATAGAAAACATATATAAGTTTGCTTTCATCATTGTATAATGAGTTTCAAACTATTGTGAAAGTACAACAAAGTTGGATGTCTTTACCAACTTTTTCTTTTCTCCCTTTTATATTCTGCTCACCTAACTTTCGAGTCATTTCTCCCATTTTTTTATGTCCCTTCGATTTTTGAGCGGTTGTTATGTCGTAGTCCCTTAGATTTTTAGAGCGATTTTTATGTCGTAGCTAGTACCTTCGGTTTTTAGAACGGTTGTTATATCGTAGTCCTTTCGGTTTTTAGAGCGATTGTTATGTCGTAGTCCATTTGTTTTTTTAGCGATTGTTATGTCGTAGTCCTTTTGATTTTTAGAGCGGTTGTTATGTCGTAGTCCTATTCTACGATGCAGTGGAACTCCGATACAGTGAATTTGGGCTGTTTTATCCTGCAGACTTTGTAGTTGATAGTCTGCCTTGCACAATTTGGGCAGTGCCGCGAAACATCTTTAAGAGAGCGATCTAGTCCGCGACTCAATCCAGTAATATCTTCGGTGACATAAATTGTGATTTTTAAATAGTTTTCTGAAATTCAAAAATAACAATTTTAATACGTTTCATTCTGCCATGTCAACCGAAGAGATTACTAGATTTGGATATGTTGTCTCTAATTTCAATAAACTGTTTCAGTTTGAAGCAAATAGAAAAGGATAAAAAAAGCTGAAGAATTAATCCATAGGAGAATAATGATAAGAATTATATTTTTAATGGACTTGTTGATGATCTGTATATCTATTACAGTTCTAGCAATACTGCGAGAGATGTTTTAGATGCTATGTATATATATGGTTATTTGTGTGTTCTTGTTACTTGATTGGCTTGACCCTATGTTGGTGAAATCACAATTAAGATTTCTTTTTCCTTTAAAAGATTTTTTATGTATCCGTTGCGAATTTTTATTTTAAAAAGAAATTGGTACAAATTATTACATATACTATTTTAGAGTTTATGGTATCACATGTAATATTGAAATTAAATTCGAATTAAATTCGATGTCAAATTTCTTCTAAGAAAAAGGGAATGACAAGGAGCTGAATGAAGCTAATTATAATGAAAACAAGGATAATTTCAAGTCAAGACTTCAGAATAATTTTTAGTTTTATATATATTTGTGCTGAATTGGCATAGTTTATGTTTTCATTTTAGTTAAGTTGTGTAAACCCATTTAATCTAGTTGTATTTATGTTTTATAGTCTTTTAAGTATGTGAGCAATTTTTCTATAAATACTTTAGTAAGAACCTGATTTGAAAACTTTGAAATGAGAATAATGAGTGAGTTAGGTCTCCTCTTGGAGATCTTGTATTAGAACATTGACTTATCGATCATCTTTGGTTGATGCGCCTTCTCCATATTCTCAATCTAATTCATGTTTGTTTCTTTCCTCGCTGTTTTATTTCACCACTTTGTTTGATAAAACCACTTGGTTAGATCTCCAATCACATATGGAAGAACTCAAATGCACATCACAGGACTTGCCAATATTCTTGAGGAATCCAAAGACTATATTTGTCGTTGTTTGCTGAGGCATTATAATATAGAAAGCTTGAAGAGGTTGATTGAATAATACTTAATGAATTAATCCCTGATTATATTGGGGGCAAATCTCTCATTAAGATGAAGACTAGATGTAACATTAGTTACTGCGAACTAGTATACTTTTGCTTTCGGATTTTTTATGTCTTATCTTCCATTGTTTTTATGTTTTAACTAAAAAATAAACTTTTGAGAAAAATTAAATTTTAAACTAACAAAAATTGTTTAAAAGAGAATCAACACAATTCAAGTTTCATTTTCTTGTGTTCTCCTGTACTTTCCATTTAATCTTAAAAATATATTTAAAAACAACATGTAGAAATCAATATCATTGTAACACTCACAAAGTTCTAAAAACAAGTTCTACCACACATTCAGTAAAAAAATGTTCAACACACATTGTGATGCACTGCAGTTCAACAAGTTCTATCACATTGCTTGTTGTATGATAGGGGTAATTACCCTATTTTATTTATATAAAAACATCAATATCACATAGTTCACAAACAAAGGACTGACTCATCACAAAATACACTTATTTGATAGAAACAACATAAGCAAATATGCATGCTTATTATTCTACATGCCCCATTACAAACATCACATCTAATTATATAGATGAACATATCTATATAATTAGTTATTATACTACATATCTAAATTATTATGGAACTATGCCTTGACAAGATTACCATCCAAGTCTCTAGTGCATTTGCTAAGGTAATCCATCCAGCCATTTGGAGGATCAATATCCTCATTGATCTTCTCATATTCAATAGTCCACTTAACAGCACCACTGCCATCACTCTTATCAAATACTTGGAGGATGAGTTTAAAGACCTTATAGTGCTCATCAACATCTCCACCGAATAGCTTGTAAGTGATTTTTTTGTTTTGTTCGTCAACTTCTTCAACACTCTCATTGCACGTGTGTACTTTGCCATCTGTTATGTCATATGTAATTAATACGCAAGAAATGATGAAAGATTTGGTTTCCGTCCCTATCTTATTATCAACTTACGATATTTGTCCTTTTATTTCAAAAGTACACAGTTTTAGTTTTTTTTTTTTTTTTTTTTTTTTTTTTTTTTTTTTTTTTTTTTTTTTTTTTTTTTTTTTAAATTAAAAAATAATAATTTAATATATTTTTAACGATGTAATATAAAATTCTATTATATAAAATTATTTATATGTATTAATTATTTATATATTATTTATTAAATTTAAATATAAAAAAATTTCAAATTAAAATTTAAGTTTTTACGATATTTTATTCTAATTTTATAGGTATTAATTATTTTATATCATTCTATCATTTGTCATGTTATTTAAAATAGTTCACGTCATCAATTTTTAGTTAAAAAATTAAATAA
>JBBPBR010000007.1:36975996-36991086 GCA_037974775.1 Cicer pinnatifidum | reverse complement strand
TATATAATTTAATTGATGAAAATTTAGTATTAACATATTTTTTCAGAACACATATATAGAAAACTTTTGTTCATTATATTTTTTAATATATTCATATATATATATATATATTATAATTTTAAATAGATTTGTGTATTTTAATAATTAGAAGTAACTTTTATAATAAATAGAATGTATACTTTTATTTTATAAAATATTACTAAAAAATAGATTGACATAAATTGAAAGAAATTATAAATTGATTGACATTAATGAGTAATTGAATTTTTAACGTATAAAATCATTACTCACCATAAATGTAATAATATAATTGTCGATATTTAAGAGTGATTAGTCGTTTTTTTATTAAATTTAATGACTAATAATAAATTATTAGGATATTAGGGATTGAGATTCTGAGAACATGGTTGAGAGGGGAGAACGGAGAAGAATCTTCAGCTTTTTGGCTGATGTGGAAAATATTTAGATAGGTGGATGATATAGGATGAGGTGGCATATAGGTAGATGAAATATGATGACTTGGCATAAAAAATAGATTGACATAAATTGAAAGAAATTATAAATTGATTGACATTAATGAGTAATTGAATTTTTAACGTATAAAATCATTACTCACCATAAATGCAATAATATAATTGTCGATATTTAAGAGTGATTAGTCGTTTTTTTTATTAAATTTAATGACTAATAATAAATTATTAGGATATTAGGGGATTGAGATTCTGAGAACATGGTTGAGAGGGGAGAACGGAGAAGAATCCACATCAGCTTTTTGGCTGATGTGGAAAATATTTAGATAGGTGGATGATATAGGATGAGGTGGCATATAGCTAGATGAAATATGATGACTTGACATCCGGGGAAAATTAGGAGTCTGTTTTAAATATATATAATAGATACTATGGGTATTTTTAGCTACTATACAATGGATAGTCCTACTAGCCAAATTACTTATTTAATTGATCAAAATTATATATCGACACTAATCAATTATTAAGAATTATTCTTAATTTATATGTTTAATTAATATTAAATACTAAATTATATGTTGGATTTTTGTTACTGAATGTGTCATGGATAGTGAAATATTTTACGCTGAAGAGAGATGTTTATCTTCATCTAAATATATATCTAAAAAATTATTAGAAAATGACTTTTTAATATCAATTAAATAAAATGATAATTTTTTCAAAAATTGAATTTTGAAATTTCTAATTGTTTATTTAAAATTTTAAAAATTAAATAGTAAATATATTTGAAAGCTGTTGTTAATTATGGTTGTTTCTTTTAAATTTTTTAAAAAATATTCTCTAGATTTGATTGGATAGATTTCTTAAAGCTACTATTGAACTAAAAACTGGAAAGAAAAAAAGGATAAGTGTGTGAGGTATGATAGATGAAGAAAATATTGTCTTAGATACGATGAAACATGAAGAAATCTAGAACCATTTGCTAGATTTCTTGATGAATGAGGAATTGAGGCTTAGTATACTCTTGCATTCCTCAACATAATTGTGTTGCATAGACATAAAAGCACACTTCTTTATATGGTAAGTTTCATGATGAGTAATTCTATGTTGTCTAATTTTCTTAATGGAAAGGCTTTGAACATTTTTGTTTTGTTGATGGATAAATTTAATTTCATCATAAGTCAATTAGTGAAAGCACAAAAGAGCAAAAATCAAAATTTATGGACTTACTGAAATTTTAAGAAATATCATTTTTTGATAGGAGAGTTCAAATCAAAAGTCTAAGAGGTGTGGACTAAATCATACGTCTGAATACACCAATTTGACTTACATTAAGTGTACAAGACATTTCCTTAAGTTATTGAAATAGGTCATGTTGACAACACTAGTCGTTAGACTAATTTATCTACAAATAGTAACATACGCCTTAGTTCTAGAGGTTGTTTATTTTTTTTTTTTAGAAATCACATCTAACGAACGATTATTAATTCTATGTCAATACAATAAATAAAATTTGTCATTAATTTTTGTAAAATTTTCTTTTTATTTGTTTATTTTTTGCATTAATTTTCTTTTTTACTTTGCTAATTTTCTTGCAATTTACATTCTCTATACTTCACAAGATTTTTACTATTCATTTCTACATACGTCGATAAGTCCTTTGCATTCATGTTTAGGTTTGTTTCATCTGAAAAGTCTTCAAACCTTGCACTGATTTTATGCATTTATCAGGTACATAACAAGTCTATGATGAAAATTCCTTATGAGCTTATGATGGAAAGGAAGCTAAACTAGAAACATTTTCATGTGTAGGGTTGTAAGGCATAAGTCATGCCTTATAATACTCAATAGAAGGAACTTGATTTGAAGACTATTTGTCGTTTTTTTATTGGCTATTGTACGAATTCCAAATGTTGTAGATTTTATTACTCGTCTCATTCTACACGAGTTATTGAATTTGATTGAGCGATTTTATTTGAAGATGACTTGGAAAGCGGGTGTTCTATGTCACCACCAATCATTATAAATTAAGATCAAGCTTTTCTGCCTATGTATCTTGTTTCTCTTAAAACATGTGTTATGCTTCTAGTTTCCTAGAATAATGACCAGTTTCTAAATTTGTGATGATGGTATAATAGCACAACCATCCAATGAACAAGAATATGGTGATATTCTAGAGCCAAATTATGTTGTTACACAAAATAATGTTGAAATAGTTCAATTGAGACAATTTCAGAGAGCACACAAGTTTTCAATATCAGATGATTATGTGATATATCTTCAATAACACGCGTTTGACCTCCTTGATGATGATCCTATTACCTTTAATGAAGCAATTTCTTGTTTTCATTCTTTAGATTAGTTGAGTGTCATGCATGATGAATTATCTCATATGGCTCATATTGATCCTTAGAATCTTGTAGAGTATCTTGTTGGTTGCAAGGTTGTTGGATATAAATGGGTTTTCAAAATCAAAAGTAATTCAAATGGTAAAATAGAGAGGTACAAAGCCAAACTAGTAGTAAAAGGCTATAAACGAATAGATGGAATTATTTATAGAAAGGATTTTTCACTTGTCTCTACCAAGGATGCCTTTTGAGTTGTTATGGCTTTGGCTTCACATTTTTTAATTAGAAATTCACTAGATGGATGTGAAGACAAAAAATTGGAATGGAGAACTTGTTGGAGATGTTTATATGATTCAACTTGAAGGTTTTGCTAAAACAAACAAAAAGAATGTAGTATGCAAATTGAACAAATATATGTTAAAACCAAGTCATTTTAAAGAACAATGACTCTTTATTATTTTTATGATAACAAAAATTATTTTATGGAAAAATTTATTGATCTATTGAAATATTTTAAGTGTGCAGACCCTTTGTTAAAAGCCTTAAAGACTTTATGTTGCATCCTCTTATGAACAGAGATGATAAATGAAGAAATCAAGACAATGCCCTAAAGAATTTTTTAAAATTGTGTCTGACTCTAATCAACAAGTTCTTAGCGCACCCATGGTGAATTTGATCATACAACTCGCTCTAAAAAATATATGTATGATAAGTTTGGAAAACAATTGATCGTCTAGTCACGCTCTAATAAAAGGTCAAGTTACTTAAGTCAAACAATTGAGCCTGAAACCTTGAAGAAGTCAACATCTCAACATCCCCTACTCACAAAAGTTGGACTTACCCTTTGAGAAACACATGACATCCTCTAATAATCTTGCTACTTTGCATAAAGATGTGCTAAGTTAATTATGAAGAAGGATTTGGACATATTTGTATTGGTGATTCAAAATCTTCTGAAGATTCGATATGCTTTATTATTTTATATGTTGATTTCATGCAATCAGAATAATGATCAGAAACCCTAAAGATATTAAAGTTTCTATAAAAAGACGTGTGTTCTTCACTAGAAAAACAACACACATACGATGATTCTACTATTGTCACATACATCTATTGTGGAAACACTTTGTATTATTTTCTATATGTTGAAAACTGCAAATACATTCTAAGAACATTCTTTGTAAATATTCTCTTGTGAGAGTTATTAAGAAAAAAAATGTTAAACTCTTTGTAACATAGTCGAGTAATGGATGTTACCCTTAACAACTTAAATGTCCTAAGCTAGAAGGTTGAGAAGATGTGACCACAATCATATTAACTAGAAGGTGTTTCATGGACGTGTCGTAGTGTTACTGATTAGTGAATTAAATCCTTCAGAGTGAAGAAATTGGTTGTAGCTATTGTGTTGGTAGTAAATCATGATAATTTGACTTGTGTTTCTTCTGTCTATCTCTTTATTTACTTTTGTTTTATATCACCTTTTAGTTTACCATCAATTTATCTAAAAGTTTTTAAAACCTTAAAAACACAATTCAAAACTCTCATTTCTTGTGTTTTTCTCTCTTCAATCTATTTATGGATTAAAACAAGCATCTAGGAAATGGTTTTTAAAGTTTGACTAGGTCTTCACTTCTTTTAGTTTTAATGAAAATGTCTTAAATCAATGCATTATTTAAAGATTAGTGGAAGGAAATTTAAAATTCTTGTGCTATATGTCAAAGATATTCTTGCTAGAAGCTGCATTGACCTTTGGATTGAGACAAGACTAATATTGAGTGGCCACTTTGTTATGAAGAACCTTGGTGATACTTTAATTGTTTTAGGCATTCAATTTTTTTTTATAGGCCATGTGATATTCTTGGATTGTCTCAAAAAGTTTATATTGAAAAGATCCTTATGCGATTTAATATGAATTCCTGTTCTCCATGTACTATGCATGTTCAAAAAGGTGATGTGCTCTATAAATTGCAATGTCCTGAAAAATAAATTTTTGAAATGGAAGAAAACTAATATGTTTCTGTTGTTAGTTTAATGTACTATTTTGATTTTGCATTTACAATTAATGCTTTAGGGAGATGCTTGAGCAATCAATGTTTTGATTATTGGAAAATTGTTTAAGTTGGAAACCAAAGATTATATGTTGACCTATAAGAAGTTTGATCAACTCCAAGTCATTAGCTATTCCGATTCTGATTTTATAGGTTTACCAAATGATCGAATGTCTACTTTTGACTTAATTTTCATAATAGAAGGATGAGCTTTTTCTTAGAAGAGTGTTTAGCAGACTTTTACAGCTACCTCTACCATGAATGCAAAATATGTTGCTTGCTATGAGGCAACTTGTCAAATATGTGGCTGAAGAACCTAATCTCTCGCTTTTATGAAGTTGAAAGCATACTTAGAAAACTTGTGATATATTGCAACAATAGTGATGTCGTGCATTCTTCTCAAAATACTAAGAGCTCTTCTTGCTCAAATAATTTGGACATTAAATATCTAATTGTGAAAGAGAAAATTCATAAATTTCATACTTGAATTGAACATCTTACATAGAACATGTTGGTTGGTTCACTAAACAATGGCTTAGTCGCCAAAGTTTTTCAAATGTGTGTAACCAATATGGATTTAGCTAACTTATTTGATATTCTTGATTATTAGGAGTCTGAATATGAATTACCATATTTAAGTATTTAATTGTTGTTATTATTCTAATGAGATATGCATGAGACAATATCACGTTATAATCATATACCTCATTTTAGATGCTTGGACCATTCTTCAATTAACTAATTCTTAATTATATTTTATTGGGTCATTATCCTTGTTTAAAATTTAAGTGGATGACATGTAAGATTTTATTTTTTTCTATTGGATTCAATTTCTGCATTGCCTATGTTTCTTATACTAGTTTGTTGACAATTACTTTTATAAATGATTGATTTCATTATAGATGTTAATCATTCTTATATTTTAATAATTAATTAAAGACATTCAAGTAATTATCAATTTCCTTCCTTCCTTAGTATCATTGTATCATTGCAAGTAACTTTTGGATCTTTATCTTAATGTTTGATTTATGGGACTAAGAATGTGTGGCTAGGAAGAAAAGCGCCTAAAGTATGGTTTCTTTCCGCTTGCATGTTCAACACCAAGTCTTGTGTAGTTATTATCTTGCTTAAATTATAGTGATGTTTGATGCTACCATGTTAATATGTTTTGTGGTTTTTTTAATTAAAAAAAGAAAAAAAAAAGAAATATTGTAAATAAATAATTTAGTGCGGCCTAACAATGGTGCATTTATAAGAATTTGGAATACTAAGATAATTCTTTGTGTAATTTTCTCTAACTTAATCTATTATTTTTAAATATACACCAATCACACAACAACAATGTATTTAAAATCTCATAGCATACCTATTTCTAAAAACATTGTTTACTTTAATTAAAATTAACATTTCAAAGTGTGCACTTGAGAAGTTATCTTATTATTTAATATTTTACAATTTAAACTCTCATTTCTTGTGACATATTATTCTAATTCAAATATTACTTTATATAGAAGTATATACTTCATGAGTAAAAAAAAGAAGAAAAAATTCATATGTTCTATTTTACTAAAAAAAAATGTTAGTGAATTTAATTAGATGAGTATTATTAGTTTGTTTTTTTTATAAAAATAAGGTTTAATTGCAGTTGTGGTCCTCCTATTTCAGATGAATTATGAAAGTAGTCCCTCCATTTTGTTTCTCCCTAGTTTTGGTCCCCAAACAGAATTTTAGTTCAAAATTTGATGAAATTTCTTTTTTTTTTTTAAAGTCGTACTACACTATTTATGATCATATATTTCAGATACAATTGTTGCAAATGAGATTTTGAGGCATTGTGTGGCTTAAATAAATACAAAAAAATGAAATTTCATGAAGTTTTGGACGAAAATTCTGCTTGGGGGATCAAAATGGGGAAAAACAAAATAGGAGTACTACTTTCGCGATTCAGCTAAAATAAAGGGACCAAAACTGCAATTAATCCTAAAAATAATTAGTAATGTATACTCCATTCGTCCTACGATGTGCGGTCTATTTACAAAAATGTTTATCCTAAAATGAATGACCCTTTTAAAGTTCAATGTAATGTTCATTATTATATTTTTCAATTGTATCATTTAATTAATTCTATATGCGTGGCTATCAATCAACTATCTTATATTAATGGTAATCTAAAAGAGAACATGTCAAGTTCCCACTAACCCTGCCCAATCTAACAAGGTGTGAAAGATTCTCGAATTTTTGCATATCTGATTAATCCTTTCTTTCATAGCCATTAGATGGCACTAAAAAGGATTTGATGTGTGAAATTATCAAATATTCACTTATTGTGGGATGGCAAGAGTATAATTTATTTAAACTCTCACTCTTTGTTTTGAAAATCCAGCATTCTTCCTTAATCTTTGTAATTAAGTTTGTATCTTTAATAAATAAAACTTGAATGAGTATTAATCTTTTTAATTAAATTTTCATTATTGTGGTGTAAAATCAACTATAAATAATATTGTGAAATTAAATTATCTAAAAAATAAGTATTAATTCTTTTGAGGAAAACGTAAATATTAATTGTATTGAGTTTTTTACACAAAATATTTGATTTTATTAAATATAAAATATTTTCCAATTAAAAATTCCAATACGCAAGATAGTAGCTGGTGCCTGCCAGGGGCCGGTTGGATAAGGTGTTCCGTATATTATTTATAGTTTTTGCAAATTTTGTTTAATAGAGCAGGGTTTTTAATTTCTTTTTAAGAGGCGGTTGTTTATGGTCAATTTTGTCAATGTTTCTCTTTTTTTTATCAGTTTTTAATTTTTTTTTTATCTAAGAAGAGTAATTTATGTTGAATTTTTATCTAAATTCCTTCATTTACATCATTTTTTAGTTTCTTTAATCTAAATAATTGATTTTTACAGTTTAATTGATTTTTTGTATTTTTGCGTGGTTTTGTCGTTCTACTGTGGTGTTTGTTCGTCGTCTTGGTGTTGTTTTATTTTTCTATTTTATTGTAGTGTTTTGTTTTTTTTTGTATTGTTGCTGTGTTTTTTGGTTCAGATTGACAGAAATACAAACTCAATTAATAATTTTGACATCATCAATATTATAATTCCAGAGACATAATATCAGAGAAAATTTCAAATTTTATGTTAGTTATAAGTTTTATCACATTTATACGTTTTGTGATTGTGTACTATTAACTTGAATATTGTGAGTTTATTTATTAATTCATTATTTTTGATTTTAATAATTTTAAATTATAATATTTTTAATGAATATAATTTTTATGAATTTGAATGGATGAATGCCATGTAGTTAAAGAAAAAAAAAATACACCTATAATATTAGTATGATTTTGGGATATGATATTTAAAAAAAATTGAATACAAATAAGTCAATAAAAAAGTTGAATTTTTTGAAATAGTTAGTTTAAATGAATTAAATTAACAATCCAAATGGATAATAAAAAGTTAAAAAGTAAAAAGTTTGTCTACTTTTATAACAATAAATAAATTCAAATATATAAATAATATTATGTTAACATATAAAAATTATTAAGTTCATTCAAAAATATTACATCAACAAATACAATAACAAATATAAAATATAGGATAAGTATCAACATAGGATATTGATTTAATTATTTTGTTTTTTTATCTATATATGAAATGATACAATTATCAATAAAAATTCATATACAATATAAATTATCTGTAAATATATAATGTAAGTTTTTTCTATTTTAAATTAACCATTTTTCTCTCACTTTAAATTTAAAATTCTTTTTTATAAAAGGTAATATCTATCAGCTGATGTTAGCTATACCAACTATCCCACCCACGCTCCATTATTTGTATCTGTTTCAAAATCTCCCACATCATTATGGTCTATGCTATTAAAAAATATATCACGTGTTTGTATTTTTATGTTAAAATAGTAATTTAATATTTATCATTACTTCTATTTATTAACAAAATCTTCAACAAATCTGAGATGTCTTGTCATGTTTTTTATATTAAGAATATCCATAATGGCAGTCAATTAAAAATAATTCTTGGACCTCACAACGTCAAATTCTAATTTATTGACTTACTTCATAGATGGAACTTTGTCGATTGCAAGTAGAGACGAAATTGGAAGAGAAAAATAATTTGTTGATAAAAATGTAAAAAAATTTATATTTAAAAAGAAATTTAATGACAGAATAACGCGTCACAAAAGTAATTTATTTTTGAATTTATCTTAAAATTTATTTCTAATAAGTCAAATTCATATTCTAAAACTTGTTTTAGAGAAACAAAATATATAAACAGGAATAATCAAGTCTCATATGTTATCCATCTCCAAATTTATATATAATAGAAATATGTATATTTAGATATCAAAAATATGAAATCTATTTAATTTTTTTAATATATTAAATTTTTTTAAATAAATTCTTATATATATATGATTTATTTATATTTTTTTAATGTTAATATATAACAAACACTCAAACATTCCAACCGAGCATTTAAAAAAAATATTAAAAGAGTTTTATTAATAATTTTACATTATGGTATTTTTTTCTAGGTAATTGTAAAATTTACTTCAAACACGGAACATAATATTTAAATTAAGGATAATAACATTTGAAAAT
This sequence comes from Cicer pinnatifidum, assembly GCA_037974775.1. Taxonomy (NCBI): domain Eukaryota; kingdom Viridiplantae; phylum Streptophyta; class Magnoliopsida; order Fabales; family Fabaceae; genus Cicer; species Cicer pinnatifidum. The sequence goes on along the minus strand of JBBPBR010000007.1, from coordinate 36,981,589 downwards.
TAATTAAACTAAATCTTATAAATAATTTTACATTGTTATTAAATTAAAGACATATAATATATCAATTAATATTCTATCTTTAGTATTTTTTTTTTAATGGTGAGACCCCTGTGTCATTGCAGTAAAATGCTTGAATAAATATTGGTGTCTATTGGACACCTCAATGTGTTGTGTTTTAGGTGGAAAACTGAGAAAGAAACTTGAGAAGGATTAAGAGAGTAATAAGAATGGAAGCCTGTATTATTAATTTACCAACTACATTAAACAAAATACAACCCAGCTTTTATAACCTCCTAACTACTAACATAATCTAACAAACTTACTAAATCCAATAAGTTCTCAAACTGACTTCTAACTAACTTTATTTTTGGTATTAACTCTCAACACCCCCCCTTTAATACCAAAGATCAAAAACAACACTTGACAGCCTACTCAACATGTGCTGCAAACAACAATTCTCAATCAGAATTTCACAACATTCAACATATTCTTCAGCTTTATGAATCTCTCAGCTTTCAAAGCTTTAGTCATAATGTCTGCCAATTGATATTCAGTTCTGCAATGCTTTAAACTGATTCTTCCCTTTGTGACTTGGTCTCTAAGAAAGTGGAACTTTGTTTCTATGTGTTTACTGCGCCCATGAGAAACAGGATTTTTTGCTAAATCAATTGCAAACTTGTTATCAATCTGCAGTTCCATCTCTTGTCCAATATCTACCTCGAGTTCCTTCAACAATGAAGATAACCATAATGCTTGGCAGGCTGCACCACAAGCTGATATATATTCAGCTTCACAGGTGGAAAGGGCCACCACAGATTGCTTTCTTGAACTCCATGAAATAGGACCACCAGCAAGCATAAAAACATTTCCTGATGTACTCCTTCTATCCTGCTTGTCTCCACACCAATCAGAGTCTGAAAATGCTACAAGTTGTAGCTTAACCTTCCTTGATTGATTAGGAAATAGGACACCAAAATTCACTGTCCCTTTCAGGTATCTCAAGATCCTTTTAGCAGCTGCTAAATGAGATTGCTTTGGTTGAGCCATGAATCTACTGACCATCCCAACACCATAAGAGATCTCTGGCCTGCTATGACAGATGAATCTCAAACAACCCACCAGCTGTCTAAATAGTGTTGCATCAACAAATGGTTCATCCTCTAGCACTTCCAGCTTCACATTTCCCTCTACTGGAACTCTGACTTCATTGTAATAAGTCATTTTGAACCTTTTCAGCACATCTGTAACATACTTCTTCTGATGCATTATTATTCCATCTTTAGTCTTGACAAATTCCATTCCGAGGAAATAAGCCAACTCACCAAGATCAGACATTTCAAATTCTGATTTAAGCTTCAACTTCATTCTTTCAATTTCTATTTCACCACTGCCTGTAATTATCAAGTCATCCACATACAAGCAGATCAACACCATATCACCATTGCTAAGAATTTTTATGTAGACTCCATACTCAACTGTACACTTTCTAAAACCAGATTGAGTAAGAAAGGAATCTATTCTTTTGTTCCAAGCTCTTGGAGCTTGCTTTAGCCCATAGAGTGCTTTCCTCAGTCTAAGCACCTTCCCTTTACTGTTTGCAGCCTCAAATCCAGGGGGTTGAGTTACATAGACCTCTTCATCAAGAGGACCATTCAGAAAAGCCGATTTTACATCTAGCTGCAGTAGTTTCCAGTTATTCCAGCTTGTCAAAGACACAACTACTCTAACTGTTTCAAATCTAGCAACAGGAGAGAACACTTCACTGTAGTCAAATCCCTCCTTTTTCATGAAACCTTTGGCTACCAATCTTGCTTTATGCTTTGCTATGCTCCCATCTGGTTTCAGTTTTACCTTATATATCCATTTCACACCAATGGGTGTCTTGCCTTGAGGAAGAGTGGCAAGTTCCCATGTGTTATTTTTCTCAATGGATCTAATTTCTTCCTTCATAGCATTGAACCAGATGCTGTTTTCTATTGCTTCCTTGAATGTCACAGGTTCTGCTTCAGCCATGAACGCTAAGTGAACCAGTTCTCCATCATCTGCAATTGCACTATTTGGAAACACATCATAGTCTTGAAGTCTAGTAGGCAAGTTTCTGTTTCTCATAGATCTTCTCTCAGCACCATCTTGGTCTAGATTTTCCTGCACTTCTTCATTGTTAACCTGTTGTTCAATGACTTCAGTGTTTGCTGATGATTCAGTTTCTGTAGGTAACTCAAAAACTGAAACATTATTTCTGTCTAGTTCTCCCCAACTACTAGTTTCATCAAAGTACACATCTCTACTGTATGTAACTTGCATAGAGGCAGGATTTAGTAGCTTATAAGAACCTGTTGGATGATAACCAATAAAGATAAGCTTTTCACTCTTATCCTCTAGTTTGCTTCTTCTCTGATCAGGCACATGTCTGTAGCATATAGAACCAAAGACTTTGAGATGTCTAACTGATGGTGTCTTGCCTGTCCAAACTTCCTCGGGCACTTTATCCTCTAATTGTAGAGTAGGACATCTGTTTAGCATATACACAGCAGTAACCACTGCTTCTCCCCATAGAGCTTTGGGAAGGTTCTTGCCTTTCAACATACTCCTAACCATGTTCATTATGGTTCTTTTCCTCCTTTCAACAACACCATTGTGTTGAGGTGTGTAAGGAGCAGTCACTTCATGCACAACACCATTTTCAGTGCAAAATCTTTCAATTTCAGAGGAAGTAAATTCCCCTCCACCATCAGTTCTGAGTATTTTCAACTGTTTTCCAGATTGCTTCTCAGTAAGCACTTTAAAATGTTTCAGATTGGAAAAGACTTCACTCTTGGCTTTGATCAGATAAATCCATTTTTTTCCTGCTGAACTCATCAATAAACAGCAGAAAATATTTGTTTCCACCAAAAGATGGAACTTCAAATGGACCACACACATCAGCATATACAACTTGCAGTAAATCAGTGGCTCTAGTTGGAGTATAATTGCTAAAGGAATTCCTAGTTTGCTTGCACAGTAAGCAATTCTTACATATAGACTTAGGAATTTTAATATGAGGCAATCCTAGAACCATTCCTCTTGACTGTAACAATCTTAAGTATTTAAAATTGAGATGACCATACCTCATATGCCATAGCCAAGTTTCGTCAGTAATCTTTTCTGCATTGAAACACTTTGCATCAAGTGCTCCAAACTTGACATGGAAGGTTCTGTTTCTGGTTAGAGGTGTACTCAGGATCTTCTTTTCTGTGTCATCATAAACATCCAGAATTCCATGTTGCAAGTTCATGCTGAAACCTTTCTCCAATAACTGCCCAATGCTGATCAAATTACTCTTCATGGCTGGAACATACAGAACTTCAGTTATCAGGGCCTTCTTGCCATCTCCCCTTCTGATTAAGACATCACCATTGCCCTTAGCATCAACAGTTCTGTTGTCTGCAAATCTAACCTTGGTTTTCTTTGACTCATCAAAATTTACCAGCCATTCTTTATGACCAGTCATGTGGTTTGAACATCCTGAGTCAAGATACCATACTTCATCACTTGTAACATCATCTTTGGTTGTCATCATGAGTAATCTGCATGGTTCTTCAATATCTGTTGTTTCTTCCTTGACCAGATTAGCATCAGCATCAAGTTTTCTCCTTTGATCATCACTGTTGTTGGATGCATGACATTCTGAACTGTAATGTCCAAAATTGCTGCAGTTGTAACACCTTACTTTCCTTTTATCAACAGTTTTCTTGCCTTTGAATTGCTTGAACCATCCTCTTCTGTTAGAAGATTCAGGTTGATCTGACCCAGCCTTGATATTCTCATGATTACTGTAATTTCTTTCAAGGCTCCCTCTGAAGTTTCTTCCCCTTCCTCGATATTTCTGACCAGATTTGCCTCTAGAGCCACCTCTGCTGAAAGTTTGTGCTTGTAAAACTTGGTCAGCAGCAGATCTCTCACCATTTTGTTCATTTAGTCTTTGCTCATGTGCTTCCAAGGAACCTTGAAGTTCCTCAATCTTCACGGTATCAATCTTTCTTGATTCCTCAATAGCCACCACAATATGATCGAATCTTGGTGTGAGAGTTCTTAGAATTTTCTCAACTATAGTAAGGTCAGAAATCACCTCACCACATGATTTCATTGAGTTAGTGAGGATAAGAATTCTATTGAAGAATTCAGACACCTTTTCATTCTCATCCATTTGCATGAGTTCATATTGTCTCCTCATTGTTTGAAGTCTGACTTTCTTCAATTGTTCAGCACCAGCATTGCACTTTTCCAGAATTTCCCATGCCTCCTTCGAAGTTGCTGCTCTGGAAATTTTTTCAAAATGAGGTGGATCCACAGATTGGTGAAGAATCACCATGGCCTTGCAATCTTTCTTCTTGTTCTCCTTGTGTGTCAGCTTCTGTGCATCAGTGGCATTTACCACTAGAGGTGGGTATCCTTCTTCAACAATGTTCATAACATCTTGATACCCTAGAATCGCTTTCATTTGAACACACCATCGGTTCCAATTCTTGCCATCAAGAACTGGAAAGTTGGAGACAACATTCCCAGGGTTAGGACTCATTCTTCACAGCTTCTTGCAAGTTGGTGCGTGATCTTCTGTTGCAGCGAAAAAAAAAAGGATCGTAGTTAGCTCTATGATACCACTTGTTGTGTTTTAGGTGGAAAACTGAGAAAGAAACTTGAGAAGGATTAAGAATGGAAGCCTGTATTATTAATTTACCAACCACATTAAACAAAATACAACCCAGCTTTTATAACCCCCTAACTACTAATAGAATCTAACAAACTTACTAAATCCAATAAGTTCTCAAACTGACTTCTAACTAACTCTATTTTTGGTATTAACTCTCAACACATAATATTTAAATTAAGGATAATAACATTTGAAAATTAATTAAACTAAATCTTATAAATAATTTTACATTGTTATTAAATTAAAGAAATATAATAAATCAATTAATATTCTATCTTTAGTACTTTTTTTTTAATGGTGAGAACCCTGTGTCATTGCAGTAAAATGCTTGAATAAATATTTGTGTTTATTGGACACCTCAATGTTATCCTCCGATAGAGGTAGCTAATAAATTGTTGTCCATTAGTTTAAAATACCCTATTAAATAAATTTGATCTTTTACATTCGATTTTTTAGGGGATTGGACATCTATGTCTCTTATGAATAGAAGTAAAGAATAGAGCTTTAAATATATTTTAAGGTTATACGACGTTTTAACTCTTAAAATAAAATTCTATCAAATAAAAATCTCAAAATAGAAGGTAATCTATTATAAAAAAAATAAATAAATAAATTATATCTGCAGTCCCTTAACTTAATTTTAGATAATATTTTAATTTTTTTTTCTTCTGAGTTGGTCCTTTATTTTAATTTTAAGTGACAATTTAATATTAAATATTTTAAATTTTTAACAATGTTGTCTATTTTTTTTACAAAAATTCAAAAAAATCATCAAATTTTTCAAACAAAACCAATAAAATTCATTATCATCTTCAATAAAATACAAATTTAATCAAATTCATATCTTAAATCTTGAAATAAACTCATATTTTTATTCTTTATTTGATGTTTTTGGAGATGAAA
>JBBPBR010000007.1:36955370-36975709 GCA_037974775.1 Cicer pinnatifidum | reverse complement strand
ACAACAGCTCCTTTAAAAATAAATAAAAAATTTAATTAAAAAATTGCATTATAGTATTGAGTTTTAATTTAAATTAAATCATTGAAAAAATTTAATTATAAATATTAAATAAAATTAACAATTTTTTATGAGATTTCATTTAACTATTAAAACAAATTTAAAATTACTAAAGTCTCGTTTATTATGAAATCCAGATGATTAAAACCAAGAGCAATTCTTGTCATGTGACCAATAAATTACATTTGATCACATCCAACCAAAATATGACACAATAATATGTATACAACAACAACAGTGGTAAAAGAGAGATACAAAGTTAGAAACTTCTTCACTCTTTTTCTTTTACAGCTCACATATTCTTAGAAACTAAATTTATATGATTATATTTTTTGTAAAAATTAAAATATATTTTATTATATTTTTAATGTTTACTTAGTATTTAATTTTAACATTGGTTACCAGTAATTTAGCTCTAATACATTTTTAATGTGAATACAATCAAATGCCAATCGTAAAATATTTATGTTTTTTATGAAGACAAATATCAAAGAAAGTGATCAAGTTGCAAGCTCAAAAAGAAGTCAACGATCAAAGTCAACTATGGTCAATATGGTAGAAGTCTTATGATGTAAGGTACATAATGCAATCTAATATTAATATATTTCAAATGTACATGAGAACCTTTCATTTTAGCATATGTATCAAAAGAATTTTCAAAGTGTCAAAATACATGAACAATGTTTGAAAATAAAATTTTTGACAAAAAATTGTTGTATTCGACTACAACATGTTGTAGCTGAATACAAACTCAAGTTAGTAGCTAAAATAGAACATTTGTATTCACCTACGAGATGGTATATTCGAATACAAATGTTAAGTCAGTAGCTAAAACTGGACCTTTGTATTCGACTACGATATGGTGTAGTCAAATACAAGTGCTAAGTCAATAGCTAAGAGTGCACATTTGTATTCGACTACAACATGGTCTAGCCGAATAAAAATCAAGTCAGTGGAAAAATTCAATTAGTTGTATTCGAATACTAGAATGTGTATTCGAATACAAGTTTAACGTTACAAAGAGGTGTATTCGACTACACTCCTGTTGTAGCTGAATACAATTGCGAAATAATGTAATTTCTAAAGTGATTGTTCCCAAACCATGTAAGTTATTGTGTAAATTGTGGAAAGTAATGTTCTTTCTTCAAGTGTTGTAAACTAAGATAGTGGCGTGTTATCTTAGGATAATTGTTAGATGTTTGTAACAAAAGTCTTAGAGTTAAACATGTACTTATTTTGACAAATAGAGGAAAATCTATTATGGTGTGCAAGAAGACTGGATGTACCTTTGGTTATAAGGGGAACCATGATAAACTGCCAAGTTCTTTATTTTGTTTTTCCATTTACAGTTTTCAATACATCAATCATAAATAGAAAAATAACTCACTAAGTCTCTAAAATCCATAAAATTAATAAACACCTAATTCACTCTCCCCTCTTAGATGCACATTTGTACTAACAATTGGTATCAGAACAAGTTATGGTAATTTGCTCCTTGATCCTTATTTATGGCTTTAGCACAAGTAGTTTTGAGAGATGGTGGTAGTAACAATAAACCCCCTTGTTTTGTTGGAGAACACTACGACTTCAGGAAAATACGCATGCAGACATATCTTGAGGCACAAGGAGATGATATTTGGGATGCAATAGAAAATGGTCCCTATGTTCCAAAAACTATCATTGACAATAAAGAAGAAACAAAGATAAAAGCGTCATGGACATATGATGACAAAAATAAAGTCTTGTTTGATAAAAAGGCTAGAAACATATTACAATCGACACTTGGAATGGATGAATTCTTTCATGTGTCTCATAGCAAAACTGCTAATGAAATTTGGGATATTGTTGAAGTAACTCATGAAGGAACTATTGAGGTAAAATGTTCTAAACTCAATACATTATCTCAAGAATATGAACTATTTTGAATGTAGCCAGGAGAATATATTCTAAACTTACAGAAAAGATTTTCCCATCTGACCAAACCACTTGACGACGCTTGACAAAATCTTCACTAATGATGATGAATTGAACCTCAAAGTTCTAAGATCACTAACAAGGGCTTGGCAACCTAAAGTAACGACAATTTCTGAAAAGAAAAGCCTATCCAAGATGTCTCTTTCTGCACTTTTCAGAAATCTTCAAGAACATGAAATCGAACTTGGAAGGCTAGAAAAGTATGAAATTCAAGAAAAGAAGCCAAAGAACATTACCTAAAAAGCAGAGTCAAAAGAGCAAATAAATAATGAAAATCCAGATGGAGAAGAAAACATCACCTTCCTCATAAAGAAATTTGGTAAGCAAGGACACATAAAGGCAGAATATCCAAATATTGTCAAGTAAAATGCTCTAAAGAAGAAAGAATTCAAAAAGGCCTATATAGCATGGGAGGACAATGAAGTCAGTTTATCTTTGGATTCAAAAAGGGACGAATGTGCAAATGTTGCCTTGATGGCATCACACATGTCCAACGAAGAATAAAAGGTAAGTAAAAAAGACTCTTCTCATAATAATGATACGAATAATGAATTAGTTATTGAGTGTAATGATGCTCAAAATGCAATTAAAAAATTACTTATGGAATGTAAAAATCTGTACAAAATAGTGTCAACTCAAAATAAACAAATTTCATCTCTTAAAGAGAAAATTGACACTATGGAAAAAGATTCTGAAAAACTAAAACATAATTTTACATGCAATAAGTGTGATTCTCTTTCTTTTAAAATTGTCCAATTAAATGGAGTCATTGAAAGATATGAAAAGGGACTAGTTAGATTCACAAATATTCTTAACATGCAAAGATATTCCAATGACAAGAGTGGTCTTGGTTATTCAAAATTTGATAAACCAAGTATAAATAAAACCATCTTTGTTAAGGCAAGTGACAAATCCAACAAAGAAAAAGTTATAATTATGCAAAAGGATCTTCATTACTATAAGAAGAATTTTATTCAAAAGAAATCTCATATAAATACTTATAGAAGTAAATCTACTCCTACATGATTTTCTCGTGGTCTAAATGACCACACACCTAATGCTTGTCATTTTAGAAAATTTGATGTTCCAAATAGGCATTATGTGTGGGTCAAGAAAAGTACTAATCCTCAAGGGCCCAAAGCACTTTGGGTACCTAACAAATCATGATCTTATTTTATAGGTATCCACACAAAATACCTCTAATATGTGGTACTTGGATAGTGGATGTTCAAACCACATGAACGGTGACAAAACAAATTTTTCAGCTCTCATTCTTGAATCAGAAGGCTATGTGATCTATGGAGATAAAAACAAGGGAAAAATTTTGGGCATTGAAAAAGTTGGTACAGCCCCATATCTTTCAATTGAAGATGTTTTATATATTGAAGGATTAAAGAACAATCTTATTGGCATTAGCCAGCTTTGTGACATGGGTTACAAAATAGCTTTTAACAAAGATGAATGCATTATTCAAAATGAAGTATCAAATGAAACTCAGTTTGTTGGTAAGCGTTTTAAAAATATCTCTATAATTAATCTTGATGATTTATCCTTAAAAATGAAAGACTTAATTGTAGTTTTGATCCCCCGATTTTAGCTGAATCGTGAAAGTAGTCCCCTATTTTGTTTCTCCCTAGTTTTGGTCCTCCAAATAGAATTTTGGTCTAAAACTTGATGAAACTTGATGAATTTTGCGATTCGGCTAAAATAGAGGGACCAAAACTGCAATTAAGCCAAAATGAAATGTATTATGGTAAGTGACAACAATGATGCATGGCTATGGCATACTAGATTTGCACATATCCATATGGATCATTTTGACAAGTTAGTCAGACATAACATTGTTGTAGACTTACCAAAGGTGAAATTCATTATGGACAAATTATGTGATGCTTGTCAAAAGGGTAAACAAACTAAGGTTTCTTTCAAACCCAACAATATAATATCAACATCAAGACCACTTCAATTGATATATATGGACTTGTTTTGTCCATCAAGAACTACAAGTCTTGGTGGAAATTCATATGGACTAGTAATTTTTTATGATTACACTCAAGGTTCACTTGGACCTTATTTTTGGCAAATAAAAATGAAGCTTTTAAAGTATTTAAAAATTATGTCAAACTAGTCCAAAATGAACAAGCAACCAAAATTGCATCAGTAAGAAGTGATCATTGAGGAGAATTTCAAAATGCCTATTTTGTAGAATTTTGTGAAGAAAATGAATCTTCCATAACTTTATTGCAACAAGAACAGCTCAACAAAATGGAGTTGTTGAGAGAAAGAATAAATCATTGGTAGAACTTGGAAGGATCATGCTAAACGAAAGTTTACCAAAATACTTTTGTGCAGATGTTGTAAGTACAACTTGTTATGTATCCAACTGAGTAACAATTCGACCAATCTTAAAGAAGACTCCATATGAACTCTACAAAGGTAGAAAGCCCAATATCTCTCACTTTCACATATATGGATGTAAATCTTTTGTGCTAAATAATGGTAAGGAAAACCTTGGAAAATTCGATGAGAAAACCAATGAAGGTATCTTTATTGGTTACTCATTATCTTGTAATGCATTTTGAATTTTTAATAAGAGAAATTTTATTGTAGAAGAATCTATGTATGTATATTTGATGAATCTAACTCCTTGACAGAGGATAATATTGTCTCTTGTGATGATGATGATTTTATAAGTGATGATATAAACAAAGGCAATCAAGTTGATCAAATAATTCAAGAGAATAAAGTCAACATTGAGCTGCAAAATCAACGTGATAATCTTTCTAAGGAATGGAGAACTCATAAAGATCACCCAATTGACAACATTATAAGTGATATCAATAAAGGAGTTACTACAAGACCCAAACTCTACGATGCTTGCTTAAATATGGCATTTGTTTCTCAAATAGAACCTTCGAAGATTGGTGAAGCTCTTGAAGATGATCAATGGATACTTGCCATACAAAAAGACCTAAACTAGTTTGAAAGAACCAAAGTGGGAACTTGTTCCTAATCCTGGAAATACACACATCATTGGTACCAGATGGGTGTTTAAAAATAAACTCGATGAAAATCGTATAGTTGTTTGAAACCAAGCAAGGTTGGTTGCTCAAGGATACAATCAAGAAGAAGAGATCGAATTTGATGAAACATTTGCTTCGGTAGCAAAGTTAAAAGTAATTCATTTATTACTTGCTTATGTTTGCTCTATAAATTTTGAATTATTTTATATGGATGTCAAGAGTGCTTTTCTCAATGGCTACATTAATGAAGAAGTATAAGTCAAACAGCCACCCGACTTTGAAGACTTCAAGAATCCTTGAAATATTTTCAAATTAAAGAAAGCTCTTTATGCTTTGAGACAAGCCCCAAGAGACTGGTAAGATAGGCTAAGTAACTTCTTATATGATCGAGGATTTAAAAAGGGTAAAGTTGATAAGATATTATTCATTAAATGAACTAATGATCACACTTTACTTGTTCAAATCTACGTTGATGATATCATATTTGGATAAACCAATAATGAAATCTGTGAAGCATTTTCATTAATGATGCAAGGAGAATTTAAAATGTTTATGATGGGATATTTAAATTATTTTCTTGGACTCCACATCAAACAACTAAAAAATGGCATCTTCATAAATGAAGCAAAGTATTGCATGGAATTGTTAAAGAGATTTGAGATGGACAAAAGGAAAGAAAGTGCAACTCCTATGGGCTCCGGAACCTATATAGATAAATATGAATCTAATAGTTCAATAGACATATCGAAGTATCGAGGTATGATTGAGTCTCTTTTATATTTAATGGTCAGCCGACCAAATATTATGTTTAGTGTCTATTTATGGGCAAGATTTCAAGCAGATCCTAAGGAATCACATCTTGTAGTAGTAAAGCGAATAATGAAATATTTGAGAGGAACAACCAAATCTTAGGTAATGCATTAGTATCATGGTCTTGTAAAATGTAAGCTTGTGTGGCCCTAAGCACTACTGAAGTAGAATACATAGCAGTAAGCAGTTGTTGTGCACAATTTCTACGAGATCATGTGCTCAAAGGAAATATTGAAGTAATATTTGTGGATACATATAATCAACTAGCAGATATCTTCACAAAGTCGTTGTCTAAATACTCATTCTATAAGTTACAAAGAGAACTTGAAATTTTAAATGAAAATGATCTCTAATGCAAGGTATCTATACTTTGTAAGTCATTTCTCTTCAAAATCTAAAATCTTCACTTGATATGTTGATAAAATTGATTCTTTGATATTTACGTGTTTTCTAAATATGATTATGTGTTCTACATGCTGTCTTGTTTGTGAAAATTCGGCTTAAAAACAAAAAATTTGATATCGTAGCCGAATACACATTATCTGTATTTGAATACATGTTTCCAGAAAATCTTGTATTCATATACAACAAGTGTGTAGTCGATTACAGATCCACGATTTTCACTACATATAAGGTTTTTCACGCTTTAAGTCATTTTTCACAATTTTAGTAGTCGAATACATATTTTCTTCCATTCCATTTCTTCCAAAATCTCATCTCATCTTACATGCAACATTACTCAATCATTGTGCCAACATATATTGCACCTAAGATCACTCCAAACTACCAAGTGTCACTTTAAACTCAAATTTCCCAAACCCAAAATCCCCAATTTTCCCAAAATCTGAAAACCTTCACTTTCACCATCATGCGCAGAAAAGAGGTTCCAGAACAACGCATGTTGCAGTATGTCCTTCCAAAAGGAGGGCTAGAACTGATAATGTGGAAGACTTATCCCGATTTCTTCATTCACCAGAAGCAATCGATTGGTTTTGAACCTACTACTAAAACAAATAGCTGATCATTTCTAAGTATGATACTCTTGATTCTTTTTCCTATTTTAAGTTTCCTGAGTTACTTAAGGCATAACATTTAGATGATTTCATTGGTTATATCGACCATATCTATCCTGCTTTAGTTGAGGTATTTTATTGTAATCTCAAGAAGGAAGGGTCTAAGTTGGTGTCGCAGGTAAAAGGAAATACATTGAGTTAGAAACTGAAACTATTGGAGAAATATTGCAGCTTCCATTTGAAGGTCAGAAACTTAGACCCGTAAATTTGTGTGAATAGGTAAATAATACCAAATAGGATGGTTATGTTTCATTGTGTCGGTTTGACAAAGACACCATGGAACATAAAAGGGCACAATCTGGTTTCGAATTTGCTAGGAAATGGTACAGCGTTGGAAATCTAACCGTTGACTATAGGCTATTGCATTATTTTTTATAAGCTACATTTTGGTTCCTAAGGCTGGCAATTACTCTCAAATATCTGAATTTGAGCTTCAGATCATGTTTTTCATGATAGAAGGATGTGATCTAAATTGGTCTTACTTTGTCTGCTCTATCCTATTTGCTTCCAAGGATGCTATTGGTTTACCTTATGCAAAATAGGTCACAAGAATCTTAGATCATTTTAAAGTAGATTTTTCCGGAGAAATTATATATAAACTGTCCAAAGACAATGTGCTTCCATTTGAACATGCTTCGAAGTATGAAGATAGTATGGAACAAACAAATTCAGGCCTATATCCATAAATGTGATCTTGGCCAAACATCTATTGCTGCCCAAGATGAAGAAGACGTTGAAGAAGCGACATCTGATGATGATCACGTTACAAAATGCATGGTCATGGACAATTTCAACTCTCTGCAAACATTCATCACTACACAGTTTTAGAATATGGACACCTCCATCAACAACCAATTTCAAACCATGGAGACCACCATTGCCCAAAACCATGAAACTTTTTTGCATGAACTCTACGGGTTATCTGAAAAAATTGACCACCTTCATGTCTCACCAGATGTTGATATGTTGTTTGCTGTTGAAATTGAATTTGTTGTAGTTTTCTGTAACACCCCGTTTTTCAAAGCGAGGGTGTATTTTTTTTTTCAAAAGAAATTAAAATAAAACAGAGGAATAAATAAGGAAATACCTTTGGATAAATATTTAAGTCATTAAAATTTACAAACAGCGGAAAAGTTTCTCGAAATATAAATCCAAAGCTTTTACACATCAAGAAGCGGTACATGGAATCCATCTAAAATAACATGTCATGATGACAATATTAGTACATGTACATTCTTCCAATTTAAAATAAAAACAACCCAAAAGAAAGACATTTGTTCCCTCTATGTCAACCTAATCTGATCATTCTACCAAAAAACTATACACCCTGAGTGATCTCCATGAGCCCCGTGAGATCCTCCTAACATAGCTCCAGGCAAGCATTCCCATCTACATTCCCATTCGTAGGGTACGAACCGGTAGGATCATCCTAGCTCTCATCTGAGGGCATAGCCCAGATTTCCACAATAGTTGTAAAGGGTCACCAACCGAAATTAACAGGTAACACATAACATTTAAGTTTTTAAATGCACAAATAACCTTCCCACTTAGCATGCACCTTAAAAGGGTTTTCCATATGCTAAATATTCATATAATACTTGCCAAATGAAAACGAAATCAAAATAAAGTTCTCAATCCATCAAGTAATAAATAATTGGCCTAAACATTGATAAATCCATTGAGCAATCGATTATCTAACCCAAAATGAGAATTTATACTGAGCCAATCAATTGGGGAAATCGATTTCCTAAAAGTTTTTAGTGAAAACTGAACTCTGGACTTAAATCAATTGATTGGGGAAATCGATTGAATGAAAAACTGAGCCCCTGTATTGAAGCCAATCGATTGGGGAAATCGATTGAATGAAGAACTGTGCTCTTGTGTTAAAGCCAATCGATTTCCAAAATCGATTTTGTCAATTTGGCTGAGTTCCTATCTTAGCCAAATCGATTGGCCCAATCGATTTCTTAATTGATTTTGAAAAACAGATTACAAAATCGATTGGCAAAATCGATTTTTTCAATTTATAGAAGTCCCTATAACTCATCAAATCGATTGGGGAAATCGATTCCCCTGCATATTCTTCCAAAAATTCATAAACTAACTCAATCACATTCATACACAACTCCAAATCTTAACACTTAGCAATTTCAACACAATCACTACAACATCATGAACTTCGAACTAGTTTTGCAATCAACATGCTATCACACAATTCCAAATCATAACACTTAACACTTATAACACAATCACTACAACATCATGGGTTTCGAAATAGTTTTGCAATCAAACATGCTTTCACATAATTCCAAACATAACATTAGCAATTTCAACACAATCACTACAACATCATGAACTTCGAAATAGTTTTGCAATCAACATGCTATCACACAATTCCAAATCATAACACTTAACACTTGTAACACAATCACTGCAACATCATGAGTTTCGAAATAGTTTTGCAATCAAACATGTTTTCACACAATTCCATACATAACACTTAGCACTTATAACACAATACCCACACGGACAAGATGAACCAACAAATTTCATGGAATCATCTTGACGCGACAATCCCCACACAGACAAAATGAACCAACAAATCACAATTTACCAGGGTGTAGTCTCTCACGGACAAACACCTGCGCAGTCTCTCACGGACAAACACAATTTACCAGGGTGTAGTCTCTCACGGACAAACACCTGTGCAGTCTCTCACGGACAAACACAATTTACCAAAAACGTAAATCGTAAACGTACCACCTATCACGGGTCAGTACTGTTTACCGAGGTGCCACCTATCACGGGTCTGCACGATTTACTAAAAAGCGTAAACCATAAATGTACTATCTATCACGGGCTTGTACCGTTTACCAAGGTGCCACCTATCACGGGTCTGCACGGTTTACTAAAACAACGTAAATTGTAAATGTACCGCCTATCATAGGCCGAAGTACTATTTACCAAGGTGCCATCTATCACGGGTCTGCACAATTTACAAAAAACCGTAAATCGTAAATGTACCGCCTATCACGGGCCAAAGTACTATTTACCAAGGTGCCACCTATCACGGGTCAGCACGGTTTACCAAAACAAACATTAAGTAAACAGGACATTAAGAGATTCCCCATTCTTAATACTCATTTAACTTAAACGATTTTCAAAACAAACATTAAGTAAACAAGACATTAAGAGATTCCCCATTCTTAATACTCATTTAACTGAAACGATTTTCACAAACAAACACACATTAAGTAAGCAAGACATTAAGAGATTCCCCATTCTTAATACACATTTAACTTAAACGATTTTCAAAACAAACATTAAGTAAACAAGACATTAAGAGATTCCCCATTCTTAATCCTCATTTAACTTAAACGATTTTCACAAACAAACACACATTAAGTAAACAAGACATTAAGAGATTCCCCATTCTTAATACTCGTTTAACTCTAATGGTTTTCAAATTCCACACAGAATAAACTCAAACATATTCACAAATTTATTACACAATTCACGCCAAAACACAACAATTCATTTCTCCACAAAATCATTTTCACGACGACATTAAGTAAACGGAGATATTAAGAGATTCCCCATTCTTAATACTCATTTAACTTAACGATTTTCACAACAAACATTAAGCAAACAAAAATATTAAGAGATTCCCCATTCTTAATACTCTTTTAACTTAAACGATTTTCCAAAACAAACATTAAGTAAACAAGACATTAAGAGATTCCTCATTCTTAATACTCATTTAACTTAAACGATTTTCACAAACACACATTAAGTAAACAAGACATTAAGAGATTCCCCATTCTGAATACTCGTTTAGCTTAATGGTTTTCAAATTCCACAGAAAACAAACTCAAACATACTTTCACATTCAATCCATAATTCACTCCAAATCATTTTTACACACAAACCACACAAAACACATCACAAATTCTATAATTATCAATTATGAACACGTCGAATACGACGACACAAATCAACACAATCCATCACTCAAACACAACAAATTTCATTTACTCAAAATCATATATAAATGTGGTAAATTCATTTTCCATGAAACATTCATCAATATCACCAAAACCCCACATTAGAATTTCACCCATAAAGCATTAATTCGTTTTTCCCCAAATCAACGCTTCAACCCTAACAAATTCTTTTCCACACAACCACAAGTAAGTCCCTAAATGAAAACTAAAAGTTTGGAAGGAACCCTTACCTTCACGTTAGCTTTAACGTGCGATTACGGTGCCGCGAGTAAATCTGATAAAATCTCCGCTCGCAACGTCGCTTCCAAAGTTGGTTCCCTAGCACCGTAGCGTGGTAGTGAGCAACTTTCCCTTCTATCTCTTCACGAAACAAAGCTTAGATCTAGATGAAACGGGGAGATTTGTGTTTGACTGTTTTGAAATCCCTAACTCCGTTTTCGAATCCGGGAGGATGGAAGAAGCTGGGAACTTGATCTTTCTCACCCACTAGCATTGGGTTTCAATTTTCGAACTCAAAGGAAGCAAGAAAACGAAAAATAGAGGAAGGAGGGAGAATGTTTCACGCGAGCAGGGAGGGAGAGGGAGGAGATGGACAATGTTTTCACTTTTCTCTCTCTTTTCCTTTCTTCCTTTCTCTTTCCTTTTTATTTCTTTTCTTTCTATTTGCTTCCTTTCCTTTTCTTATACTTATATACATATATATTACTAATAATAATAATATATAATATATATATATATATATATATAATAATTAAACCTAAACAATAAATATCTAACAACTCTCACATCCATCACTTCACTCACATCTCAAACTATTTTGATAAAAATATCTACTCCTGTCGCAACTCAATTGTCAAATACAATTTTCAGCAACCTGAGATATTTTGAACAAAACCGCCCAGAATTAAATTCTTCGAAACCCAAATAAATTATTCTTCGACAAATAATTTTAATCCAATTTCCAAAAATATATTTTCGGCCTTTAACTCACTAAATACCGAAAACTGAGTTAAAAGCCTAAGCAATTTAACACAAAAATACCCTAAAATTGTATAACTTAGGATTTAAAATTACGGGTCTTACATTTTCTTTGTCTTTATATGATGTATGTTGTTTTTCATTGTAACTTTATAACAATGGTTTTGCATCATGATTTAAAAGTTGAACATGTTTTAATTTCAATTATGTAACGTTTTTATTTCCCTACCTTGTGTGATGTTTTTATTCCCTATATTTCTTTTATGCTTGATATTTTGCTTGTTGTTTTTCCTTCTTTTTGATGATGTCAAAAGGCGAAGAAAATTGATACGTTGTTGTTGTTAAAGAATTTGTAGGTCTTCAAAATTTTTCAAAACATGATGGCATGAACTCAAACTCAAATGGGGAGTAAGCATATATTATGGGGGAGAAAAATTAAAACAATCAAACGCTTTGAATTCACCACAATAAAATGGTTTTGTCATTATTAAAAAGGGGGAAAATGTAAAATACTTATATTTTTTATGAAGACAAAGACCAAGGAAAGTAATCAAGTTGCAAGCTCAAAAAGAAGTCAACAATCAAAGTCAACTATGGTCAATATGCTAGAAGTCTTATAATGTAAGGTATATGATGTAATCTAATATTAATATATTTTAAATGCACATGAGAACTTTTCATTTTAGCATATGCATCAAAAGAATTTTCAAAGTGTCAAAATGCAAGAACAATGTTTGAAAATAAAGATTTTGACAAAACTCAATGTTGTATTCTACTACAGCATGTTGTAGCCGAATACAAACTCAAGTCAATAGCTAAAACTGAACATCTATATTCAACTACGAGATGATGTATTCGAACACAATTGCTAAGTCAGTAGCTAAAACTGAACTTTTGTATTCGACTACGTAAAGGTGTAGCCAGATACAAGTGTTAAGTTAGTAGCTACTGCACATATGTATTTGACTACAACATAGTGTAACTGAATACAAAACCAAGACAATGGAAAAATTCACTTATTGTATTCGAAAACAAGAATGAGTATTCGAAAACAAGCTTTAAAATTCAAATAAAACTGAACGTTACAAAGAGGTGTATTCGACTACACTCCTGATGTAGCTGAATACAACTGCAAAACAATGCATTTTTTCAGTTCACATTCAACCTGAATCATTGCATATGTTCATCAAAGCTGTAGAAACGATTGCCATTAATCTGAAGTGATGTCTAAGGAGTATAAATACTTCTTAGCTTCAAACTTAATGAGTGACTCTTTTTCCAAATATTTTCATCAATCTTAGAATAACTTTGAACAAACTTTTCTGAAATATTCTGATTTATTCAAAGTCTTAATTTCATATTTCAAGTATATATTATACATTGTCATATCATTGAGAAAGGTTATGTATTGTACTTGAAATTATATTAGATTCTTATCATTGTAGTCAGTTGTCATACACTATTTAATTCAGCCAAAGTGATTGTTCCAAAACCATATAAGTTATTGTGTAAATTGAGGAAAATAGTGTTTTTTCTTCAAGTGTTGTAAACTAAGATAGTGGTGTTCTATCTTAGGATAATTATTAGAAGTTTGTAACAGAAGTCTTAGAGTTAGACTTGTACTTATTCTGACAAATTATGGAAAATCTCTTGTGGTGTGCAAGAGGACTGGATGTACCATTGGTTATAAGGGGAACCAGGATCAACTACTGTGTTTTCTATTTTTCTGCCATTTACAGTTTTCCATACATCAATCCTAAACAAAAAAATAATCCACTAAGTCTCTAAAAACCTCAAAATTTATATACACCTTATTTCCTCCTCCTCTTAGGTGCGCGTTTGTACTAACACCAATTTATTTGATATGTATAGTTACTAACTTGCTGAAACCAAACATATTTTGAAAAACTTATGCTTATATTTTTTTTTGGTATGAAGAGTTTTTATAGTTTATATTAATGACAATAATTAGATCATTAATAGTTTTTATTTTTGTTATAAATACTTATCAAGTTATTAAAACATGATTTTCTAAATATGTAAATTATTTTAATTACATTGATAATGTATAAAAATTAAATTTTTTTTTTGACAATTTAGAGAATTTTTTTTTTTGCAAATTGGGCATTAATAATATAATGGCAAGTTCTATGGTGTGCCACCTTATAAGTGGTCCACCGTATATCAATATTAAAACATTATCGAAAATTATAATCACACATACAATATTCTTCTAAAGTGTTATAATGTATGGCTTTAATCATTTTTATGAATAAGATGGTGACTTGAATTATTTCAATTTAAAACGAGATATATATTTATTTTTCTTTATTTTTGTGGAATCAATATCACTTAAGTCACTATCTCAGTGATAAAAATGAAGATGATAATTGTTGTCTAAACTTTACTTATCTTTTGATCGAACTTTGAATTACTAATTTTCTGTTACTTTGAGAACAAAAAGGTTAAAAAGCATAAAATAAAATAAAATAAATTTCTCACGTTTGCTCTCTATGTCTTTTGCTCATTACTTTTTAGTCGAATTTATTTTTAATCTTTAGATAATTTAGGATGTTACTTGATATAGTTTGTCGACTTTAGTTATGAAAATTAATGAATTTTTTATGTTCTTATTTCCTTGATTAAGTAGGGATTTTTTTTATAATTTTGGGTAATTTCATTGTTTTAGTGTAATGCTGAATTTTGGTTAGAAATACACATAACCTATGTGAATTATTTCACCCACATATGGAGTTTTAGATGTTCAATTGGAGTCAAACTCAGTGCAAATAAAGCTAATATCGATGCTACAACTTTCATGAAGATGTTGCACACTGGAGCGCAAATATGTGCGCCTGAGAAACATTGCTATAGTATTTTGTCAATCTGCTTCTGTTTAGGAGCGCTAGAATGCCCCTAGTATATGTGCTAGAGTGCATGACATGCTGCATAATGCATAAAAGTGTGTTTTTCTCACGTTCTAGGGATCTTTTTGGCTGTTTTGAAGTTTGGAGAGTTATGTCCTAGCAGAGAAACTCAAAGGAGACTGGTTCTAACACCATTAAAGGAGTTTTATCAAGAATCAATCATGAATCTTTCTTGTAATTCTTCTTTTATCTCTATCTTTTGCATCTTTGTTAAAAGTAACTAAACCGTATTTGTTAGAGATGAGTGAAACAAGATGAAACTCTTATTTGCCAACTTTGATTTCTAGTTATATGAATGAGTTTAATGAATTATTTTTCTCATCTATGTGCTTAATGCTTTTTATTTCTTGATAAGCTTTAAACTATTTTACGATTCATATTTTGAAACAAAAGTGGACTTTACCAAAGCTTGAGATGAGAAATTATTGATATTGTAGTCTAGGGATAGATGCAGGTCATGAAAACAATTGAATTATTTGCAAGGAAATCGTTTAATAAGAGAATTCTAATACTGTAATGCTTAATTCTTATCTTAAATCCACTAAGGTATTATGAGTTACTTTGGAATTAAAGGTTCTATGACTAAGGAATTAGGCCACGAATACTAAAGAGGATTTAAAAATAGTTCAATAAAGAAATTCAATAACTATAATCAAATTAGAAACCAATGTTGGATTCACGGTGAAACTCATCAATGGCATTTTTTCTAATTATAAAAGTTCAATACTATAACTCTTGTTAGTTTCAAAAACTATTTCAATAAATTTGAAAACTTTTTATTCAATTTTAATAACTAAACATAATTCGATAGAATAATGCAACCCTTGAGTGTGACACTCGGTACTACCATTTTGAAATTACTTGCAACAATTTATTACACTTGTTGAAACACTATCAAGTTTTTGGTGTCGTTGTCGGGGATTTCTATATCACTATTGAGTTTGAAATTTAGTTACTTGATTGAATTCTTTTTTTGCTCTGCAAAAAAAGTTGTCTTTATTTTGTTAATTGAAAACTTTTTATTAATCAAGAATTGTATAACCTTGTATGCAAGACCAGTCCTTAGTTGAACTTCTTTTTTATCCAGAAACCAAAAAAATTGAGAAAGAAAATCAAAATGCGGTTCATGAAAAGGAGACAAAGTGAAAGACAATTATTAGTGGAAGAAGAGGATCTTGGGGAATACTTCATATTTGCGAAGATTGTTGATCCATCACCATCTGAACGTACTATCAACGAGTATTGGAATCCCGATAGAAACCATGCTGCGTTGGCCTTCCATAACCAACTAATTACTATTAACAATATGTCTTGCTTTGTAGTGAGAGTTGAGGGAGATTCACTTTTCTAGTAAGCATCATAAACTTCATTGAATTATGTGAAACAATAAAGGTGGATGGTAACTCTGAAGAAGCAAAAAAAAAGTTATTGAGAAGAAGGGATGACACCTCTAAATATACAACCCCAAATGGCCTCGTTAAATTACTATAATATAAAAATTGTGACTTTTATGGGGGAGTACACAAAAATGGAGCTTGTGAAATACTAGATGGTGATATAGAAAAACAAGAATTGGTGAATTTTGTGGATAACAAAGGGAAGTACAATAATCTATACTCTAGTACGTAAAATATAGGTTGGAGAAGTCATCCCAATTTTTCATGGAAGGATCAACAATCTGGTCTTCCAGGTCAACAAGGATGTCAATCAAATCAAGCTCAATCTCGTAAAGTTTAACGGGAGATTGATATAGAGAAGTTAGCAACGAATATAAGTGCTTTCATTAAAGAGTTAAGCGCCATCCATAAAAATCACCCAGCTTCAAAAAAAGAACCTTGAGACCAAATGTATTAAATTGCTCAAAAACTGGGATAAAGAATGCTTGAAAAATTGCATAGCGACATAGTTTTGAATCCGTGGAATAATGTTAATGTTGTGACAAGAAGGAGTGCTAAGGTGATTGAAATAGTACAAACTAAAGCGAAAAAAGGTGGGAGTGATTCAATTCCAACTCAATCGGAGGAAAGGGTTACCGCAACACTAGTTGAGGATGACATCGTTCTTGAAAACGAGGAAAAACCTCTAGTGGAGAAAAAGGAGGCATTGCCTAAGCCTGAAATTCGAGTTCGTTTCCTCAAAGATTAAAAAAGAAAGGAAGAAATTGAAAAAGAATTTGGTAAGTTTCTTGATGTTTTTAAAATATTGCAAATTAACATTCCTTTTGTAAAAGCACCAAAGTAGATGCCAACATACACCAAGTTCACGAAGGAAATTCTTCTAAAGAAAAGAGAAATTAGTAGTTAAACAACGGTGCTTACTAAATAGTGTACTGCTATTCTACAAAGGAAACTACCATCTAAGCTCAAGAATCCTAAAAGATTCATAATTCCTTGCACAATTGAGGATATCACTATTGGGAAAACCTTGTGTGATCTTGGGGCTAGTGTGACTGTTATGCCCCCTTCTACAAAGACACATTATTGATGTTATAGTTTGTAAATTGCTTAATGAAACACCCAAAATAGATAAATTCATTTTCACGATAGATTTTGTGGTACTAGACACATAGGAAGATAATGATATCCCTTTGATATTAGGGAGACCATTCTTAGCAACGGGGAGAGCTACGATTGATGTGGAGGATGACACCTTAACCTTTAAGGTAAATGAGGAAAGTGTTATATTCAATATTTCTAAAAGCCATTGAGCATTCAAAAGAAAGAGAAGGGTGCAATAAAATTATATTCTCAATTATATAGTCGAACAAAGAGTTGAACATCAAGTACCTACTATGTCTTTAAAAAGGGTTATGTGTTTATCCCATGATGTTGTTAAAGATAGTGAAGATCCAAGAGTGAAAGATGGAGGAAGACAATGATATCCCTTTGATCTTGGGGAGACCAAAATAGATAAGTTTGTTTTCTCAGTGGATTTTGTGGTAATAGACATGGAGGAAGAAAATGATTTCCCTTTGATCTTGGGGAGACTATTCAACCTAGAAAGAACTTTTTAGTCACCTTTTTTTTATCTATATAGGATTTTACAAATACAATCTAACAAAATATATACTTGAGCTACAAAGGACGTGTATGATGAAAATGTTTATGATCAAATGATTCTACACTCTTTGTCTGAGATTAACTTAAAGAATCAAATAGGATGATGCACAAGATATAGTGAAGAGAGTTGGAGTATGTTTGAGAGAAGAGTTTCAAACTTGTGCTTAATTAAGAAATCGTTGGTAGATTACAGATTGAACTCTTGTTTTCATCTTTCAAATGACTTTTCATTTATAGATCATGAAAGTCTTGAGTATTTGTATTGAACTCAATACTTTAAAGTTTGGTTGAAATTGAGGATTTCGAGCATTCTTAGATTACTTGGAATTGTAAAGGAAGAGTGGCACAAAACTATATATATGACTCTAGTTTTTCATTACAATTCGCACCTGTCAAAAACACTTTAATCTTGTATTTGATTCTTTTTCTTTTCTTTTCTACTCTTGTATTGAAGTGATGCGAGATGTAGTTTAAGTATTTTCTTTAGAGAGCGTGGATGTACTAGGGACCATGGGATTTAAAGAGAAGTATGTGTTGTAACTATTTTCACATAATGTTGTTATCTGGTTATCATTAAACAACAATTTTTGTGTTTTTTTTTCTTCTTCAGATTTTAGAGTTTCCACATTATTTTCTTGTGTTTTGATTATTGATTAAATTTCCTTGTTTGTTTATTTTTTAACGCGCTTTTATGGTAGAGTATGATAATTCTTTTGAACTATGATTGTCAGTGTAGACAATAAAAATTTGAAGATACATCAATTTTAATTAAGGTGAAGATTATTAGGTTTGGTTGAAATTTAGAATTTGAAGAAATTCCGAGTGTTGTGAGATGTGGTTTAAATATTTATTTTGAAGAGTGTGGATGTATTGGAGACCATGGAAAGTTTTTGAGAGAAGTATATGTAACAATTTTCACAAAGTGTTGTTTACTAGTTGTCATTAGACAACAATTGTAGTTTTTCCTTTGATTTTAGAATTTCTAAGTTACTTTCTTGTATTTATATTGTTATTTAAATTTCTTTGTTTATTTATTTTCCTAACAAATACAGTCACTACGCCAAAAATGACATTTAACAGCGCCCCTTTTACAGCGCTTGCTAAACACAAGCGCTGTTGTAAATGTATTTGAAAAATAACGGAGCCTTTTACAGCGCTTTTAATCACAAGCGCTGTAAAACAAGCGCTGTTGTAGGTCATATAACGTATGCGCATAATGTTGTAAGGCTTTTACAGCGCTTTTCAAAAAAGCGCTGTAAAATGAAGCGCTTTCGCGTATGCTTTTACAGCGCTTTTTTCACAAGCGCTGTAAAAGGCATGCGCTTTAAAATAATTGAACCACCCTTTACAGCGCTTTTTTCACAAGCGCTATAAAATACAAGCGCTTTCATTGAATTTAACTACCTATTACAGCGCTTTTATTGACAAGCGCTGTAAAAGACATAAATTTCAAATAATTATATACGTTGGGAACCCTCATATCCTCTACATCTTTCATCACCTCTACTATGGGAACCCTCATACCCTCATATCCATTACGTGTTGTGCCGCCATCTACCTATTACGTGTTGTCTCAGGTATATTTTTTTTAACTAGATTTTTTTTATCAAATTAAAAATTCATACCACATGATCTGTGTTAAATCTCTTCAACTAGTCAAAAACTCATACCACATGATCTGTTCTGTTTTTAAAATAATTGATTGATATTGGTTTCTTTTTGAAACTTGTTGATATGTTTTGAAAGCTTATTAGTTTTGTAACTGCATTTATATAGGTGGTATAATATGGATAGGAAATGGATGTCAGCCAATCGATTGTCAAAAGAGTATGAAATTGGAGTGAAGGAGTTTGTTGAGTTTGCAGTGAAGAATGCAAAAGATCCAAATAGAGTAGTTTGTCCTTGTTTAAAATGTTGTTTTGGAAAACGTGTTAGAGAAGATGAATTAGAAGGACATTTAGTATGTAATGGAATTGATGAAAGCTACACATGTTGGATAAGACATGGTGAGAAAAAAAAAAGGAAACATTAATTTTGAGAATAGTTCGACATATGCTTCAACTGACTTCGATACAGATACATATGAGCCGGATCGAGTTGATGAGATCGCAAAAGCAGTTGAAGAAGATCTTCGAGATTGTCCTAAAATGTTTGAAAGTTTGTTGAGTGATGCAGAGAAAGAATTATATAATGGTTGTACTAAATTCACAAGACTGTCGACGATATTAAAGTTGTACAACCTAAAAGCGAGTAATGGATGGTCTGATAAAAGCTTTACAGAATTATTAACACTCATAAAAGATATGTTGCCAGATGATAATGAACTTCCCAGTCGAACCTACGAGGCTAAAAGGATTTTGTGTTCTATTGGCATGAGTTACGAAAGGATTCATGCGTGTCCTAACGATTGCATTTTATTTCGAAATGAATATGA
>JBBPBR010000007.1:36937135-36955100 GCA_037974775.1 Cicer pinnatifidum | reverse complement strand
TGGACCCAAACAACCGGGGAATGATATCGACGTATACTTGACTCCTCTAATAGAAGATTTAAAACGTATGTGGGAGACAGGTGTGGAAGTTTATGATGGGTATAAGAAAGAATATTTCAATTTGAGGGCTATGTTGTTCGGCACAATTAATGATTTTCCAGCATATGGTAATTTATCAGGATATAGCATTAAAGGTCAGTGTGCATGTCCTGTATGTGAAGAGAGTACAAATTGGATGCGGTTGAAACATTGCAAGAAGAATGTGTTTCTTGGACATCGTAGATTTTTACCTTATAGTCATCAGTATCGTTGGTGGAGAAATGCATTTAATGGAAAATCAGAGGAAGGTAAAGCTCCTTTACCACCGACTGGATATCAAATACTTGAAAAAGTACAAGGTTTGACCAATAAATTTGGCAAACCTTTTGCGGGAGAGCTGGTCAAAACTGGGTGGAAGAAAAAGTCAATTTTCTTTGAATTACCATATTGGAAGTCATTGTATATAAGACATTTCCTCGATGTGATGCATATTGAAAAAATTGTATTTGATAGTGTTATTGGTACGTTACTCAATGTTCCAGGAAAGTCTAAAGACGGCATCAACGCAAGATTGGACTTGGTCGATATGGGAATAAGAAATGAATTGGCTCCAGTAAAGAAAGGAAATCGCACATATCTACCTCCAGCCGCTCATACTCTATCTAGAAAGGAAAAAATTGTTTTATGTAAATTTCTACATGAAGTTAAAGTTCCAGAAGGATACTCTTCGAACATTAGAAATTTGGTTTGTATGAAAGACCTCAAGTTAAAAGGTTTGAAGACTCATGATTGTCATATTCTAATGGAGCATTTGCTACCAATAGGTATACATTCCATTTTACCTGAAAAAGTTCGACTAGCATTAACTAGATTATGTTTCTTCTTCAGGGAAATTTGTAGTAAAGTGATCGACCCTCAGAAATTACCGACATTGCAGAGGGAAATTGTTGTTACTTTGTGTGAGCTTGAAATGTATTTCCCACCATCGTTTTTTGATATAATGGTTCACCTTACTGTTCATCTGGTTAAGGAGACACAACTTTGTGGGCCAGCTTATATGAGATGGATGTATCCGATAGAACGATATATGAAAATATTAAAAGGGTACGTAAAAAGTAGAAGTCGACCAGAAGGTTGTATTGCTGAACGATACATTGTTGAAGAGGCTGCTGAATTTTGTACTGAATATCTGTCCAATGTTGAATCCATAGGGCTTCCCATGTCTCGTCATTCGGGAAGACTATCAGGAGAAGGGATAATTGGAATGAGACTACTGACTATATCAAGGACAGAATTGGAGTAGGCACAATTGTATGTTCTGCACAATGATGATGAGGTTCAACCGTATGTTACAATACACATGGATCAGTTATCTCGTTTGAACATGAATAGGAATCAAAATTGGATAACTCGAGAGCACAATCGAAGTTTTATACCATGGTTAAAAAATCACATAAAGTCAAAATTTGACATAGACCCCGGATCAATTTCACAGAGATTGAGGTGGCTAGCAAATGGTCCGAGCTTACATGTCTTTTCTTACACTGGTTATGTTATTAACGGCTACACATTTTATACCAAAGAACAAGATGATCAGACCACTATGCAAAATAGTGGAGTCACTCTCGTAGCTGAAGCGATGCATGTCTCAAGTGCAAAAGACAAAAACCCAATATATGCAAATCTATCATATTTTGGGGTTATCGAGCGCATATGGGAGTTAGACTACACAATGTTTCGTGTTCCCATATTTGGTTGCAAGTGAGTCGATAATAATAATGGTGTTCGGATTGATGAGTCAGGATTCTTGCTTGTTGATTTTAATAGGGTGGGATACAAAGACGAGCCTTTTATTTTAGCGTCGCAAGCTCAACAAGTGTTTTATGTCACCGATCCTTCTGACGATAAATGGTCTGTTGTCCTATCGACCAATAAAATAAGTGATGATAACAACAATGATGAAGATGTTGGTAATGATCTTTTATTTGCAACATCACAACAACCACATGAAATTGATTCAACTGATGATGGTTTATATCTTAGAGATGATCATGATGAGGGAATTTGGATTAATCCATCGTTTCGTATTGTAAATGGACAAACAAATGTGAATCCCACCAGGAAAAGAAGAAGGGCATCTTAATGTACATGTTTAATTGTTTTATATAAGCCATGCATGTAATCTGAATTATTGTTGTAATCTGAATTATTGTTCTATTCTGGTTTTATTTGTAATCTGAATTATTGTTCTATTCTGGTTTTATTGTTGTAATCTGAATTATTGTAATCTGAATTATTGTTCTATTCTGGTTATATTCTGGTTTTATTGAATTATTGTGGTATTATATAATCTGAATTATTCTGGTTCTATTCTTGTTTTATTGTTGTCTAAGAAGGCAAGCATAACCAGTGATTATTGCATGTTTATGTAAATTTGGACAATTACAATTCTTAAGAACTATGCATGTAAAAAAAGTGCATGTCTTTTACAGCGCTTTTTAAAAAAAGCGCTGTAAAAGGCCCTTTTAAAAATTAAACAATGAGACATTTTATAGCGCTTTTTTTAAAAAGCGCTGTAAAAGACTTTAAAAATAATAATGAAAAGATAACTAACATGACTTTCTCTAACAGGATTTTCTTCAAACACCTTTTACGCATCATGGGAATCCCCAAAAACACATTGTTAACAAAAACATCAGATCCATTGTTAACAAAAACATCAGACACATTGTTAACAAACCCATTTTTCGCAACATGGCAATGAACCTGATGATCAAGTTACGATTTAAGAATGAAAGGGAATGTAAAGAGATAAAAATGACTTTGATGTTTGGTGAAGATTGAAAGAGTTAGCTTTGATGTTTGCGAAGAAGATGCATAAAAGGACTTTGATGTTTGGTGAAGAGGAAGATATTTTGGTGGGACTATGTGGGTTTTGCAGAGCTTGTTTAAAAAATAACATAACAAAACACAAAAATAACATAATAAGGCCTTTTACAGCGCTTGTTGGGATAAGCGCTGTAAAAGAGTCTTTTAAAAATTTAAATAAGGCCTTTTACAGCGCTTCTTTGAACAAGCGCTGTAAAAGGCTATTAGAAAACATTATATAACATACTAAAACATGAGGCCTTTTACAGCGCTTGTTTGTAAAAGCGCTGTAAAAGAGTCTTTTTAAAATTTTAAATAAATACGCCTTTTACAGCGCTTTTATAACAAGCGCTGTAAAAGGCTTAGCCTTTTATAGCGCTCTTTGTAAAAGCGCTCTAAAAGGGTTATAAAAAAGCGCTGTAAAAGGGTTATATATATAACAGTAACCTCTTCAGTTTCCTCTTCATTACGTAATCTACACTATCATCTCAACCTTCATCGTTCTTCTCTTCTTTTGCAAACCCTATAATCTCGTTCATTACGAACTGTATTTCCACGATCATCTCCTTCATTTCGAACCTTATTTCCATCCAAGATCATTTCGAACCTTATATTTTCATTGAAATACGTAACCCTCATTACGTATTTCTTCAAAACCGTTTTTCTGTGACATTTATTGCTGTGAAATTTCTCCGTTCGCTATTTTCTTTGCATTTCATCCTTCTTCGAACCATTATTCAGGTATTGATGTTATTTATTTTTTGTAATCATTAAAATGCATGTTGAGCTTGTTTAAAATATATATACTGATACATGTTGAGCTTGTTTAAAATAATGCATGATGCATGTTGAGCTTGTTGATGTTATACTAAACTGCATGTTGAACTTGTTGTAGTTAAATGGATACAAACAGAGATTTAGAATGTCAAAATGAAGAAGTTGGCACCAGTAGGACTTATGAAAATGAAGTCAAACGTGGTGCAACTATCATGCAAAAAGTCATTAAAGCTAGGAGCAATGGGACCAAGTTTGAGGTAATACTATACTATACTCTGTTTGCTGTGTATTTTTTTAAAGATAAAGAAGGAAACACAACACCTGAACCTCCAAAGATATATCGACATTATATATCAAATGAGGAATGGAAAGCGTTTGTTTCCAAACGTACTGACCCCGCGTTTGTCGTAAGTGATTAATTTATTAGCATTTGTGTGTTTTATTATTTATATTCGCATCGTATTTTAAATTTTTACATAATTGCTATTTTTTTTATATAGAACATTAGTAAGGCAAATCGCGAAAGGGCAAGAAACCCGACGCACCCATACAGAAAATCACGTATGGGATATGCACGCCTTGATCAAGGGCTTGTAAGTAATTAAACATCACTTTTATATAATGAATGAATTTGTATTATAAACTATAGTTTCTAACTAATATTTTGTTTTATCGAATAGCGACAAGAGACCCAAACTAATCAACCGTTGGGTCGTCACATCTTGTGGAAGGAAGCTAGGGTAAATAAAGATGGAGTG
Organism: Cicer pinnatifidum; assembly: GCA_037974775.1. NCBI lineage: Eukaryota > Viridiplantae > Streptophyta > Magnoliopsida > Fabales > Fabaceae > Cicer > Cicer pinnatifidum. The sequence continues at coordinate 36,950,658 of JBBPBR010000007.1, read as the reverse complement.
GTTGATAACCAAAATGTTCAAAAAGTAATAGAACTTTGTGTAAGTATATTATGACTTTAATATTTTTCAATATTGTATTTATCACTTGAATACTTTTTAATATTGTATTTTAAAAATGATAATGAACTTAACTATTTTAATGTTACATGTATTTTAGGAGACCATCTCTCAAAGTCCTTCATATTCTGAGCAAGATCTGATGGAATTAAAGGAGGAATGGTGTGAGTATGTGCTTGAAATGAAAATTATTTGATTTTCTGGGAAATAGCATGCTGCAAGGGACTAAATATTATATGGTGCATAGTTATTATATGTATATGATCATAGGACAGTATATAAACTTGCATATAAATATGTTGTAAATTAGATTCAATGTATATTCATACCAAATATGTTGTAAATTAGATTCAATGTATATTCATACCAAATATGTTGTAAATTACTGTGTATCATTGTTCTGGTTCTGGTTCTGGTTGTGTTACTGATTCTGTTTCTGTTTTAACATGCACATGAATATGTTCTAAAATTAGTGATTCTGGATGTGTTGTGTTGTGTGAACTGGTTCAAACTAATTTTGGATAAAAAGATAAAAGACAGCGCTTTATAAAAAAAGTGCCATAAAAAGCTAAAAAACGCTTTTAAAATATATACAGGGTTAAAAAAAAAATTAAAATAAATAACACCTTTAACAGCGCTTTTTACAAAAAGCGCTGTAAAAGGTACCCCAAATATGTATTATGGGTATGCCTTTTACAGCGCTTGTTACAAAAAGCGCTGTAAAAGGTACCCCAAATATGTATTATGGGTATGCCTTTTACAGCGCTTGTTACAAAAAGCGCTGTAAAAGGTACCCCAAATATGTATTATGGGTATGCCTTTTACAACGCTTGTTACAAAAAGCGCTGTAAAAGGTACCCCAAATATGTATTATGGGTATGCCTTTTACAGCGCTTTTTACAAAAAAGCGCTGTAAAAGGTACCCCAAATATATGAAATATGGGTATGCCTTTTACAGCGCTTGTTACAACAAGCGCTGTAAAAGGTGCATAATAAGCGCGCGTTATAAAGGGTGCCTTTAAGAGCGCTTTTTTGAAAGCGCTGTTGTAGCTTTTACAGCGCTCGAATCTACAGCGCTTTTTTTTTTGAAAAAGCGCTATAGAAAGCTTAAAAAAAGCGTTGTAAAATGCTGTTTTTGGCGTAGTGATTTGAGTAGAGTTTTGTAAAGTTAAAAATAGTTTATCTTCTTCAATCACAGAAAGAGAATTGAGTCGTATTGGTTTGAAAAAATACTAGGCACGTGACATGGTCAAGTAATAATGGAAAAGGTTTCTATTTTGAGAGTCAACGTAATAGTTTGATAATTGAAATTTGTGGTAAACCTATTGTAATCTGAATTATTGTTCTATTCTGGTTCTATTCTGGTTTTATTGAATTATTGTGGTATTATATAATCTGAATTATTCTGGTTCTATTCTTGTTTTATTGTTGTCTAAGAAGGCAAGCATAACCAGTGATTATTGCATGTTTATGTAAATTTGGACAATTACAATTCTTAAGAACTATGCATGTAAAAAAAGTGCATGTCTTTTACAGCGCTTTTTTTAAAAAGCGCTGTAAAAGACTTTAAAAATAATATTCATCAGATAACTAACATGACTTTCTCTAACAGGATTTTCTTCAAACACCTTTTACGCCTCATGAGAATCCCCAAAAACACATTGTTAACAAAAACATCAGATCCATTGTTAACAAAAACATCAGACACATTGTTAACAAACCCATTTTTCGCAACATGGAAATGAACCTAAAGATCAAGTTACGATTTAAGAATGAAAGGGAATGTAAAGAGATAAAAAGGGTGTTGAGGTGGAGATTGAAAGAGTAAGCTTTGATGTTTGCGAAGAAGATGCATAAAAGGACTTTGAGGTGGAGTTTGGTGAAGAGGAATATATTTTGGTGGGACTATGTGGGTTTTGAAGAGCTTGTTTAAAAAATAACATAACAAAACACAAAAATAACATAATAAGGCCTTTTACAGCGCTTGTTGGGATAAGCGCTGTAAAAGAGTCTTTTCAAAATTTAAATAAGGCCTTTTACAGCGCTTCTTTGAACAAGCGCTGTAAAAGGCTATTAAAAAAACATTATATAACATACTAAAACAATGAGGTCTTTTACAGCGCTTGTTTGTAAAAGCGCTGTAAAAGAGTCTTTTAAAAATTTAAATAAATACGCCTTTTACAGCGCTTTTATAACAAGCGCTGTAAAAGGCTTAGCCTTTTATAGCGCTCTTTGGAAAAGCGCTGTAAAAGGGTTATAAAAAAGCGCTGTAAAAGGGTTATATATATAACAGTAACCTCTTCAGTTTCCTCTTCATTACGTAATCTACACTATCATCTCAACCTTCATCGTTCTTCTCTTCTTTTGCAAACCCTATAATCTTGTTCATTACGAACTGTATTTCCACGATCATCTCCTTCATTTCGAACCTTATTTCCATCCAAGATCATTTCGAACCTTATATTTTCAGTGAAATACGTAACCCTCATTACGTATTTCTTCAAAACCGTTTTTCTGTGATATTTATTGCTGTGAAATTTCTTCGTTCGCTCTTTTCTTTGCATTTCATCCTTCTTCGAACCATTATTCAGGTATTGATGTTATTTATTTTTTGTAATCATTAAAATGCATGTTGAGCTTGTTTAAAATATATATACTGATACATGTTGAGCTTGTTTAAAATAATGCATGATGCATGTTGAGCTTGTTGATGTTATACTAAACTGCATGTTGAACTTGTTGTAGTTAAATGGATACAAACAGAGATTTAGAATGTCAAAATGAAGAAGTTGGCACCAGTAGGACTTATGAAAATGAAGTCAAACGTGGTGCAACTATCATGCAAAAAGTCATTAAAGCTAGGAGCAATGGGACCAAGTTTGAGGTAATACTATACTATACTCTGTTTGCTGTGTATTTTTTTAGGTTTTTTTAATAGCATGTACTTACTATATGAGTTTATTAGGTTGGATGGAATGAAAGTGGTCAGCCAGTTGACCCACACAGCGCAATGTTTGTGAGCTACATTGGGGCTGTTGTTCGTCAAAATATTCCAATAACAATTGACGACTGGAGAGAAAAGGCATTGAAGGATGCCAAAGATATCATCTGGAATGATATTCAAGTAAATTTTTTGATCCAATCTTTTGTCATTTATAAATATTTTCATTGAAATACTTTACTTATAATTTTTTTCATTGCAGGCATGTTTTGTCCTTGATGAAGGACGAAAGAATTATGTATTGAGAGTTGCTGGCAAAATCCATCGTGGATTTAGATCGCATCTCTCAAACTTCTATCTTAAAGATAAAGAAGGAAACACAACAGCTGAACCTCCAAAGATATATCGACATTATATATCAAATGAGGAATGGAAAGCGTTTGTTTCCAAACGTACTGACCCCGCGTTTGTCGTAAGTGATTAATTTATTAGCATTTGTGTGTTTTATTATTTATATTCGCATCGTATTTTAAATTTTTACATAATTGCTATTTTTTTATATAGAACATTAGTAAGGCAAATCGCGAAAGGGCAAGAAACCCGACGCACCCATACAGAAAATCACGTATGGGATATGCACGCCTTGATCAAGGGCTTGTAAGTAATTAAACATCACTTTTATATAATGAATGAATTTGTATTATAAACTATAGTTTCTAACTAATATTTTGTTTTAGCGAATAGCGACAAGAGACCCAAACCAATCAACCGTTGGGTCGTCACATCTTGTGGAAGGAAGCTAGGGTAAATAAAGATGGAGTGGTTGATAACCAAAATGTTCAAAAAGTAATAGAACTTTGTGTAAGTATATTATGACTTTAATATTTTTCAATATTGTATTTATCACTTGAATACTTTTTAATATTGTATTTTAAAAATGATAATGAACTTAACTATTTTAATGTTACATGTATTTTAGGAGACCATCTCTCAAAGTTCTGAATGTGAAGAGGGCAACAAGGATAGTTGCCGGGATATTTTGGGCAAAGTTTTTAATGTTCCTGAATATTCCGGCCGAGTTAGGGGGAAGGGATTTGGCGTAACTCCCAGAAGCTTTTTTCCTCAAGAGAAGCGCCAAAAACCTTCCAACGAGGAAGTATTAGAGAAGCTCATAATCCTATCTGAGCAAGTGGCACAATTGGTGAATACAAACAAAGACAAGCAACTTCCGGTTCAGCTCCAAGGTGAACTACAAATGGAGAGTGAAAGCGGGAGTTGCAACGTCGGTTTGAAAAATATTCCCGAGGTAATTAATTACTTACTTGCTTATGTAATTACTTATGCATTAAACAATATTATATATTAACTGTACTTATGTTTTAACTATTGATTTAGGGTGTCACTTCGTGTTTTCTATACTTGTCCTCGCCCACTCATCGGAAGGTGGGAAAAGCAAAATTGTACAATACTTTGGGAGAAGTATTGCACAATACTCCGATCCCAAAGGGCCATGTCAAGGTATCGCCTACTGTTGCTTTCGAACCAACTGCACCGTTGCCGATACCGGACAACGACGGAGATATGCAGTCATTGGGCGAAGCTATCGGTAGTTACGTGGCATGGCCCACTAACCTTGTTGCCCTCATTAAGAGCCCTCCCAGAAACAAATCAGTGACGTCTCCCGATAAGGTTTGTCACATTTATTGCATAAGCTTTGTCAATTTTTTCAGATTCAATAAACTAACATTTAACCTCATTTTTGTAGGTCCAAAAAAATAAACCACCCGTACATCCAAAAAAAAGCAGCAAACCTCAAAAATTGGAGGTTAATAGAGCTGCCAATAAAGCTGCCAAATTTGCAGCAATAAAAAAATTGGATCGTGGCAAATCAGTCGCTGCTGCTGCTCCTCCTAAAATAAGTCAGCCACGCCTTGGTAAATACGGGGCGTGTCTTGACATTCAAGTAAAAAAGAACCTATGCAGCAGCGACGATTGCCGCATGATACATATGAATAAAGAAATATTCGGAGAGGAGTATGAGGAATTATTCGACAAGGAGCACGTATACGAGCTTCTCGAACATAAGGAGCTCAGTGCAACTGTAATGAGCTTGTATATAAGGTAAAAAATACTTTTAATTGCATTTATTTGTAATTAATTAAATGTATTGGTAATTAATCTAGTTTAATATTTTCATTGAAGGTTTTTGCATGAGAAGGTCGTGTGCCCTAGGAAATTATCGAATAAATACTCATTCTTCTCTCCGCATAAAACGTCCATGTGGAAACTGGATGAAGACAATGTAAAGAAATACATTGTAAATATGTTTTTAGGAAATATTTCAAAGGATAAATTGTTCTTAGCACCATACAATTCAGGGTACGTAATTTTATCTTTTTTAATTGATGAGAATTTAATTTATTAGTTGTGTATAGACCAAATTGGGTAACCAATTTTTTGTTGTTGTAGGGCACATTGGGTGCTATTTGCAATCAATGCCGTCTCTGAAGTTGTATACTATTTTGATCCCTTGCATGGCGATTACAACAATCACTCCGAAATCAAGACTTTGTTCGACACGTAAGTAATATTCATTTATTTTTGTTACACATATATATAAATAAGTGTTTGTTCATGCTAAAATAATCACATTTATTCATTTTATAGTGCATTAAAAGTTTTTCGAGCTCAAAGAGGTGCGGTAGTGTCGAAGCAAAAGTCTAATAATATTACATGGATCCCAATAAAGTGCCCTCGTCAAACAAACAATATCGACTGTGGGTACTACGTATTGAGATTCATGAAGGAGATTGTTGACAAGAATAAAACTATTATCCCAGAAACGGTACGGTATTTTGATTATATGATTTTCATATATAAATTATCTATATATTTGATACTAACTTAATATAATATGTTCAATTTTTATAATGCAGTACTTTGAACATTCCAGTCCTTCATATTCTGAGCAAGATCTGATGGAATTAAAGGAGGAATGGTGTGAGTATGTGCTTGAAATGAAAATTATTTAATTTTCTGGGAAATAGCATGCTGCAAGGGACTGAATATTATATGGTGCATAGTTATTATATGTATATGATCATAGGATAGTATATAAACTTGCATATGAATATGTTGTAAATTAGATTCAATGTATATTCATACCAAATATGTTGTAAATTAGATTCAATGTATATTCATACCAAATATGTTGTAAATTACTGTGTATCATTGTTCTGGTTCTGGTTCTGGTTGTGTTACTGATTCTGTTTCTGTTTTAACATGCACATGAATATGTTCTAAAATTAGTGATTCTGGATGTGTTGTGTTGTGTGAACTGGTTCAAACTAATTTTGGATAAAAAGATAAAAGACAGCGCTTTATAAAAAAAGTGTCATAAAAAGCTAAAAAACGCTTTTAAAATATATACAGGGTTAAAAAAAAAAAAATAACACCTTTAACAGCGCTTTTTACAAAAAGCGCTGTAAAAGGTACCCCAAATATGTATTATGGGTATGCCTTTTACAGCGCTTGTTACAAAAAGCGTTGTAAAAGGTACCCCAAATATGTATTATGGGTATGCTTTTTACAGCGCCTTTTACAAAAAAGCGCTGTAAAAGGTACCCCAAATATATGAAATGTGGGTATGCCTTTTACAGCGCTTTTTACAAAAAAGCGCTGTAAAAGGTACCCAAATATATGAAATGTGGTATGCCTTTTACAGCGCTTGTTGTAACAAGCGCTGTTGTAGCTTTTACAGCGCTCGAATCTACAGCGCTTTTTTTTTTAAAAAAGCGTTGTAGAAGGCTTAAAAAAAGCGCTGTAAAAGCGCTTTTTTGGCGTAGTGAGTTGATGGTTAGTTTTGCCAATGTTTCAACCACTTTTTGAAACTATCTCTTCAATAAAAGTGTAGTACTGGCCAAAATGTGTTTCCTTACCCAAAACGTTCTTCTTGTTTGTTGAAGAGTAAGTGAACCAACATGTTGAGTTGACCTGCCATATGACCATTGAACCAATGCTAGAGAACAGCAGGGCGCAACAGCAAATACTTTTAAGTTTACTTGTGTCTTTTTGCACTAGAACCAAGTAACAAAATGATGTTATCATTCTTCAGAACATTTTAGTTGTTTTGTTCTTTGCAACTGGACCTTTAAATCTTGATTTTTAAATATTTATTAATTTTTGAAGGTCCATTGTAATGCTTCAAATTTTTATCCAAGGTGTCATTTACTACTTCTATTGTTTTTAAAAAATGAAATAATTTTATTTTTAAAGTAAAGTAAAATGCTTACGCTACAAATAAATCATTTTATAAGAAGCGAAAATAACACTTATTAATTTTATTAATTTATAAAACATTAATGCAAGTGACTTTTGAAAAAATATTTGTGGCGCGTCAAAGTAATATAATTTTAAAGTGAAACTTATAGAAAATAAAACAACTGAATTAAATAGCTAAATTCACGACGATTTATTGATTTATCAAGCGGAAGAAAATCTACATTCACATTAAAATTATTTAAATCAAATTCGTAAAATAAAAGTATCAAGGTTTTAAAATATAATCAAAGCAACTAAATTCTCGTACTCTCTTTCCTGCGAATCATTACACATTGACAAACAATACATTCAATCTTGAAGCTCTTCAGTCTCATGAAAACCAAACTAAGAAAACGAGATTCACACAAAATGGTGAACATCATTACTATCAAACACAAACATAAAGTTACAATTTTGAAAAATATATATGTATTCAACACAATTAAATAATCATATAAATATACAACACAAGTAGCACAATTTACCTTCTCATCAAATGCCAAAATATAAAACTAAAAAGATAAAATGAAATATGTGGAGAAAAATTTCAGGACTTAGACAAAAACAATAATAATAGATGTGTGAAATGAATAGAAAGACAATAATATGTAGACCTATTTTATTTTAATTTTTTAAAATTAACATTAGACCAAAAATATTGTCTACATATGACTCTTTTTTTGACAATAATGCCTTTGTCTAACATTAAAAGGAATTGTATTTGTCAAGGAGAGAAAGAGAGGGGGTGACCATAAAGAAGAAGATAATATTTTTGTTCCCTGTAGATTGAATACAAAAACCCTTAACAACAATAATTAAATTTGTAACATTCATTTCACAATGGAATTGCAGATGGCAAGGAAAGGGCGCATGATGGCCAGAAAGGGGAATATTCATTCTTTACTCTCTTAATTGGGTTAAGACATAGACATCATGAATATCATTAAACCAAGACAACACAATCAAGAGTCATATATACTATTTATCCTAGAGTAAATTGGACGAGAGCTTACCAAATGATGGACCAATAAACATTTTGTTGACAACAAAAATAGATGGACTAAAAGCATCTTCATCCAATAAAATTCATGCATATGCGTTGGATCTCACTAATTCTACTATTTTTCTATGCCAAATTCTTCTTTAGCCCAAAATATAACAAACAAATAATTCATTTATTTTTTTTATAAATTCTAAATTAATTAAATAATTCAACTAACAATTTTATCCATTAGAATAAATCAATTAAGACAAATAATTATCACTATTTACTATTAGAAAAACTGTTATTAGCGTCGGCCAATTGACCATGCTAAAGGGCAAAAAATCGACAATAACGATGATTTAGCGTTGGCCACACCCACACCGACGCAACCATCCATTAAAAATAGGTCATTTGACGCTAGTATATCTCCATTGACACTCCGGTTGAAAAAAATCTATTGTGTCGGTTGGCAAATGCTAAAGTTAACAAAATTTAGTCAACGAAACAACCAATCCAACTCTATAAATAATGAAAGTCAACTCTATAAATAATATAGCGTCCATCCATCACGCCAATGGTGCAATTAATATTTGAAAAGTCAACAAAACATCCAACATCAATCCATTTTTCACGCTTGATAAAATACATGATACTTAAGAAACATTAAAATACTTAATATTTTCACAAAAAAAAAAAAAAAAAAAAAAATCATATTCATAACAAGTGCATCATAAAGTATCATTTGTTCTGAAACTACAAAATCATAACGTAGTATGAAATTACAAAATAACAAAGGCAATAAAATACATATTTGTCACCAACAACTACAAAAAAGTAAGCATAACTACAAGATCAAGCTTCGTATAGTGACTGGTCGTCTAAATCATCATCATAATGAGGATACGAAAGAGGATGACTTGCATAAAATGATCCACCAGTTGATTGACGCTGCAAAACGTCAATTTGATCTACAAAAATTGCTTTAATTCATTAAAATCATTCTTTAAATTTTTTGAATGTTGTCTAGCATCTTTGGCGACCTTAGTAGCCTTTTGAGCTTGGTCCATACATCTTGAGAAATTTGTTCAGCTCTAATTCTAGATGTCTTTCTACTTCAAAAGAAATCTCAACCATGAAATTAGAAGGATTCTGGGATTGTAGTGTAAACGATGTACTCCCACACCAGAGGTTAATAGACAAGTCTACTTAAATATTGTCGCTCCATCTATTGATGGTACCAGTAACCTCTGTTAGATGAAAAATATGCGGAAGAATACCTATTCTAAGAGATATGCGCAGCAGTTTAACAAATTGTAAATTTATTAAACACAGCATTAAACAAGGTCCCTAATATACAATTCTAATGAATGCACAAAGTATATGGATCACAATATATATGGAGAAATGCATCAGATACAATCTTTCAAGATATGGATTTTCATGCAATTATGTTAAGATAATCAAACATACAAATGCACTTAACACAGAAACTTTATCATGCATTCAATCAATATCAAAAACGTAATAATTGCAGAAATTTAAACGAGATAAGGGAAAGAAAAGTGTACGCGGAGATTTATACTGGTTCAGTCGTCCCTCGACGACTTACATCCAGTCCCAAGATCCAAAAGGATCTTAGCCTTTCTTATAGAACTTCTTAGAATCAGTTTACAGATTTTACACAGTGCCTCGCACCAATCTTAAACTATTCTACTTGTTCTATCTTTCCCTCCCTGAATTCCCAAGTTTAAGTCCCAAAAACTTGACCAAGAATTCAGTCAAGCGTCTTCTTGTTGACTACCTTCAACCTCGAAGAACACCACCAGTAACAACTGGATTTTCTCAAAGTAATTTGGTTACAGAAAATGGTTTACAGAAATTGAAACATATCAATATTACAAAGTTCTTGATCTTTCTTCTTCTCAAAGCAATCTTTCTCAATTCAGTCTTTTTCCATCCTTGTTGATCACAAAGTGTATCTTGTTGATGGCTGAAAAGGATATTCAAAGTAATATCAGTTGAGGAAGAATTAGTGGTGTATGATTGCAATTGATATTATCAAGTTGTTGAAGTTATTGTATTATGAGAAGAAGTGAATGAAAGCAGTTTATATAGTTTCAGGAAAAACAACATATGAATTGATTTACCCAATCGATTCATTAAAGTCATAAAGCTGGCTAATCGATTGCCTCAATCGATTTCGCGAATCTTGTTTTTCTTGAATCTTGAAACTGTACATTCTAATCGATTTACCCAATCGATTATTTTAAGGAGTTCTTCAGACTTTGACGACAGTATATAATTGAATCGATTTGCATAATCGACTTGATGTGTTTTGTTCAAACAACGAGATCAAAACAATCGATGTACTTAATCGATTCAACCATTCAGTCATCTCTGTTTCTAAAACTTTTTGTACCAATCGATTGTGCTAATCGATTGTGGACTTTAAGTCTGAAGCACTTTTCATCAGTTGGTTTATTCAATCGATTTACCAAGTCGATTGATGCCAACATTTGTAACAACAGATGTATATAAGTAGATTGTGGTAATCGATTGTGTGTGTTCCAGACCAAAGTTATTTTGAAACTTGTTTTAGTGAATCGATTGGCCTAATCGATTTAGTAAACATTGGTTTGGCTCTGGGACATTTACAATCGATTGTGTCAATCGATGTAGACAAAACATAAATAAAGATGTGATTGGTTTAATCGATTTGCCAAATCGATTGCGTGCAAAACGTGCCACTAACTTGCACATTTTAATTTCAGTAAGTAAGTCAATCGATTTGTCTAATCGATGTAAACAATCAGTTCAGTCTTGGTGATTTAATCAATCGATTTGCCTAATCGATTTGTGGCAAACTAGCTCTCTGACTTGCATAATTTATTTTCTAATAAGTGTACCAATCGATTTGGCTAATCGATTGATAGCCTGTTTGATTTCTTCAAAGATGTGCAAATCGATTGTGCCAATCGATTGGTTAACCCCAAACTTTATAAAAAGATTCAACCCTGTTACAGAATCGATTGTACTAATCGATTTGTTCATGGATCTTCAAGCTTTTGTTGATTTCTTGAGTTCCAAGCAATTGTCTCGAGTATGTAGGATTGAATTTGTTGTTCCTGAAATTTTTCTCAGTTGACAATGTTAGATTTATTTCAGACTGTATGTTTGTCAATAACATCAAAAACAAAATTTATTTCTGTAATTCATATTTTAAAATTAAAAAAAGTGAAATTTTTAACTTAAATTTATATATATATTCTTTTTTTTTTCGTAACAAGAGTTAAAAGCACTTGTTAGCATTACCCTAATATTTTTAATGTTATAAAATAGAAATATATCAAATACACCCCTCACATTAAATGAATTAGAATCAAGAGTACCAGTTAAAGAAATCAAAAATTAAGATTTTGTATTGAAAAAACATTTTTAAACATCCAAAAGTTTTTTATTTGAATAAGAACATCAAAAAGTTTAATACACATTTTTCTAACATAATATTTATATATTTGTTCTCTTAACAAATATCCTAATTCATTATAGCATTTTTCAATGCTTTACACACAATATGGGAGTGTTTAGAACATTAAATAAAAGTATAAAAGGAGGTTGGGTAATTCAATTGATCTAAGCTAATGAATGAAAGTGTTGAATACGCGAAAGAATCAGACACCTCGATGAAAAAGAAAATTATTAATTCAACTAACTTACGAACATTTGTTAGCTAGGTTGTATATTCTATTAGCTAAGTTAACTATTGTTAGGTAGATTGAATATTTTGTTCTTAATTCAAAATATGAAAACTTACAATTATGTGAGCTATTTATAGTAGTATTTATTATTTTTTTTAAGATAAGAAAAATAATTAAAGTATAAAATTAATTCATAATATCAATGTAGCGTAAAAAATTTCTTTTTTATTTTTGATTTATATAAAAAAAATTCTTTTAAAAATTAATATGTTTACAAAAAAATTACACTAAATATTTCTTTATGATAAAGAACCAACATAAATTATAAATACCTTGTATCGGTAGTCAAATGCAATGCCATTTATGCAATTATATTGGTACAACATATGATACACTCTTTATATTACAGTGATTGTGGCTTTACAAACTTATTTTAAAATAAATATTATTTTCAATTTTTAATATAATTTTACTTATTTTTTTAGAATTGTACCTTCAATTACTATTATATATTATTTGTAAAATATTAATTTTACTCTTCATTTATAATAGCGTAAAATATGTCAATAATTAATAAAGATAATTTAATAAAATATTATTTTATTTCTTCTATTTATCACTTTTTTTTAATATATGTATAAAAATTTTAAATGCCTTATATCTATTTTAATCAGATGAAGAGTATGTTTTACATGAGTAGCTGAGTTTGAAAACATACATCATCTAATCAAATTAGCTATATTCATCTTATCCAATTAACACATTTTGGATTTAATTAAAAGGTTAAATTAACCACCAGAATAGTTTATATATTTTTTTTCGTTTATAAACATGATATAATTATTACTATAATTTAAAATATGATATTCAATTTAACAATATTAATTTTTATTAATTAATCTAAATTCAAAAAGATACACAATAATTCATATTTACTAACCAGGCAGTAGCAAATTTAAAAGAGCTTTAGGCATAGGAGTGTTTGGCCAAACACATTTCCAATATTCTTCTCCTGATTGAGATGCATCAATTCCCACTAGAACCAACTTGCAAAACACCAATATGAGTAATTAATCTTTCAAGCAAAACTTGGTGGAGGTCGACATTTGTTTCATTTATAAAATACTTTCATGACTAAGACTAGTAATTTTGTTATACATTGAGATTGCTGAAATTGGCTAATGTATTATTTAAAAGAATTTAACTTTTGTTGTTGTTGTGTAATAATAGATTGAAAAGTATCTCTAATTAAATTCCCTTAAATAATTGTTTATAAAAACAAAAGGTGTTAATGTCTATAGAACACTAATATGTTATTTTAGCGTTTTCTTGGATATATACTAATATTATAAAATCAAAATTAAAAATAAATTTTAGTTTAATTTATTTAAAATAAGTAAATATAAAAAAAGCACATGAGAATAAATATGATTGGATATCTAGTTATCATACACATTAAAATCTAGAATATCGGAGTTTTAAAAAAAGTGTTTATTTAAATATGTAATATTTAATCAATACA